>OX463839.1:27649290-27783332 GCA_949825065.1 Odontocerum albicorne
GTGTGGCATAAAAGCTCACCTCGCAGCAGCCAGGAACCAAGGTAGTAAGGGTTGAATTTTACCCCAGCATATTAACATCAACTTGCGCAGCGATGCAACAAAGCGAGTTTCCGCTGATTCACTAACTACTGCAGGTGAGTTGCTTACGCGTATTTTATCCGAGGACAAATTTGTTCATTGTTTGCGAAATTCAGCGCTTGGGTAAATGTATACGATTTATGGCCACAATTTTAATTAAATTCTTATTTTATTAACTAAAACAATTAATTTTAAGTAAATAACAATGATTTATCATTTAAAAAAAAACACGACCATATTAGAAATTGGTTGAAGGTGAGAAATATACTCAAATTTACGTATTGTCACTATTGTAAATTATCTTTACTTGTCTCCGCTTATTTCGTAGAAAATACTTTTGATCATATATGTATTTGCGTTACGCTCAAGCAGATATTGTAAATTGGCATTCATCGCATTTATTTTTTCAAGTCATCCTTTATTGTTTTTATAGTCAGATTCTGGAACCAGTTACCGACAAATATCAGACATGCTCCGCCATTCGCGGGTTTCAAAAAACGATTGATTTTTTTTAATTTCAAGCCAGTAATACTCGTAATAGGTGTTTCATTCCCAATATTTCTTTCCTATCCGGCATTCCTTCTTTTTTATTTGATTGATGATATCTAATTTTTATTATTTATGTTTTTCATTAACTTTGTACAACTAACTTATTAGTCGAATAATTTTTGGAACCATCTACTTTACTTCATTTTTTTGTGTCTGATTGGCTGAAATATATTACTACATGGGAATATGCCCACTACATGAAGAAGTATAACAGAATAAACATGATAAATTAAATGTGACAAGTTTTTAAAGATTTCTTATTTGTAAAATTCTTATAGGTATGAATTGAGATAGAAGAGAAATGTTTGATCCCCTAATACTTGACATACCATATATGTTGGTACTTGCGAATTCATTGTAATTTTCTTTTTTTATGAAGAAAATTGTGAGCATATCAATAATAAATGTACTTCAACGATAAAACATAACAATCGTATTCACGTTAATTAAATTAATTTCATAGTTTGCACGAGTCTCGTTTGCATTTAGTCAAAGACTATTTATATAAAGAGAAAGGTATGGCAATCCGTTCACTCTACCGAATCCAAAAGTGGCATGACATGATAAAAAATTAAAAAAATGTCGTTTTATTCATAATAACACACACTCGTACTTCGTTCACCTTTTTCTAATCCATACATCTTCACATAACATTTCTTAAATTTTCTTATTCCTTACATTTTTTGTTTCAAATTTCATTACCTTGTTCCTAACATTTTTTTTCGTTGTTTACCATGACTCCCACTTATGGTAGCTTTGTAAATTTGTTTAGTAAGTTTTTTGTCCCTCATCCGTTATAACACGTTCTATGTACCTCAACGTGCTTTATTTTACTTTACTTTACACATCAATATTTAGCTCACGTTTAATGTTAACATTAGTTTATTTGTTTAAATTATTTCAATTTATTATTTTAAAGTAAATTATTTGGTTAAAACCCCCACCTGTCAGATAATATGGCCTTACTAAGTAGACCAAATACTCGTACTTTGCCATTGCATCATACAGCCTGAAGTTAAATCAGTTATGCTGTGGAATAACTCGTACTCGTAAATTGAGTAATCTTCTGTTCTAGTTTTAGGAAAAATACATACGAGTATTATTGTCTTAAGAATGGTACATCAAATTTTGTATAAAAATATTTTTTCTTTAAAATATAGATATTGTTTCACTTGGCCACTTTAGTAAATATCATATTATGTATCACTGAGATTTCCATCTTCGAAGTGGTATACTTGACCAAGTAAGCAATTAAGAGATTATTTTTTAAATTTTCTCATAAAATGCTTTTGGCATGGTAGTTGAAATGCTTGTGGTTTCAGTTGAACTCATTCACCGGAAACAAACTGTTCGCGATAAGAAAAAAAGGAAGAGTATATTGATTTACAGCTTCATATGAAGGTTGAATTTTGCTATTCCTAGATAAACTAAAAAAAATTTTTTTTGTATTTTACAATAATTTGACTATTGCTTAAAAAAGTTTTATTTTTGAAAGATTTCTAAAAATAGTGTCAACTGATCAACTGAACTGATATAAATATTGTATAATTTTAGGGACAACTAATTAATAGAAAAAAATACAAATAAAAATGAGGGAAATTTTAATCTTAATGTTTTTATATAGCAAAACAGTATAGTAATAACAATAATAATCAAAATAAAAGGACAATTTATAAATCACCATTTAGACAGCAAACTCTCCTCAAGAGCAAATCAATGTTTATTGTTTATCTTTATTGAAACGTTTTTGCACCGACTAATATAATATGTTTATTGAAACGTTCATGTATAAAAAGTTTATTTTTCAATATAATTAACAAACGTTTAGTAATAATAAACAAACGTTTAGTAATAATTGATCGAATAAGTTGTAAAATATTTACTTAGAAATTGTATTATCTTGTATTGAAATGTTATTTTGTATAATATAACCTGGCGCAATGGCACCTATTTTTCGATGTAACATCTCTCAAATAGTATGATGTAAACTCATTTTATGAATATGTAGTAATATTTTATTTAAAATGTTTATAAAAAGTCTTACTTTATGTTCATATTTGGAAATAAACGAAGGTGACGGCGCGAATATAAATACAATTTCTCTTAAGATGTTATGGACTATTTACATTTCACTGGATGAGTGTTGGCTTCCAAATTTCCAAACTTCCACATTTATCAAGATATAAACGTTCACGAGCATTTGTTTCCGTAAGTCAGGTCAAATAAAAAAAAACTGTAAAGCTGTTTGACGTTTCTGACAGTAAGTAGAATACTCGTATTTTTGGAGATATATTTGCACAAGACTTACACAACTATTTAACATTGAATTAACTAATAGATATAACTGACACACAAAGATTCTTTTCAGGAAACTAAGGTCCTTCACATTATATCATTTAATTTTCAAACTATGTTTAGATGACGCCTAATCTTTTTTTTATTCTTTATGCGAGCCATTTTCATAACAATATTGATATTATATCAGAATAAAAGACCTTATCGTTCTCATCACTTTAAAAAAATCTAGATTTATAGGTTTCTACTTAACCTTTTCTTAAGTTTTTTTTTTATCAAAACATAGTGAAATGTCTTATTTCAACAAGTCTTGATATACTATAATATAATTGTATTTATTCCGTTGGTAGGCTCCGAAAATAGCGTGAAAGATACGATTGTCAAGTTAATATTCCCTTTAATATTAAATTTAAGGTGTATTTTGTTATGTGTGAACTTATTTCATAATGAAATTAATATCACGAAACAATAAAACATATAAAAAGTGTTGAAATATTTAAAATAAACATGAACAAAGATCTTTATTACTTTATTTTCGAATTAACACCTTTCATAATAAAAAAATAACAATTATATTGAAATACTATAAAACTGAATTATTATGATTATTCACGAACTCTTTTCCTAAACGAAATGCTGATTTTTATTCTACTTTTATGTATTATAGTATATTGAATCTAATATTTGAAAAATTCTCAGAAAATGTAATACTGATCTATTCTCATGTTATTTCAATTTTATATATGAAAGTTTGAAAATACTCTTGTGAAACTAAGTAATTTAATTATTATTTCTTCAGGTACATTAACAATATTGTCCTCATTTGCATGGTAAATATTTTATTTAGATTCTTATTTTTTGATAAAAAAATTTACTGTTTTAAAAATTCCCCGATATCATTAATCGTTTTTTTTTTCATTTGACTCATGAGTTACAAGGTGACTCAATTGATTGTTAAGCATAATTAAAAAGCACCCTAATTTCTCAAGTTGAATTTCCAGTGCGTTTCAGTATAATTTATTTTCAGAGCGTTTTTCTATCTAAATTTATTGTTTTACTGGCTTATTATATATGTATACCATATGTGATTATTCATGAGGTGTAATACTCGTTCGTCACGAAAGAGCACTATTAATTCGTTATGTTACTTTTTTATTGTTTTCTAGGAAATATGCTAAAATTTGTTTCCTTTATTTTAGATTTTATACAAACAGTTGTATTTTAAAGGATTATTGCTTCGTTGCAATTTTTTTCCAATCAATCCACTTTTATTTCGTTAAGGAACAAAAATTATGATTTTAAGGTAAAAAGTAACATTTCAGTAAAATAAAAAAAAATATATAAATTTTAAGGAAAAAGGTGATAAATATGTGAATTTGATTTAAGTAACGGATGATGAATATTTTATTCCAATGATGTTTTATTAGTTTTGTCTTTGACGTATGAGAAAATTTAGCTCAATTTGATGATACAAGAAGATAGTTTTGTAGTTGAATTATATTAATTACCAGCTTTATTGCGCCGAGTGATGTTAAATATGGGAAATAATTGAGCATGTCTTTTTGAAGTAGGAAGATTGGTTTACAGTTAAATTTAACGAATCACAAAATATAATATGTGGAATAATGTGAAATCTTTTTTCTAAAGAAGTGTATATTTTCATATTAAAATGAATTTTTAGGTTTTTCACTTTAATGGTTTACAAAAACATGCATTTTATGCACTTCGATACGCTACAATTGCACTTCCTGTTCCTCATGATTAGCTATCGATTATCCAATGATATATACGTACGCTGGATTTTGGTGTAGGAGGCGAAGCAGATCTAAGGTGGCTTCAGAGGGAGGGTCGATCCATCACCGCGTGGAGAGGGCTCGCAGGGGATTACTCTGTCATTTTGTTTGGTAACGATAAGAATTTTAAGCATCTGTTAGCATCAATACTAATGCGAATCGTGAGTCTCGACGAATTTTAATATTTTTTAGGATTCATTATTATTCATTGGAATTATTCATTCAATCGATTTCTTTATTTACATCTTAGCAGACATATTTTCCATTTAACATAGTTAATTCAGAATTTCCATTTTATTTTAGTGAAAATACATTTCATCTCAATTGAAATGTATTAATGGCCTATGGTTTTGTGGGTAAGACGTTTGTCTTTCATCTGAAAATTTCGAGTTCGATTTGGTTTGTTCGTTTGAACGTTCACAGTTTGGTTTAAGAGGTCGTGTAGTCACAACACTTGCACTCACTAGACGTGCGCGAGTGATATTGTCTCTCCAAGTACAGTAGTGACGATGAACCGACTGTAATGTAGCTAAGTCCGAAAGCTCGATTATTAGAGCCCGAGTCAATATTGTCTCCTGGCAACGCTCATCAATATGTCTGCATTACCAATTCGAATATGCTGAGGGGTATCATATATGCTGTTAGGAGTATATTTATTTTTTTTATAAAAGACGGGTGAGAAGTTTGGGATTTATCCAAAAGGGAAAATAACGCGCGAGATTGATTGATACGAGCGGAATTAAAACGGACTTCCCTGTATTCTGATTTTGACGGGTAAATAATGACGCATAAAAATCGAGTCCGAGCGTGACGCAGTTGTAATTAGGACAGGGAATGATGCAATCGTCCGTTGTTTCTGGAAGATTCTATTCCAAAACGGGCGGCTTAAAGAATTTCATCTAGCACCGAGCAATTGCGTCACTTATAATAAATAATCAAACGCAAGGGTTTGATTGGTCAAATTACGGCCCGACCAAAGATTTGACGAATCAGGACATCGCTTACAAATATGATCAACGGGCGAAAGGGTATCACGTGGGGATGCACAGGTGAGGCGGTCAGAAGGTGGGTGCTTCATTACGAGCGGTACCGTCACGATTACTAGTCCTGTTATTAAGACAGCTCCCGGTCGGGGGAATACGAACTAATAATTAAATAATTCGTTCAAGTTATCGGTCAGTTACCTTGTGGTCCGAGTTATAATATCCTGGTGGGAAATACGAATTAATAATTAGCTTTTTTTTGTGAAAGTTCTTCTGGCACTTCCATCCAGACGTGACGCGGGGATTTATCTGCGGAATAGTATTTTCCAAAGAAATAATCTTGGATTATTATTGGCTCCATCGGGCGTGAAGCAAGTAAAGTTTCGAGAAACTAAAAAAAAAGCGGTTCTTTAAATAACTGCGGGTCGGAAATCGTTCTCCCAGGCCGAAGGCCAAGGAAGAAGTTTGGAAGCGGGGCAGCGCGAGCTTCAAAGGACGCTTGCGGCATCATCATCATCAGAGTCATCGTTCCGGTTTCGTTTTCGGGGGAAATCTTCTGGTTCTTCCACAGTTCCGAGAGTATAGACATTACGCGTATCGTTCCTTATCGATATTCATGGTATTGTGGGGTGAGTGATCTCTTTTTTATTGTAACCTATCATTGTGGATTTCTCCTTACCTCATAGCCTTTATGTTTGTGCTGAATATTGAGCGGGAATCGGTCTTTAATGCAAGCCCAAATTATTAGTCTGCCTACTCTGGTATTTTTGGTAATATATATAATTTTTTCTCGGCATTATTGCGGAGTTTTTTTTATTATAATCTCATTGGATTAAACTAAGTATTATCACAATTTTATGTCTTTCCTTTGTTGTTACCCTTGTCCCGGAGATAATATCTTGGAGGCTTAGTATAAATTATTGTGCCCATCGCAATCTGAGACGAAAGAGTACTTGTTCTGTAATTTCTTCATTTGCCGCTGAGAACCGGGTAAGTTTTATTGAGAGAGAAATATCGCAGAAGTGTTTAAACTATTGCTTTATTGTTGCATGGAGGCAACGCTCTTTCTTAATTTAGTAAATATAGGTATAAGTGTGACAATGTCGCCCGTACGTGGGGCCATTTTAGAAAAATGCTGGCTTCCAGGGTATTTGACTGAGTGACGGGGTTATAAAGTGTATAAAAATATAATTTGTTCCTTTTTCAGAAAATTTAGCGCGAAATTCGTAAGACAAGCTTAGGTCTCCATTTTGTTGTTCGAGAAGCGTCTGTGGTTAAGGTGGTTGCGTATAATCAGGAGTATAGTTTTGCCGCGTAAAAAGTTTAGATACGCATTAAGCGATAGTTTAATTCAAACAAAATAAGTGACGGAATAAATAAAAGAGTGCCTAGTTAATTGTGATTAGAGAAGTGATTAGTGGTTACGTTCGTGAAGTATTCCAGTGTTTTTGGAATTTCAAGACCATTTGTTTGAAACCAATCTCGCCTTATAGCTTGCGCGGGGATAGGCAAGAGGAGAGTGCGTATAACTTACAGTAGTTCGGTTTGCGTCGCTGTTGATGCGGTAAAGGGAAATAGTGTTACTACTTTTAGATAAAATCACTTGGTGCTTATACTCAATTGTTTTCGGAACAAATCTTTGTAATATAAGAGAGTGAATAGTATTGAATTGAATTACTTTGAGATTTAAGTTGTAGATTCGTAGCAAGCGGTGTGGTGGAAGCGTGTTTTAGGAAATTTGATAATAATACACATTGGTTATAATTGCTAGTTCTTAATTTCGGAACATTTCAATTAAGGAGGGGTTGGTGTTAAATTAAAGTTACGTTTTAGTTAGATTCTTGTTCCGGTTAAACGGTGTAGTTAAAGCATTGTTTAACAAGGTGAAGTAAAATTTCGTTGGGTATAAATTTTGATACCTACTGTTACGAATAGGATTGAGAATGGATAGCGCAATGGATCCTATAGTTAATATAATGAAGGCCACGAAGGAAAGGCTAATCGGGGAATTAATTGAAAGGGGATTAGTTCCTAGTAATAATTTTTACGAGTTGCGGCGTCAGGCCTCTTTGTTTAACAAGAGTCTGGTATCATCGTCATCGGAGGCGGTCGCCTTACCGGTCAGGTGCGTGCCTTACCGGAATCTTATGAGAGCTCCACAGTTTTTGGAGGGACGGGTCGCGGGGAGATATCATGTGAAGGATATAGCCAAGATTATCGAGTAGACCGCTTGAGGCCGTGGCATGTGCGCGGTTGTGCACATTGCTGAGGGGGAGATTTTGCCGTTCGTCGTCTCGCGTCGTGCTGACAGACTGATACCGTCAGACTGCGAGGCGCAGATTACTTTTTAATTCCGTTGCCATTGCGATTAGTTTTATTTCCGTAATGATATAACCGCTTTCGCCACCGACTAATCTCTTTTGCCGTTCGTCGTCTCGCGTCGTACTGACAAACTGATACCGTCAGACCGCGAGGCGCAGATTATTTTTCCAATTCCGTTGCCAGTGCGATTAGCTTTGTTTCCGTAATGATATAACCACCTTCGCCACAGATTAATCTCTTTTGCCGTTCGTCGTCTCGCGTCGTACTGACAACCTGATACCGTCAGACCGCGAGACGCGGATTACTTTTTCAATTCCGTTGCCATCGCGATTAGTTTTGTTTCCGTAATGATATAACCGCCTTCGCCACAGATTAATCTCTTTTGCTGTTCGTCGTCTCGCGTCGTACTGACAAACCGATACCGTCAGACCGCGAGGCGCAGATTACTTTTTCAATTCCGCTGTCATTGCGATTGGCTTTGTTTCCGTAATGATATAACCGCCTTCGCCACAGATTAATCTCTTTTGCTGTTCGTCGTCTCGCGTCGTACTGGCAACCTGTTACCGTCCGTCCGCGAGGCGCGGAATCCTTTTTCAATTCCGTTGCAGTTGCGATTCAATCCTCTTTAACTTTGTATACCTTAAGGGTGTGAAGTACGTCCTCGCGCGTTGCCCTGACAAGTACCGTCAGGCCGCGGGAGACGTATTATATTATTATCAGTTCTGTTTCCGTCATACTAGTATCTCATTGCCCAAAGGAATAATCTATTTAGCAGTTCGTCGTCTCGCGTCGTGCGGACAAATTGATGCCGTCCGTCCGCGAGGCGCGGAATACTTTTTTAATTCCGTTGCAGTTGCGATTCAATCCTCTTTAACTTTGTATACCTTAATGGTGTGAAATACGTCCTCTCGCGTTGCCCTGACAAATACCGTCAGGCCGCGGGAGACGTGTTATATGATTATCACTTCCGTTTTCGACATACTAGTATCTCCTTACCAATGAATAATCTATTCAGCAGTTCGTCATCTCGCGTCGTGCGAACAACTTGATACCGTCCGTCCGCGAGTCGCGGAATACTTTTTTAATTCCGTTGCAATTGCGATTCAATCCTCTTTAACATTGTATTACTTTAATGTATTAAGTACGTCGGAGTTAACGGATTTGTCGCATTACACAGCGACCGGGAGAGTATCTTTTCTTGTAAGGGGTTAGGTTGAGACTACAGGTTCAGGGGGCAAGCGGCCCTTCCCGCACGATAGTATTCAAGATTTGCCGTTAGGCCTTGGCTCGATTCGAGTGCGTCAGTGGACGCAGTAGCTAATGAGCATTTCGTAATCTCACGTTTGTCCTGACCAATTGTTCCGGCAGGCCGTGAGACGCGGAACGTATATTCGGTTCCGTTCTCTTCGCAGTTGAGTTTCTTTTACCATTGAGAGTAGTAGCCATCGAGATTTAGTTCCGTTTCGTATACGGTGTTAGAGCGTTTGGCATGGTGTAGGTAATTGAATCACGTTGTCTCACGTTGTCTTGACCCATCGTTGCAATTGATATACCAAGCATCCGTGGTCTCGATCCGCTGTCGCCTGAAGTAGGCAGTAAGCCGTAGTCGCACGAGAAAGGATGCGCACGCAGAGGTTAGATCCAGTCCGGTGTTCACTATTTAGTGACCCGGTGGAATATACGAAGGTTAATAGCATATGGAGTAGTGATAGGCTCATCGGTGCCTAATTGGGAGTCATTCATGGTCGGGAAAGTACAGGTTCTTAAATTAAATTTTCGTTATATTCTTGTTAATGTTTAAATCATACCTTGAAAGTATGCACTGTCGGATTCTTTGATGAATGGCAGTAAAGTTTTTTTTTATATAAATGACATCACCAGTGAGAGTTCATAATTCCGCTAGGGTGATTAAACAGTGAGCTAGTCGTGAGGCAATCTCGTATGGAGTCATGTCCATATGTTCTATGTACGGGTTTGGTACTCTTCCCCGTGATTAGTGTGGTTATTACTTTTAAAGAGTATCTGGCGCTCAGAGCCTGGGCCTGGACCATGAGTGACGGAATGCTGAGAGCCTCGAGTAGAGTGTACTAAATTTCTTGTGTACTGAGGGGTAGGCTTCCTTCAGTATCGGGTGTTCATAAGGTTGAACATTGCTTTAGTGCAAGACCCGTGGAGGATGGGTGCTGTTTATAAACTACCTTCGGATGATAATCCGTAGGGTAACGAATCTGTATAGTATACAGAATTTCTTATGTACTGAGGGGTAGGCTTCCTTCAGTATCGGGTGTTCATAAGGTTGAACATTGCTTTAGTGCAAGACCCATTGAGGATGGTTGATGTTTGAAAATTACCTTCGGATAATAGTCCGTATGGTAAAGAATCTGTAGAATCCACAGAAATACGAACGAAGGGAGGGGTTGGCTTCCTTCCGTGTTGGATGTTCTTAAGGTTGAACCTTAATCTAGTCAAACATCCATTGAAAATAATTGCTTGAAACGTTGGAAAGTATTGTTAGGCTAGTTGCTCGTTATAATGGAAATGGGGATGGAGTCACCTCGCTAAAAGGATTCTCAAGGAGTTAGAAAATTGTTATTAGTTCGGTGATTGCATATCTGAGTTATTGGCTTGGGCTGTTGGAACCGAGGATTTAAGGAAATTGGAGCTGCTCCTAGTATACTTTTTTGGAGAGTAGTAGTATCCTGCATCGGTGGAACGGATGGTTAATACTGGTGTAACCAGTTCGTGGGATTATTGCCTTATAGAGAGGAATGGCATCGCTGGATGAGAACCTGGGATTTACTATTCTGTTTTGTTATAGCACTATATTGAGAAGTTTAGATCTGTTGCCTTGTAGGTTGGCTCACATTCTCTGTTTGGAAGTAGTCTTGTTCCTTTCTGTAATTCCTTACGTACTATGGGTTTTCTTGTCGGGTGGTTAACTGTGAACCACCCCCTCATCGAAGAGTTTGTTGTCTCGCAGAAGGAAATAGATCTGTTCGGAGTTTTGTTTTTTTTTCCATTCCTGTTTACTGCATAGCGTATTAATATCATGTGTTTGTGTTTTTGTGTTTATTTTCCTTTTGTTTCCTTTTTCTTTTCTTCCCTAATAATTGTGATTAAATTATTTTCTTCAAGGCTTACGGACGGCCTATAATACATCCAGTAAAAGGCTTACGGACGGCCTATAATACATCCAGCCAAGGGTTTACGGATGGCCTGTACACATCCAGCATGAGGTTTACGGATGGCCGGAATACATCCAGCAAGAGGTTTACGGATGGCCGGTTTACATCCAGCATGAGGTTTACGGATGGCCGGAACACATCCAGTATTTTGTCTGTATCATTAATTTGTTTTGTATTAAATGTTGTGTTTAAAATCATTCGTTTTAAGGTTTACGGATGGCCTAATACATCCAGCATGAGGCTTACGGATGGCCGGAACTCATCCAGTATCTTGTCTGTATTATGTTTTTTTTGTAACCATCGTCCTTCTCGTGCTCAAGGTAGCATGCAGAGGCCCTGAACTGCCTCTAAGCGTTCGGGTTGAGAGAGGCTAGCCTCTCGACCGGTTAATATTTTGGTGAGGGCCGTTCGGTGCATCAGCGATGTATTGAATTGTCTCCACCACGGGCGTCATGAACCCGCATTAGCAGAGTTGCCGCTCCAGCATGTTCTGGTGGGCACGCGCTTCTGGCTTGGAAGGGTTCGATTGGTGCAACCGCGTGTTCTGACCCTCAGATCTTGGTTATCCTCAGGCGTCATATGCGGATTCGCGTGATTCTTGGTTCCGGTCTGGGGGCCGGGGGACGTGTCTTGCTGAAGATCGGGCCTAACCGCGAGTGTTTCAATAACATTGTTTATTCTTTTCAGAGAGAGAATAGGAAGGGATTAGAATTTCAGGGAGAGGGTTAGGTGTGAGCCTTGTGGTAGGACAGTCGTTGAACAGCCGGTTCTGCTTCGTTCTAGCTATGTTAGATTTCCTAATAGTTTAGAAGGTGTCTTTTTAAAATTCCGTCTCGAAAGAATTTTCGGTCCTTATCTGATTACATTGGCTTGCGTAATAATTACCACTTATTATGCCAGATGGGTGGGCAGTTGTGATTGTAGAAATGTGTAGTGCAGTCCTTACCGTAAGGGCTGGATTTGGGCTTGTATTGATTGATCTCTGTTCACAGTGAGGGGGAGAGGTTGGCAATGGAGGAGTAGAGTCACCCGTATAAACCCTGTAAGTGTATAATTAAGTAAGTGTCCAGTGTATCTTTAAGGTCAGCCGCGAAACAGGCTACAGTGTTTAGTGAGAGGATGAATGGAGATTAACTAATTTGGTTGTAAACCTTTTCTCAGCATGATGCCCTGAGAGGAGGGGTGGGTTAATTATCTATTAACGGTCTACCTATTTGTGATATAGGGTGACCATGTTTAATATCATTTTGTTTTTTTTTTGTTTGTTTTGTTGTTTTTTCCCTTTGCTCTGTACTTTGATGTATCACCAGCCGGGCTTTAGGTAGAATCATTATCTCCTTGTTATTATTGACGGTCTACCTTTTGTAATATAGGGTGACCATGTATAATATAATTTTGTGTTTTTTTTTTATTTAATGTGGTTTCCTTTTTGTTGTTTCTGCTCTGTACTTTGATGTATCACCAGCCGGGCTTTATGTAAAAATCATTATCTCCTTGTTATTATTGACGGCTTACCTTTTTGTGATATAGGATGACCATGTATAATATAATTTTGTTTTTTTTTTTTATTTTTTTATGTGGATTCCTTTTTGTTTTGTTTCTGACCTACCCGTTGATGTATCACAAGCCGTGCTCATGTAAAATCATTATCTCCTTGTTCTTGGGGACGGCCTACCTTTAGTGATATAGGGTGACCATCCATAATACTTGGTGTTATTTTAATTTTATTGGAAATTCTTTTGTTTATATCTGATCACCTTTGAAGTATACGGTGACCATGCCCTAGGTGAATTTGTCTATATCTATTGTCTTTGTTTTTTTTGTTTTATTTGTTTTGTTTATTAAAATTATTTTAGGAATTGTACTCCCTGTATTATGCAATTGTTTCAGTGCTGGTTGCCCTGTGGTTAAACCAGTATTGGAAAGATAATCTTCTGTACTATTGTAAGGAGTTACCGGAGGATTGTTCCGTGCTCCTTAGTATAAGGTTATGGGCTATAGTAGATTCAGTAGTGTGTTGTCATCGTAAGGTTTCCGTGGTTTCCTTGCGGCTAGGTTCCCTTACACCAATTAGGGGTGTCCTACAGGCAAATGCTGACAACCGGTAAATCGGCCACGAGACCGTATCCAGTAGGGGGGACATACACCCCTTGCTCCTTATTATTGCCTACAGCTGATGTGTCTATACTCTGGGAATGATAATTTTTTTTTTTTTTGTTGTTTTTTTTGTTTTCTTTTATAACATAAGATGGAGTGTTAGGAGTATATTTATTTTTTTTATAAAAGACGGGTGAGAAGTTTGGGATTTATCCAAAAGGGAAAATAACGCGCGAGATTGATTGATACGAGCGGAATTAAAACGGACTTCCCTGTATTCTGATTTTGACGGGTAAATAATGACGCATAAAAATCGAGTCCGAGCGTGACGCAGTTGTAATTAGGACAGGGAATGATGCAATCGTCCGTTGTTTCTGGAAGATTCTATTCCAAAACGGGCGGCTTAAAGAATTTCATCTAGCACCGAGCAATTGCGTCACTTATAATAAATAATCAAACGCAAGGGTTTGATTGGTCAAATTACGGCCCGACCAAAGATTTGACGAATCAGGACATCGCTTACAAATATGATCAACGGGCGAAAGGGTATCACGTGGGGATGCACAGGTGAGGCGGTCAGAAGGTGGGTGCTTCATTACGAGCGGTACCGTCACGATTACTAGTCCTGTTATTAAGACAGCTCCCGGTCGGGGGAATACGAACTAATAATTAAATAATTCGTTCAAGTTATCGGTCAGTTACCTTGTGGTCCGAGTTATAATATCCTGGTGGGAAATACGAATTAATAATTAGCTTTTTTTTGTGAAAGTTCTTCTGGCACTTCCATCCAGACGTGACGCGGGGATTTATCTGCGGAATAGTATTTTCCAAAGAAATAATCTTGGATTATTATTGGCTCCATCGGGCGTGAAGCAAGTAAAGTTTCGAGAAACTAAAAAAAAAGCGGTTCTTTAAATAACTGCGGGTCGGAAATCGTTCTCCCAGGCCGAAGGCCAAGGAAGAAGTTTGGAAGCGGGGCAGCGCGAGCTTCAAAGGACGCTTGCGGCATCATCATCATCAGAGTCATCGTTCCGGTTTCGTTTTCGGGGGAAATCTTCTGGTTCTTCCACAGTTCCGAGAGTATAGACATTACGCGTATCGTTCCTTATCGATATTCATGGTATTGTGGGGTGAGTGATCTCTTTTTTATTGTAACCTATCATTGTGGATTTCTCCTTACCTCATAGCCTTTATGTTTGTGCTGAATATTGAGCGGGAATCGGTCTTTAATGCAAGCCCAAATTATTAGTCTGCCTACTCTGGTATTTTTGGTAATATATATAATTTTTTCTCGGCATTATTGCGGAGTTTTTTTTATTATAATCTCATTGGATTAAACTAAGTATTATCACAATTTTATGTCTTTCCTTTGTTGTTACCCTTGTCCCGGAGATAATATCTTGGAGGCTTAGTATAAATTATTGTGCCCATCGCAATCTGAGACGAAAGAGTACTTGTTCTGTAATTTCTTCATTTGCCGCTGAGAACCGGGTAAGTTTTATTGAGAGAGAAATATCGCAGAAGTGTTTAAACTATTGCTTTATTGTTGCATGGAGGCAACGCTCTTTCTTAATTTAGTAAATATAGGTATAAGTGTGACAATGCTGAGGACTAAATCAAATTATTTTTTCTCTTACATACAAGCTTTACATTATCTCTTTGGTTTTGTCATACATTTTATTTGTTATGAAACAAACAATATCATTTTTAAATAAAATAAAATGAATAATATTACTCAAAACACAAGCATTTTTTTAAATTTTAAACTAGTTATAACATACCATCACGTCATATCTAATTTAAAAAAGTCAGAGATGACAGATCACCATGGCTTTTTTATGTGCACAATGTCTTTGTCTTGTCCACAATCATCAATTTTGTCAAAAAGTAATCATCCCTTATTCTATCGTGCATTGTGATTCTAGGTATTTTTAGTGAAATAAGCGTTTCTATCATATTTCAAAGCATACGCATCTCTTAGATATATCATGTTTGACAATAAAACACCTCTGTTGCTAGTATGAAGCAGTATTAAGTGCGCCGTTGGCCTGGTATCCTGCACAACACGCATTTCAATATCTACTTCTGTCTAGTTTTCTTCTTCTAATATTTCATTGTACATCCAAACACAACATAATTATTTATGAAAACAATTTTTTTAGTAGCAATGAGGTTTTAAGTTATTAACATTGCAAACATTTTTTAATCAACATCGCTATTATTATCTAATGGTAAGCTGAATAAGTACTCTCCGTAGGTGGTGATTTAGCATACGTAAAGAAGTATCAGCCGTGAAAATAAGATATGAGAAACTACTAGATGACGCGAAGTAAGAGGAATTAAGAAGGGTGGGAAATAAAGAATGAAAATAATGAGTGGTGGATCAAATATTGAAGATTTGGATTTAAAAAGAAATTACATGGTGGGATAGTGAAGTTAAGGACTGCGTAAAAGAGAAAATAGAGCATGGAAAGTATATTTTGAAGTAAGACGTGAAATAATGATGAGTCATCAATGAAAACAAAAAAAAGAACACAGGGAATGGAAGATAAAAATAAAAAAAAATGATTTAGGAAAATAATAAAATCTTAGAGACAATTAAAGAAGTGAATATGAACGTGGAGGAAAATTATTTTAGTAGGAAGTAAGTAAAATGTGAGTAATATGAGTGATATAAGGCGAATTAATGACAATAATTAAAGGGTTTTGTCAGAAGAAGGAATAGTTTGTTTGAGGGGCAAAGAATATTTCGAAGATCTGTACGGGAGTGGTGATAGAAGTTTTTGAAGAGACTTTTGATGAGTCTGGTAGAGTTGGGAATAAAAAACATTTGAAAAATGAGAATTATATTAATCTACAAGAAGTAGAAATGCTTGTGAAAATTGTATTGAGAGTTTGTGGACTTAGAAAAAGCGTATTACCGCGAGATAATGATTTGGTTAACGAAATAATCGAATGAATATGGCGTTGAATGTAAATGAATACATAGTGAAAATAGATCGATGTGAATATACGTGGATTGCTGAGTAAGCATGTAAAACGAGTGAATGAAAAAATAGTAACAAATCATATATACATTGCAAATATGAGTAAAATACGTGGTATAGGAAGACCAAGGAAAGTATAGTTGAAATAAATGTATGATATTTGAAAGAAGGAAATGTTAAAAATCAGAGATATCGTAGGAGTCGAATAAGAAAGTCTATGGACGGAGAAGAAGTGTGCCGAGATAGGAAGGTCTGGCCATCTTCCCTTTTTCCCTACCCCAACAAAAAAATAGTGATATGGTACGTGCGTGTATTTTCCTCGACTATCACCATATTGTCTGAATGCAACAAACCATTCGACCAAATCTAACATTTCAACTCACATTTACTGTTCGTTTATATAGCAACTATCAACTAGTAACATATAGCAACTAGTCTATTAATATCTTATTACTATTTTTCGAAGCCTTTGTATTGTATTAACCTTTCTTTGTATACAGCACAATCCGGCAAACCTTTTTGCCATGTGAAAATCTTTATCAGCCAACCAGAAAGATGTGGAAGAGGACTTTCAGTACCCGGCGGTAAGTAATACACATGGAGCTAAAGAAAGTGAGTATCAGCCATAATTGGCTAATTTCGGCTTTGTAGAGCGTTGTCTCTATCATTCATACAAGTGTTCAAGATTTGTCAGTCATTGTCAAGCGTTCTAGGGACAGAGACGACGCTCCACAAAGCCGAAGTTAGCCGATTATGGCCGACAGTCTCTTTCTTAAGCCCGATATGTATTACTTACCGCCGGTTACTGTATGTGAAAACCAGATAAGAAACATTTTTCTTTTCAAATCTGTGTTCCCCCAACCCCCCGGGATTGGAAGATAAGTTGTCGACCACGCTTCCAACAAAATAAAACTCCCCAACATGCTTTAATCTTCCATTTTTCTAACATGTACTTTGATTAATATGTATATATGGAATATAAATTAATATTCATTCCAGTTTTGAGCACGAAAAGTCTGCAGCATTGAGCCGATTATGCAAATATGAAGATTTAAACTCAACCGCGTCGTCAAGTCGCCGGAATGGCGTCTCTCTTTTGCTAAATACCATTATTTTTACTCTCCCCTATTATAAGAGAGTCTTACTTAAGTGTCAAAAATAATTATACTACCAGTCAGGTAATATATTATATGAAATATAGAACAATTGAGAATTAATAAGCTATTACAAAGTGCAAGTAGCAGTTGTTTTAATAATACGCTTTTAAAACAAATAAAATACTTCTTTAATCTTTTTATCCAACTTCTTTGGCCTAGTTGGAAAGACGCTAGACTTCAACCTGGGGTTTTTGGTTCATTTCCCGATGCCATCTGAAAAAAGGTCCTTTTCTGGAAAAAGAGCCCGAGTCCTAAGAATACTCACACGCGCTGGACTAGTTAATCACGCAGCGGACTTGACACGCACCGCTAGTTCCGTTATTACTCTAATGGTTTTAGCCCAAAAGCTCGATTATCGAAGCCAACTACAATGCTGTCTCTCAGCCAAGCTGTTCTATATGTTCGAATGACTAATTCACCATACGAAGGAAAACAGCTCAGTATGAATGTGAGTTAAAAACTGATGAAGTGGAGTGAAAAATTCCACGTTAAGCTGGTTTGGACATGTTGAATGAATATGTGACGAAAGAGAGTCTAAACAAATTTGTAATGCAATCATGAGTGGAAGTGTTATAGAACGACCGATAAAAGTATGGTTGGACCAAGTGAATGAAAATTAGAAAGAAGGAAGGTTAAATAGTAAGATAAATAAGTTGAAGTGAACGTAATGATGTATGGAAGAGGAGGAGGTGAAGTAAGTATGTCTTAATTAGAAAATTTGGCACACTGTCCTCCCGACCTACTCCAACAGGGAATGACGTGATGGTGTATATGTTTTATCTTATTAAGTATAGATAGATTATATATTAAACTTGTTTTGAATAATACGATAAACAAATAATCATTTCAAATATGTGTTTGCTTTTCTGAGAAGGGTGACGATGTGATACACATCAAAGTTTAATAACTGATTTACTATTACTACATTATGATTTTCTAACAAAATTATTGATATTGTACGAATGAGTAACTCTTTGACAAAAAAAATCAAATGTTGACATTAAACCTATAGGTTGGAAATACATTTCATATGTGATATCTTACACAAAATATAATTTCGCCTTAAATCTCTTAATTTAAACTTCTCTTGAGAAAACAAAAGTTGATGGGTGATAAAAAAAATGTCTGAGCTAGTGGTTAACTTAAGATATAATGATGATCACCGTAGCTTAGATTTTAAGACAGAGGTTCCGAGTTCAATTCTCGTTTAAATATATTTTTGGTTCGTTTTAAGATATTGCCAAATAGCAATAAAACCGCAAATTTAGACTATATACAATTAAAGTCTTATTAACGCATTTAATTTTGCTTAACCTACTCAACATTTTTTAAATTTCAATTAGAAATAATATGCATACAATACATCTTTCTCGTTTAATGTGATTTATTAAGTAATTTTTTTATCAATTTGGCTTCACGACCCCTAGAAACTTAAAATTAAAGTTTGTTAAAAATTGAAATATAAAAGTCAACTTAAGAATTCATCTAAAAGGAAAAAATAACGTTTTTACTTTAACTTCTTCTTCTTCCGAGTGTCATGTCAGGTCCCCCAACGTTCAATATCACCTGAGAGTAGACATCTTTGTCCCCGGCAGTCCGAAAAAGATCTCCAACGCCCCTTATGCCAGTCCAATCACGTATAGTGCGGAGCCAGGAGATTTGCCTCCTGCCAACATTTCTTCGGCCTTCTATTTTGCCTTGGATAATCAGGTGCAGTAATTTGTACTTTGCTTCTCTAAGTACATGACCCAAGTAGGACACCTTTCGGATTTTAATATTAGTCAGCAACTTTCTATCAACTTTGGCTCTTTGAAGAACCCTTGTGTTGCTGACCATATCCATCCAGGGTATCCGTAGCATTCTCCGGTACATCCACATTTCGAATGCTTCCAGTCGGTTCATACTACCAACTTTGAGGGTCCATGATTCCACTCCATGCAATAACACTGACCAAACGTAGCATTTGACTAACCGTTGTCGTTACTTTAACTACAGAAATATTATTCTAGCCTGCTCTAAGAATCTGTCTTCACTTGAATTTATTTTAACTAAATAAAAACATGATTTCTTTACATCAAAGAGATTTAAGTACGCTTGGGTTATATAAATCAAATTTATGTTTATTTAATAGTCTTTTGTTCACAATTTTGGCTTCAGACGTTCAGTTTGACCTAAACATTGACAATGCTTTACAATTTGAACTTTTTTGAAGTAATAAAAAAACTTTTATAAAAGCTGAGTTTTTGTTATTTATTTATTTATAGAAAATATATGATTGAGGTTATAGGTAGCCTCTTATACCCTCGAAAACTAGACCTGTGTCGTGCGAGAAGAGTAGCACAGAGCGGATTCCGCACGGAAATCCAGCGCGTTACCGCGCGGCAATACACCAATAGACAATTTTTTCATTGTATATATAAGAAAGTGTGATAAGTTATATAATTAACGTGTCACACTTTATGTTATTATTTTTAAACATTTTTTATTTCTTTCATAAAAATGAGCTTACATAAACAGCTTCGCGATTAATAAAAACATGGACTAAATGAAAACGGGTAATCCTCTTTTAATATCGACAAGAAAAGCAATTCAAAAATTCAAGCTAATAAAGACTGAAGAAAAGCTATCTCCTTTGAATTTGAGACCCTAGGGAATAAGGCTACAACTTTTAATAAATGCTCAAACCTTTTGTTCGGCCCGTGAATTGATTTCTTATCGGTTTTTTTGTATTGCCTACTCTCGCTTGAAGCACGAGGTTCCTTTCCAAAACCAAATTATCTCCAGGCAAGAACAAAAGTTCTTCATTTCCGATCATCAATTAATAGAAGTTATTTGTTTAAGAATGTTGATTGTTGTAACGATTATTTCCAAATTTCCTCAATTCAAGACGAAAGTCTATTTTAAATTATAACTTGTTAATTAAAATTCAGCAATCAATTGATTTTAATTTTAAAAGCAAAACCAATATTTAAAAAAAACATTTCATTTGATTTATCTTCAAATTCAAGTGAGAATCAGTTTGAAATGTGTTTTGGAGTTGTTGCCATGATAAATTAGTTACAATGATGGCCAATGTTTCAATAACGATAATTATAATAATAAAATGACAATTTATGCAGAGCCATTCCGAGAGCATACTTTCCCCGGTGCGCTCTGACTCGGGATTCGAACCCACTTTTATAGACATATTAAAATATTACTAAAAAAAGTTGAGTTTGGTGTTTTCGCAATGCCACCTTCCCTCAGGTTATGTCAAAAAAACTAAACTTTGTACACTTAAAATATATTTTAAACTAGTGAAACACTATTTGGAATTATTTTTCGGGAGTTTTTTCAATAGTTCATACATATGACGTTTACATGTGTGATACGAGTATTTTATAAAATATTTATTGGAATTCATTTTCGTACAGATTTATTCAGAAAATTCTTAATTTTTTGGTTACTGTTTTTCACCCTGTGAGATTAAATTATCCTTCGTGCCTTTTTTATTTAATATACTCGTATTTCAGAACATAAAATTGAAGGCTTTTTCATAATCAATTTACAAAACGTGCATTTTTTTAATGTCTGCAAACAGAATAAGTTTTTTTAAATAATCCATATTTTTGCATTTTTATCTGCTGGAATTTTCAATAAGATTTTTTTCAAACAACCAGAAATATGTTATTTTAAAGCCTGTTTGTAAATATTTAAAAACCTTTTTTTTTTGTTTTTCACTGGGTATCAAAACTGAGATCCCGAGTGAAACAGGTGATCTTCTCCTGTACCATAGAGGTCATAAATATAGTCTTATGATTTATTATTTTGGTTTGTGTAATTTGGAAATGAATTAATGGATAAAGAAGAAAACAAATAATTTCTAATAAAATCAATCATTAAAACCCTAATTACCAGTATTCATTTCATGCACAGTTGTCATTTTAATAGGTTAGTTAAAATACCACAATTATGTAGAGGTGGAATGAAAGAAAAAAACAACAGTTTTTTTTCGTTAGTTTAGTAATCATCTTCCATAATCCTTAGGGTGTTGAACCAAATATGTTCACATCCAAGCCCGTTGCTACCATATTCAAGGCATACTCTCACTACAGGGTTATAGAAGCCTGTGTTTCCTTAAATGTAGCTAAGGTGAAAAAAGTTCAACTTCCAAAAGAGCGAGAGGAAACGCCCAAATCAGTTCGTTTCAGAGTCCACAACACCATTCAATATTTTATAGAGTACCACAAGATTAAATGTACGTCTACGATTCTTAAACGATTAAACACAGAAAAAGACAATCCATCACTATACGATCTAATAACCTTGAGTTAACAACATACATCTTTTTAACGTCCACCATCTCATCTCTTACGTTTGATTTCAATTACAATTCTTCATGACATACGTTCACGTACTTTCCACTTACGTTTGACTAAAACATAACTCAGATGGTAGATGCAAGTGCCTTCTCTGTAGTTTGACTAAAACATAAATCAGATGGTAGATGCAAATGCCTTCTCTGTAGTTTGATTAACACTACTATGTTTTAACACTTTTTAATGGGAAAAATACCGTTCCAACTCAGTGATGGCTTGAAAAGTGTTATCCGGGCTCTGCTTCGTCGAAAACCACCATTTGTCGGTGGTATGCTGATTTCAAACGCGGTCGTACAGACACAAATGATGCTGAACGCTCTGGTCGTCCAAATGAGGCTGTTACACCAGAAAACATAAAAAAAAAACTCAAAATCGTGATGGAAAATCGCAAAATAAAGTTGCGTGAGATAGCTGACATCCTGAAGATATCATTTGGACTTATTGATCGATGTGTTAAAGTACTTTTGTGTGAACAGTGCATTATTTAGTTTTTTTGTAGCCCTAATGCATTTGCAAATTTTATAAAGGCTAAAATAGCTTTAATACGTCAATATTAGTAGCTTTTAATCTCGAGTTAGTGAGATCTGAGTAAGTATAATATTTAAACGGTGCTAAATAAATGTCAATTTAATGATAATTATTATTCCATCCATTTTTGAGTTCTGGTCTCCAACCGAACAAAAGAGCAAGGTATTGACATATTGTATTACTCGTATATTGTATCAAACTTTCGTTATAATTTATAAAATACTACTTTATTTGTTAAGTTTATGACTGATTACATTTTTTATTAATATATTTAACAGATTTTTTTAAATAAATATTTTTTTGTTCCATGAAATAAATTTTGATCCTTTGTCTGTTCTAGAAAAAAAATGTCACAAAGAAGAAAGTGAAGACAAAAGAAAAGATTAATTATTTCATTTACAGCATAACGTGACTTCCTTCCGTTTTCGAAATAATTCCTAAGTAACTTTACATCAAACCTTACGAAGAAAAAGTTTCCTCTGTGTCTGGAGAAGTTTTTACTGAGGAAACGCAGCCAGTAGTCGACATAGACTATGATGAATTGTTTTTCAACGATGACTCAAGACATTGTTACTTAAGAGTACTTGGCCAAAAAGTTTGAGTTCACAGAACAATCTCGGAGTTTCTCTCGGAACTGTTGAGGTTTACATTAATCTTATGCTCTAAATGTTCACTTTTTGGCTAATCGTATACTAAACAGTCTTAAAACTTGCCTACTTCAAAGAAACTTAATGCAGCTGGGTTAAATTACTACCAAGATATGCACAAAATATTTAAACATAACATATCTAGTAAATAAATAAGTAAGATCTTTAGAGAAATATCTCAAATTGAATGATGAAAAATGGAAGAAAATGGTTCTGGAACAAGGCCACCCTACATATACTCGTATTTGGAATGTATTGGTTAGCTCAGGAATACTGAAATAAGTCAACCGGTTTTGGTATCTGCTCAGTATGTTTAAGTGTGATGGGAGAAATGATAACATTTAAAGATAATACTCGTATGTTGCGGATATCATGGTGATTGGAGCATTTAACATTTTATAAATAAATATCGCGCTGTTTCAAATAAAGCTAAAATAACAATACCCAATACCTAGAATAATGAAAAAAAAATAAAACGAGAAATTTACTTGTAGACTAGATCTAGAGCCCTGTTTATTTTTGTTTAAATCTTCAAGATATTACAATACTTTTTTCTTTCCTTTGGTACCTTTTTAAATATTAGAATTTATGATTCTGACATGATAATGAACATGTCAGGTAGACAATACTGTCATCGGTCCTAGTATTAAAGCTTTCGGGTTCAGGATCACTGGAGTTGGCGCGGAAATCGTGGTTTGTTATTGTATGTGTTGGCAACACTACCATATGTAAAAAGATAACAACATTCATACTCGGCGCGTGGAAGTATTGTTACGTAATTAATTATTTTATCACAATGAAATCCTTTTGATAATTTTTTTGGGTACCATCGGAATTGAACCTGAAATACTTTGGTGGAGGTTAAGCATCTTACCAACTAGGCCACGGAGGTAATTTTTCTACATTGAGAGATATTCTGAAATGTAAATTTTATAGAACTTTACTTAATATTTTTTAATGTATATTGTCACTAAAGGTATTCAGACTACATAATAATAATAATAATAATAATAATAATAAAATGCTCCTTGTGAGCGCTCTTAATCGGGAATTGAGCCTATTTTATTGAGATATTAAAATGTAATAAAAAAAAGTTGTGGATAAAGAAAGGAAGGTGGTGGTTGCGATTAGATTGGAAACTTATCGGTATCTGCAAATGTTAAGGAAAACTTAAATTAATAAATAAATATATTACGCTTTTACGTAATACTGGTTACCCAAAACCAATTCCTATAAGTACTTAATAAGCTAGTTCAAGCCAAAAAAATATCCAATGAAAAAATCTTCCAATTAAAGTAAGTCCAGTAACCGTCGGGAATTAAATTCGGAAAGCCCGGGTACTAAGCAAACATGCCAATCACCAAGTCAGGACATCGGCGTTGGCAGAAGGATTAAAAAAAGTTGTAAACTTACGTATACTTGAAATGAAAGTTTGTGAAGCAACACAAGAAGAATGCATGTGCATGGTGAAAAAAAACATTGGTTGTGAGATAAATGTTGAAACCTTCAGAATTAAAATGAAGCAACATGATAATTATTAAATAAATATTCAATTTCTTAAAGATAGACTTCTTAAAAAAAACACACTTTACCCCTATGAAAAATTCCTGGATCCGTCAGTGGAACGCGGAGTGTCCAACACTTAAAAAGGCACAAAAAAATAAAAAAGGCACTTCAGTGCATATAGGTTGCCGATTGCTAGTTATAACATATACTCGTAGGTTGCCGACTGCTAGTTAGACTATACAGAGGATGAACGAAGAAATGATTCCCCAATAAATATTTTTTTAGTCTGAGCGTATGTATGATCGATGTAATAAAAGAAGACTGAGTAAAGCTTGTCTGGAGCAAGTACACTAAATTTTAGTCGGAGCATATGATCGATGTAATAAAAGAAGACTGAGTAAAGCTTGGCCGGAGCAAGTACACTAAATTTTAAGGCAAAGTGAGGCGATCGAATATTGGTAAATTGTGCATGCAAGAATGGAGGAGCAGTATACTCGTACATTAACGATTCTGGAGATTAGTTCTTTCTGTTTGTCCCGCAAGGGGTATGACGTAATAATATGTATGCATGTAGAAGTATTGTTGCAGATTTTAAAATTTTAATATGAGGTATATGACCGCGCGGTAACGCACTGGACTTCCGTGCGGAAGGTCGTCGGTTCGAATCCCGCGCAGTGTTACTCCCCTCGAACGACACAAGCACTTTTTCCGCCTAGTGTTCGAGAGTATAAGGATACCTATGACTTTGGTCATATCTATCTTCTTAAAAAAATGTGCATGAATATGAATTAATGTGCGTAAAGAGTGTTTTACTTTTATTTTACCGAATTAATTACTGATATTTTTTTAATCAAGGTTTTGATTCATATTATCGTGAAGATATTTTTATTTGTGTAAATGCCGTTTGTAATATGTAAAAAAGAAGTAAGAACGTTTATTGGTAAAAAAATTCTTACAGCTCGTTAATAATTGTAGCACGCATGTACTTTTTTCTATAAAGTATATGAATCGATATTTATATTATTTTAGCAACATCTTGCGCGAGTATATGATATATGTATTCAGGTGAACTCCGAAATTGAATAATAAATAAATATTATGTAAAAATTCCAAGTAGTCGTAATCGACGATAAAGAAATAAACATTATGAATTATATTGTTTTTTTATGTAATTAAAAATTATTTTAAACCAATAAAAGTAAGAAGTCAAAAATAAATTTAATATTACATTTATAAACATATTTCGAATACGAAATTTAAGATTACGAAATCGTCGTGCAAAACAATAATTCTTATTTTTTTGGCAAAAAAAAAAGTTTCACAAGTAGTACCAAAGTGATTCAAGAAGTCGAAAAAAAACATGATCAAACAAAAATTGTTTTAATTAAATATTTTGATTTCAAAATGAAAAAAGATTCGTTATGGTTGTACCAAATAATATTACTTTTCTGCCGAAAAAAGTATAAATGTTCCGTAAGGAGAGAATTTTTCCATAAATACAAATGATTCAAAGAGTTATTTTTAGATTTTCCTTGATATAACATATTTGGTGTTAACATAAGTTGTGTCCGTTTTTTATCCAATTTAAAAATAAGCACCCAAAGTAAAACAAAATGGTAAAGGTTATACGTCATTCAAATAAGAAAATTTTCTGCTCTACAAGATATTGTGTTTACTTTTACGTTACATATATTATTTTATTTGATTACAGCCTTCAAAATGGAATGTCAAGTAGACGAAAGTGAGCATTTTCGACACCTCCTTCTGTTCGCGTTCAGTCGAGGGTAATAAAGCTGCTCGCGATATTTGCGTACGGTACGGTGAATATGCTATGAATAAAAGAACAGCTCGTCAATGGTTTATGCATTTCAAAGACGATAATTTCGACCCGAAAGACATGGAGCGTTCCGGACGACCAGTGGACTTCGATGAGAACCGCTTAAACCATATTATTCATGAAGATCACCTTCAAACCACCTTAGAATTGGCTGAGTAGATGAATTGTAGTCACATGACTGTATACCGCCATCTTTAATCAATGGGAAAAGTCCAGAAGTTCGGCGCTTGGGTTTCACATGTTTTGAGTGAATACAGCAAAAATCAACGTTTGACAATTTCTGCTGGTTTGTTCGCGTGTCATCGAGCTACGCATGGCCACAAGTAAAGGTTCCTTTACCGCATCATTACTGGTGATGAAAAATGGTGCCTTTATGTGAATATGAAGAAACGGAAAGAATGGGTGAGTTATGATCAACAAGCAACGCCCAGAGCGAAACGATCCACGCAAGACGATGATTTGCATCTGGTGGGATTGGAAAGGCGTCATCCACTACGAGACACTTCAACGCAATCAGACAGTCAACGCGGAGCTATACATTCTGAAAATGCAGCGGCTCAACACTGCAATTCAACAAAAAAGACCGGATCGGCAATATAGCGTTATTCCGCAACACGATAACGCTCGCCCTCATATCACCAACATTACGAAAAATGCCATTCAAACGCTTGGTTGGTAAGTCCTGCCGCACCCTCCATATTCTCCAGACCTCGCGCCGTCGGTTTTTACCGTTTCCTTCAATAATGACGTTGAATTGCGGACATAGTTGGACGAATTCCTCGAGTGAAGACCGGGTGGTTTTTATCGCACAGGCATTGAAAAACTTGTAGAACGTTGACAAGAAGTTGTAAATAATGAAGGAGAATACATTATTGACTAATTTGTTGTATTTTTTTTGTTGTGTCCTCTTGTTCTCTTCATTTGAAAAAAAAAACGGACAAAACTTATGTTAACACCCAATAATTAGTGTGATATACAAAATCTGGAACTCGTGATTATTTGAACGTATGAATTTTCCTTGATATATACAAATCCTCTTATCAAGTTTCTTAAAATGAGCTATCATCGTTTACGTTGTGCATGCCGATATGATTAGTGTAATGTATGAAATCTTCACCTCGTGATTATTTGAACGTATGAATAGTTGACAATGGTTATTTAAGGTAAAATAACAAAATTACACTAACATTAATTTACAATTTCAATTCAATTAACAATGAGAACGTAAAATACTTTGAAATTTCTCTTAAATACAAATGTAATAGTCCCTTCTTTTTTGAAATAAGCTTTTTACTACTTAAAAACAGTTTTTGAAATAAGCTTTTTACTATTGAACAGTCTTACAAAGCAAGTCCATCTCAGTAAGTGCATTAGTGAAATCTGTAACATCATCCGGGGAATTCCCGAGTATTTCATTACGATGAAATACGAATGTTATGTCCTGAGTAGTGACAAGAAAATTGTGCCTGACAGCCACTCACGTAGAACCTACCTGTGTTGTATAGTACGGTTGAGAACGTGAGGTGAGCAAAGGAGAAACTTCAAGTACACCAACCTTTTAAAAGGATACGTTTTAACCACTTCAGGATATACAGTTAAAGACTTTTTAAGCTTCATTGAAAGAAGAAAATAGGAGAGCTCGACTGATTTTAGGGATTAAATCAACGCTGAATTGTTTAAAATCGTTATTCAATAAAAACCATTGAAATTAAGGGGATATTGCTAATATTTCTTATGTGTAGTTATATTACGCGTTTGATGAATAAAAATTCTAAAACAAAACATTTTAATTGTTATGTTCTTAGTAAGATAAAATAATTTAAAACATAGTCTTATTTGCAACATTCATTGACTAGTTATATATGTATTAACTTATTGAAATAACGTGTGAACCATGGGTCTTCAATATATGATAAGATTTCTTCTAATGTTAATGCAATTTTGGACCTTAATTCATAATCCAAACTTAACAACAAATACCAAATCCAAACAATTTTTTTACTTAAGAAATTAATATTTCAAGTAAAATTCTATACAAATTTCCCGTAGCTTATAAGAGCCATGAAGTTGATTACCTTATTTTAAAGTTTGGAGCGTATTTTATCCGACTCCGAATACAAATCATAAAATTTTAAGGAAACAAATTATTATTTAGGTTGTGCTATGAATTCGGACCTTATAGAGTAAAATTGAACTTTCTAAATTTTTAAAGGTTTCGGTTTTAGCTTTGTGGACTCCATATTAGAATATATGCATACATACCAACACGCCGTTTCCTTGTTGGGGTAGGTAAAGAGAATAGAGCGTCAGACTTTCTTATTGAGACGCACATCTTTGACATCCTCATAAACCTTCACGAACATCGCACGATTTCTTTGACATTTTACATTTTTTCTTTCAAAATATCATTTATTTGATTTAATTAAACTTTCCGTTGTCTTTTTTTATCCCACCTACCATTCAATTTTGCACTGTATATTTTTTGTTAGTCTTTATTAAATTCATTCCTTGGACATGCTTAAACAATTTCAGAGTTCTCTTTTTCATCACACTTAATACATCGGCCTATTCACATTCATTACTAATCACTTCATTCAATATTCCATCATACATTATATCCCCACGTATTTTTCTCAGTACACGCTTTGTTACATTTATTTGGCACCTAACAATATTTTCTACATCCATTAACTCCCATACATTACCTATAAAGGTGGAACAAAAATACCACCGAGAACTCTTAACGTAGTAGATTGTTACATTTTTGGTTCGAGTATATATGTTTTAGTACTCCATTGACTTTGTTTCTTATCGGTACACATTATTTATGAATAATTTTGCAATTTCACTAATTAAATTAATCATCGAGATATGTGTTTTTACCTCCTACCTCGAGGCTCACTTCAGGCAGAACGATCCCGGTTTGTTATGAGAGAAATGTTTAGGTCCAAATGGCGTTATGTTTTATCGCGTGTATAGTCTATTGACCAAAAACATTTTTCTACCGAGAAGCGATCTTCTACCAATCTTTGATTATTTACAACTGTTTTATTTATGTTATGTTTATGACTTTTCTATGTCTTAAGTTTTTTCATTCTTTTTTTCGTGAACTTTTTACGAAATATATACAATATATTTTGTATAATTTTTGTAACATTTGGACGATTTATATTAATTGGTTGGCGCTTAATATCACTTTGATTCTAATCTGGATGAAAGAGATTTTTTTTTTAAGAAAAACTCAGTTCGTCATAATTTCAACAATGTATCGACATCCAAAACTTGATTAATATAAATAAAGAATATTATTCAATAAAATGTCGAGGGAGCAAATATTCATAAATGAAATTTGTCAGAAGTCTTTAAACAAACTTGGAAAACCCCTTAAAGCGAGTTTTGTAGGCTTATAAAGAAAGCTTCGTCCCTTATTAGGTAAGGCGAAGGTTGGTGGAGTAACTTTTTAGAAAATTTAATGGATAGGGGAGTGGACCGAAAAATCATTTGTTACTTTGTAAATAGATCGATACGTCCGACGTGCTCGCATCTCCGTAGATAACTCATCGCGACAGCTTTTAGTAGAATTTCAAAAAGTTTTGGTTTGTTCGAACTTGTAAACAAGAAACGAGTTCGAACTTGATTTTACTTGTTTAATTCTTTTGGAAATGCTGAGAGTGAAATGTTTAGCAATATTTTGTTTTATTTGAAAAATTTCTTCAATTTGTTAACATAATTAATTTTTTTAGATTATTTTTTATATATGATAAATCAAGTTAAAGTAAAAATGAAAATCTATAAGGTATTTGCATATAGTATTTTTCATTTATAATACGAGTTTTACAAAGAAAAATACCTGAGAATGAATGTTATAAAATGCAACGTCATGATAGTTGAAAAGGGTAATAGGAAAAGTAAATTCGACATTTGGGTGAAGAAAGAGTTTAAGAATTCTGATTTTTTATATGTTCTTTGAATATGGCATGGTGGACATAACGTCGATGAGCACTAAAAATCTATACTCAAACCAACCAGTATCAACTTCGATGTATTGCACTGAAACTTGGACGTTGAAAATAAATGTGGCGGAAATACGTGGATTTAAAAGATTACCCGACATATCAGTGTATGATAGAATAAGGTATGAAATCATTTAGGATGAATGTGTGTTAAATAGCAATTTGGTAAGTATGATGAAAAAAGCACATTGAAGTGGTTTGAACATTTTTAACGGATTTATGACGAACCACTGACTAAATAATTTTACAATGCAATTATGAAGAGAATTGGTGGAAGAGAGCGTCTGAGAAAAGTAAAGTTGGACCAAGTGAATTACATTTTGAAAGAAAAAAGGTAAGAAGAGTTACTGAAAAAACTTTACGAGAAGATGTATAGATGTTTAGGAGGCTAAGAAAAAATATGATTTCTCCATTATGTTACCCCAACTACAAAATGAAGTGAAGGTAATGACAGAAGTATAAGTATTTATGAAAAATTGTTCTATTCTTTAAGGCATGATTTGAGCTTCAAATTTCGAACTCAAGGCCTTCATAAGGAAAATGTCATTTTATAACTATACATTTATAAGATTGGGTCATAAGAAAAATGAGGGTTGTTTATAGTTAAGGCATTAACGTTGTGGAGGTTTAAAGACATTGTAATTTATTTTTATCAAACACTGTTTATTCCACTTTTTTGTGACGGTATAACCCTACCGGTTTCAAGGCTTTCACATCATCTTCAGGGGAACACAAACATGGAATAAACAGTGTTTGATAAAAATAAATTACAAAAAATTAGGGTGCAGTATTTTTTAAGGAAAATTTGATATTTATAATCATTTTAAGGAAAATTTGGAGATTATTCATGATATTTATAATCACATACTTAACATAAACTTAAACTTAACTTATCTAAAATAAAATCTGAAAAATACTTGGGTGAACTTGCGACTTTCTCAGTTTGTTTAAATGGAAAAACTTAAGTTTGAGGTAAAAAGCATTTTTAATATATTCTTTATTAACACTTAACTGTATCAAAATCTGACAGGCTTTTTACTATGTAGCTATCGTTTTAACTATACAGGTAAAAAAAGGAAGCTATGTGGCCACCAAAATTTATTTGCATACAATTCATGAAGAATATATAATATATAAGGCCCAAGAAGTAATTGCGGTTTTTTAATAAATAAAATACTGATAATTTAAATGAAATAATTTTATGTAAATTTTGTAATTTCCATTATTAAATATAACCTTCTTCCACCATTTAGTCAATTTATATGTCCCATATATATAAGAATCTTCAGATTTCAGAGCAAAAAACTCATAAAAAGTTGTTTTGACTTCCACGAGGTTGAGATCTTCCAAGAATAAATTCCCAGAAAGAAACTTGTTGAATCAAAAATTAAAAGTTTGTGTATTTACATCTTCATCATAGTCAATTATAATCCCAGGTGTTGCAATACTTACGTTTTTTTAATTCATGTAATATAAAACATCGGATATCAATGTTATTCAAGGGCATTATACATTTTTAGTTAAGGTTATTATACAATCGAAGATAAAATGAATCTGGCCATCTGGTAGAAATTGTTCCTTCAAGACAATGACCGAAATATGTTTCAATTCAAAAGACAGTCATTTTGACCATTTGCAAATAAGTATTTATAAAATGGGAATATTTTTTTAATTAACTCTATAAAAAAACAACAAAACATGTATGATGTCATCAATCAAATTGAAGGGATGTCAAAAATAAAATGAAGATCGGAAATGAAACATATAACGTAGTAAATATAAATAAAATAAAGTCTTAGTTTGTTTTTAAAATACTAAAAGCATTGTAGAACGATTTGAAAAATTACCGCAGGACCAATATCTTTTCATGGCAAACTTGAATGGTTTACTAGATTTTAGAAGTTTCCTTGTAGTTTTAGTGAGTATTTCCGCATTGAGTTTCATCAGGATAAACAAAACTAACAATTTTAAACAAGAATGCAGCATTGTTGGGTAAAACTTCAAATCAAATGAACTCGTCGACCTAATACCAATACCAATTGCCCAACTTCCCAACATTCTACCTCTACCAGCGAAACTTGGATAAGGATTTGTGCCATTTTACTTTTGATCGAATTGTAATTGTGATTCCGTATAAAACAAAATCTCATTAAAAGTATACTGGTTAAAGTATTTTTTTTCCTATTTTTCAATCGTGAATTATTTATGTTCATAACATATGTTTTATGATAGGAAAAAATATTCTCCTAATAAATAATATTCAATTTTGATGAAAGGAGAGAAAAAAAAATCGAAAATATACCTAGAATCGAATCACATGTATCTTTGACTAGCTTAGTGTAAGAATGATACTCTCAAATTGCCTTGGTAAATATAACGTTGGTTAAATAAATTTGGAATATAGATAACTGGTATACGAAGTAGAATAAACCCATTTAATAATATTCATTTTCTCTACAGTATTACTAATGATTACTTACATGAATATTTAGTAGAATAACATATGGTTATTTGATGTACATAAATCTTTCTAATATTTATGCAACACAATAAGAATATTTGATAGAATACAATTACGCAATAATCATGTATTTGCACAATAATCAAGGGACAAAATAATAATACTAGGAAAATGTAATTATGTTATAATTATGTATGCACATTATAACAAAGGAATACAATTGAAATACTTGATTGTATACACTTTTAATATGTATATTTAACATACAATAATAACCGAAATCGGTAGAATACAATTATGTCATATCCATTTGTCTGCGTCATGACTAAGAATACATCGTAGACAAACAATATATTATAAATACTTGATATTTACAATTATTTTATATTTGCGAATCTTTATAATTAACAAGAAATACAGTTGGAATATTTTATGTCAAATAATTTTATTATTGAATATTTATGTTTTACGTAATGACCAGGGAATATTTGGTAAAATACAAAAATTTAATATTAATGTTTGGTTTTTATGACACATTTCCAGACATAAGCCAGGTTTCAGGTCATTGGAAGAGTGCTAGGAAACAGGGGTAGATGTTAAGAGCTAGCAATATGAGATGATCAGGTGAGGGTATTGACTGGGGTAACTGCCATACAAACGGCAAGTGACCGAGAGGAGTGGAGACGTGCCGTCGCAATATGTACCACTAGCATTCCAAAGATTCCGACCCTCAGTAAGGACGAACAACAGAGATATATAATATCTATAATACATAATAACCAAGGAATACACTTGGAATAGTTGTTATAATATTGTTTTAATAAGTAATATTTACGTTTATACATTATTATCCAGAAATTAAATTGAAATACTCGTATTAAAAAAAAAAAAAAGGACAACAATTATTTATTCTTTACTATTTTACTAACATACGAGTAATTACCAATTTATTTAGCATGGATCCGGTAGTTTCGAAAATCTATTCTGTTTTTATTTGGCCTTGTATTTAATTTATCGGTGGCATAGTTGGTAGGACGCTTGTTTTTACCACGGAAAGTTTGGGTAAGGGTTTTTTTAATTTGGTATATTGGAAATTCAAAATTAGTTTCAATAAAAGTACTCTGCCAAATATGTTTCCCATTCAAAAGCCATCCTTTTGACGCCTACCTACTCCCCCTCTCTTTATTATCCACTACTCCCCTCATATTAGAATTCTGTTGTACCTGTTACAATAAGAATGTTTTTTTAGACATAACTTAATTTATCTTCATGTGACGAGGAAGACGGAGGTCTTTGAAACCTGTAGTGAACTCAAAGAAAATAGTGGTGAATACAAAATAAAAAAATATTTTTTTTATTAAAAATTTATAAACATGCCACCATAAAGTGAAATAAACGTCTTTTCTAAAATTCAAGAAAGAAAAATTACCAAAAAAAAACTGTCCGAAATTTTAAGTTATCTTAATTTCAGGAGTTACGAGTGTTTAAATAATTAATTACCAAGTAAATGTAATTTAAAAAAATGTACAATTCAAAATGTACAATTTAATTATATTTTCAATCTGATTAAAGCACGTCAAAATTGTAAATGGTCTGAATTAGACAGAGATTGGGGTAAAAGTTCGACAAATAAATCAAACAGACACATAACGAGCATTTCCAGATTGAATGAAGCATTTATTTACAGAAAACCCCTTCACAATTTTAAGGTATTTATTTCAAATTGATATAAAAAGTAGCGTTTAATCAAAACTTTATGTACTTCATCAACCAGTTACTAAAAAGCCAAATTAAATTAATTTTTGCTTACTATTCTACTATTTTTTTTCTTTAATAAATCTATTTTTTGCTTAGCTTACTTATTCTTATTTGTAAATGTCTGATACCTAATGAATTTTAAAATCTTACTCCTTAATCACGCGCCATTGTTTTGGTGAAAGACTGCAGCATTAATTAAATTATTATAATCAACTTTCTCCCGGTTCAGCTTATCGACTATGTGGTCGGATTCATCGTAGCGAGCGCTAGCCTTGCAAAACGAAGATTGAAAACTGTTTTACATCGTGAATCGAAAACAGATTTACATACGTATATAGAAAATGATGTATAAAAAAGCATACTGTGGAGTTGGGTTTCTCAACCTTTTTGGGTTAACGCCCCCTTGGAACTCTTAGGATAAGTCAAAGCCCCCCTAGTATACCATTCGATATTTTAGTTCCTTTATCGAGTAGATATCGTGTAAAGTTGAATCAAGTGAATGATATAATGAAAGAAAGAATCGTAGAAAATTAAAGATATCGTAGTTGTATTAGAAAGTATATGAATGTTGAAGAGGTGCAAGACTTGTAAAATACGTCACTTGGCCTACTTCAACATTGATTACGCATGATGGTGTTATGTATCGTGTAGATTCTACACTGTAGAAGGTAAAAAACACGTTCAGTGATACAAACATTTTGGTATTATGAAGTCATATATTTTATTTTAAACATTTCATAAACATAGTTTTCATTCCATGCATATATGGTATAAAACCATTAATATAACCGAAAGCTATATATTCCATATTTTTAGTATTATATAGATAATTTTAGCAGTTGCGAAAACAATGATTTGAGAAATGGGCTATATGGTCTTGCTGATTTTTTCAGTACTCAAATAAATACTTAAATTAATCCCTTGAAAGCCCTCACGTTCCTCGAGGAGTTTTATACACCTCAACGCCCCCTAAAAATTAAAGTCACTCCCAGGAGGGCGATATTGCCCTCGTTGGGAATCGCTGCTATAGAGTATTTAAGAGTTTAAAGCTTTCTTTGAATTGAGAAAAATATTAGCGGATAACAAATAGACATAGGGGAAAAGTTTTAAGATTGTGTTTTTTTTTACATGTAATTTTGGTTTCTTTTGTTCACAATTTTTAGATATATTTAAAAAAAAGAACGAATTAAAAATAACGTATTTTGAATTTCATGTACCTTATTTAAAGAAACGATTATTTTAATTTCAAAAAGTTGGACAGAAAAACTGGAAGATAATTAATTTTGTGAGAATTTGTAATTTTCATTGAAAACGTAATACAAAAATTCCATTATGTAAGTTGCTAAAGTAGGTGTGACTCGTATTTCATTACGTAATTTTTAATAAATCTTGTTATTTTGTGATTTTCACAGAGCCAATCTCTCGTCTGTAATAATACACTGTAGGCATAACGTTTATTACAACTGCTTTTTGTTATTATTATACGGCCCACTTTAAAGGTTCTGTTCTCTTAAATCTTTGGTCATCAAAAAGGAGCAGATATTATGAAGTTTCCTATAAATATTAATCGACAATATTGATTTACCAAAAGTGTTGTAAACAACATAAATATTGATTTTATTTAACATGGAAATATTAACGTTTTACTTTATCAAGGCTTATATGATTATTTAAAATTTTATTCAAGATTTAAATATATTGTCATCAAAATTGTTTAATTTTGTCGTAACCAAATATGTTTGATGTTGTCAATGAAAAAAAAAACACGTCACGTTCTTTATCGATACAATTGAGACGCGTATTTTAATAATTCGTTTGTTTTAAAAATTTGAACGTGTTTTGAAGCATTTAAGATGGATCTCGAGAGAAGTTTTGTAAATACAGAGCGATAATTACTAATTCCTACTTCAAATAAAGAAGGAAAAATAAATTATTTATTTATTTCATCAAGGGTACAATTTATCTTACAATTTAAAGAAAATACAAGCAGTGAGTGTTTCATTCCTAACGATAAAAAATAATCCTAAAGTATAAAAAAAAAACAAATTATAACAATTACACTAACGAAATAAAACAATTCCAATAACACAGAAGTATGCAAGCACATAAGTCAAATAACACAGAAGTACGCAAGTACATAAGTCAAATACCACAGAAGTATGCAAGTACATAAGTCAAATAACACAGAAGTATGCAAGTACATAAGTCAAATAACACAGAAGTATGCAAGTACACAAGTCAAAATTATTCCAAATATACATTGTACAAATTTAGCAGTCAAGAAGATTACATTATTAATTTATTTGGTATTAATACTGTAAAACTCTGTATGAAATCAAATGACTCAACATTTTGACGTAGAAAACACGTACACAATAAATTGAAAGTAAAGTGACAGGCATGTTTTGCTTTAAAAAAGCATTGTCAAATAAACTGTTTGACAATAATTTTGCAAAGCGAAGCAGGCCTGTCACTTAAATTTTACCGTGTCGATTTTTTCTTACATTTAAGTATGAAATTACTCAGTTTAAATATTATGATAGTCAACGTTTCACAAAACGACAAGACACATTAAGAAAGTAAATTTTGTAAATTAACTTCTGATATATCATGTAGAATGAATTGGGTTTTTCATTTTTAGGATTTTTCCCTCGTTAGGCGCAGTTGAACTGAAGACGGGTGTCGTAGAAATTGTAAGTGAACTCAAATAAAACAGGAACGTGAATGCAAAATAAAAAAATAAGTGTTTTATTTATTCTATTACAAAAATGTGAACACGACACCACACAGTGAAACAAACGTCTTTTCTAAGAATCAAGAAATAAATTTCATCACTTTTATTATGTTCATGAGAGTACATATTTAATTTCGTATTATTGGTAATATATTATTTACCTTAATTCATCCCTTATTAGTCATTAAGATTTAAAAAGAAATATTTTATTTTAACGTTAAAAGTAAAAAATCAAATGAGAAATAATCTTCAATGCACACAAAATATCTCAACATGTATTTATTTAAAATAACTTGTAATTCAACATATTTTTGGCTGATACCTAAGATATTCTTAGAATTTTTCTTATGCTGAAGAAAATTTAATAAAAGCCCGATACTTCGTTTCATTTGTATTCATTTGTTGTTTGTAGCGAAAGAACTATTTAGAATTAATTACTAAAACATCGCACCAAAAATTAATATTAACACCAGCGTCTAAGCAACTAAATACGTAAGAATGGCGTACAAAATTAAAAGTTTTTACAATAAACGCTTTGGTATAATTTGATTTTCACTCTCATAGAAATTTGTTGTAAATGAAGGTTTTCACTTTTAATTCTAAAAATGTAGCTCGTTTTATAACGGCTAATTTTCATTGTTAACTTATAACGAGAACTAGTTTTAGAATTTTAATTAATTTCCGAGCAAAAGGTATGTATTGTATTAACAAGGAAATAGTGTGTTTAACTAATGTTAAATTATAAAGAGGTTAAATCGTGTACGAATATAAACGATCAAATAATTGTTTCCGAAAATATTAAATCAATTTTCTATAAAAAATATTTCAGTAAAACTGAAGATATTGGTTACACTCGTAATATAAAAAGAAAACAACATTCTGAGCATTTTATTGAAAACATTAAATTGGTCAAAACACATCATAAATTGGTACACTCTTACACAAATCATGGTCCATGAATGTGCCATTTGAGAGGGTGTCTAAGAATGCACATATTTTGAATCAGATAAATTATATAACAAAGGTCGTACTTGCATGTCTAGACCCTAAATATGCAATATAAAGGGTCTTTCAATTTGATAAAATACAGATGGCGTCGCGAACTTGCTTGGGTCTTGTGACATTTGAGAAGTGTAATGTGTGACATTTATAAAAATGGAGTCGTATACAATGAACAACGCGTTCGAATTGTTGAATTAATTTATGAAAATGGGCGTTCAGTGAAAAATGTTTTTAGAAAGTTACGTAATATTAAAGGGTTGCATAATTGTCCATCTGAAAGCACTATCAATCGAATTGTTCAAAATTTTTAAGGAACTGGTTCGGTGGAAGATAAAAAAAGATAAATATATAGCCGTAGCGATCGTTCACCAGAGCATATTGATTTGGTTCGTGAAAGTGTTGCTGAAGACCCAGAAATGTTCATTAGTCGACGTTCACAACAAGTTGGACTCAGTGAATTCACAACATGGTATTTTACGAAAATATTTATCTCTGAAGGCATATAAGGTTCAAATAACACAGGAACTAAAGCCATTGGATCATGCAAAACGTCATGCATTTGTCAATTGAATCAAAGAACAACCAGATGATTTTTCTTAAAAAATCATCTTTTCTGATGAAGCACATTTTGAAACTGGTGGCTATGTTAATAAACAAATTTTGGGGTGACGAAAATCCACGATTTATCAGAAAACTTTGCATCCTAAACGAGTCGTTGTTTGGTGTGCATTATGGTCAGGTGTCATTGGTCCATACTTCTTCGAAAATGATACTGGTGAAGCTGTAATCGTGAATGGTCTTCGACATCGTGAGATGATAACTGAATTTTTGTGGCCTGAACTGAATAATAATAATCTGGAGGACATGTGGTTTGAGCAGGATGGCGCAACCTGTCACACTGCTCGAGAAACCATTGAGTTGTTGCAGGGAAAAATTCCTGGACGTGTAATCTCTGGAAACGGTGATGTTAATTAGCCACCAAGATCATGCGAACTGACACCGTTGGATTATTTTCTTTGGAGTTGCGTAAAAAACCAGGTCTATAAGAATGACCCCCAATCAATTTCTGGGCTGAAGGACGAAATAATTCGCGTTATTGGTGAGTTAGAACCGCAATTATGCCAAAATATCATCGAAAATTTTGACAAAAGAGTGGACATCTGTGGAGCTGCAAGAAGTGAACATTTGACGGATATTGTTTTTTGTGTTTAAATGTCATACATTATACTTCAATGATCAATAAAAAGTTTTTTGAAATCAAAGCAAATTGTGTGTTTTAAGCAAGAATTATAAAAACCGCTCAATTTGAAAGACCCTTTATTTCTCTAGTATACATTAAGTACACATAAAAAGTGATATCCATTTTCCAAAATTGTAACCTTGTTATCCTTGAGGCATGGATGCTATTTCCACATTTTTTAAACTTTTTCCTCATCATCATAGTTGGTCGTACAACCCCGGGTAAGTGCCCCCCCCCCCCCAGCTATGCTTGCATCCACAGTCAAATCTTCCATCTGTCAAAACTTTGGGCTCCCAGCGAATTCAAAACCTTCAGGTCTATGGTCCTAAATAAATATAATTATCGGTCGATTTCCACTAACGATTCTCACCAAGTGTGTCACAACGGTTGATTTCAAATATAACAAATATGTTTATCTTAGAAGAGATCATCATAAAGTAGACCCAGAAATAATAGCTTATTTCGTGGGGGTTTTTAGGAAAATTTTGCTTTTTTTTTAAATTAGCATCGTTTAAATGACAATAATGCAAAAAACTCTCATAATCTCAACAACCATATCAATCTAATCTTCAATTTTTCTCTACATTCACATCAGTCATTCATTCTTGTGCCTATGTGGTGAATTTCTCTACATTCACATCAGTCATTCATTCTTGTGCCTATGTGGTGAATTTCTCTACATTCACATCAGTCATTCATTCTTGTGCCTATGTGGTGAATTTCTCTACATTCACATCAGTCATTCATTCTTGTGCCTATGTGGTGAATTTCAAAAGCTCATCGATATTTCCTCTCACCCTGTCAACGAGCGATCTTGTTACATATTCTTTAAACTTGAAGACACAACTTTATAAAATACACCACGCTCTCTAAGGAATGTGTTGTAAATTTTTAGCGGAAGAAACTGCGCGTTTCTTCACCCAAATTATGTATAAACGCGTATAATTAGATTATTTAGTGGGTTTTTAATGACAGAAAGATTTGTTTACTTTTGAAACTGAAAAATCACTTAAAGGATTATTAATTTAATTCAGATATTTAAAATAGAAAGTGGATCAAAATATTAAAAGTGATACTAATGTACATTTTCCTTGACTTTAATGAAACAAGGTCTGATGTATTTATATCCCTGATTGTGTGATTTTACGTTTATTCTCTAATGACGTCATAATTCATTTCAAATTAATTCCAATTCTTAAAACCTAAATTATTTTTGCAAAAATAAAATCGAATAGGTTACAAATGATCAAAAAATTGTATAACAAGTAGTAATTTATCTGTAAACGTAAAGTTTTAAGAGGTTGTAAGAAATTCCACACGATCTATTTTCAAAAAGAGGATATCAGGAAACTGCGAAGGTCATGAGCAGCACGACTAAGATGAATTAAGTTGCATTTCTAATAATAATAAAAAACAAACAAGTACATGCACGAGTATGGTTTATCCTTTTAATAACTTTCATTCCAGCAGCTTCCATGTAATACTCGTATATCATAAATAAGGCATCTTCACCAGTACTAGTATAATTCGTATATGAATAAGGTCTGAAAGTACGAGTATAATCAGTATGCGAATCAAACTCGGTAGCTGGATGCTAAGCAAGCACGCTTATCATTAAACCACAGGTCTAATAGGTTAATATGAGACTAATTGTTATTATTTACGAGTGAGATTTTTTTATCGGGTCAATAACCAATTATTTTTTGTTCCTTCAAAGAAAATTTCATAATATTGAATAAATATCATCGAACTCATAACGCTTATACGTAGTACTTGAATTTGTATGGGAAATATTTACATAAGATTTTACAGAAAAAAACCGTAATATTTGAATTTCGTAATTTTCAATTTTGAAAAATAATTTCTTAATTAGAAAGATTGGTGATTAGTGATGTTTTTTTCTTGAAAAAATATGTATAAGGGAAGGGAAATAACTAAATTATGCGTTTTTTTCATCCAACATATTGCTTTTGAAATAATAAAAACATCTAGAAATAACTTGTACTATGTGTTTATCTGGTGTATAGACTTGATGAATATAAATAATATCAACTATTTAATTTTACAATTTATGAATGAATACTATGATAAATAATCAACCGCATCAATGTTTTTTTTAATTTAATTTTTATTTAAAAAATGATAATAAATATCTCAATACTGTCTTATTTTATAATATTATATTAAATATGTTGCGCTTTCTTGTACATTATAACCTGGTGGATCAATTACCACGTGGCTCTTACAATTAACCAAAAAGTGACTGGAAGTGAAAACAAGACTAATACCTTTCTTAAAGAAATGGGTATCAACGGGAATCGAACCTGCAACCGTATGTTCAGAAGACAGGTGTTTTACCAACTAGTTCACGAAGGTTGTCTCGAATATTGTAGGTTTGAGACAAAAAAAGTTTAAATACGACAAATGTAAATGATGTCCAAATTAAATAAAAGCTAAGATCGAACAATCATATTTAAAAAAAAAATGACCAGTCGTGTCCTTTGCATGCAATACTGAAATTCAGTTTTCATCAATACGACCGCTGTAACCTAGTTGGTAAGAAACTTGTCTTTTTAGGTTCCGGGCTTGATTTTCGTTGGTATACCGATATTTTTAAAGGGGTTTTGTCTGATGTTCTCTTAAGGCTTATGAAACTTTTTTGACTAGCTGGAAGAGGTCGCCATATGACAATAAACCCACCAGATTGTACAGTTTTCAACGAAAGTGCAATGCAATAAAATACAATTATCAAACTAATTTTAAAGAGAAAACCAAACACAATTTTCGTCTTCACGATTAATCATTCGAAAGATTTTTTTCAGGAAGATTTGTTCTTCCCTCAGTGTTTCATCCTTTTCCAAATGTCGTATTCCGTATGTAGGCCGCTTGGGGGGGGGAGGAGGGTTGTGCCGGGAATATCAAGAGAGCCAGATCAGCGCGCCTTCAGTTCAGGAAATGGCGGTTTTATTTGACGGAAGTTATAACGGTCATAAAAACTTCTGTCTCATATGATTGTGCGATGCGATAAAATGTCTTTTTCGGAAATTAATTTATTGGGATGCTTTCTCTTTTACAAAAACACACGTTTCTTTTTCTCAAATCTCGCTTATTTTTATTACTGCTTTTTAACGACTTGCCCTCCTTTTTACAACGTTAAAGACGAAGAAAAAATGTTGGTGATTAAGATTAAGTTATGTTATTTTAAAAATCAAATAATGACATTTTTCCTGCAATAAAAAATTCTTGGAAGTCGATACGCGCTATTTGAAACGTGAAATGTTTCATCATTAGCGAAACAATGTATTTTTCAAATAATACGAAGAACGCAACATGGCTAAAAATACTCGATGATACATATAATTTTTATGAATCTTGGTTTTGTTACAATAAATATGATTAACTTGTTCGAATTTTTCATAATATGCTGTTTTCAGTATTGAGTTTTGTTGATATCAATATATTTGCTTGATTTTCAAGATTTCCATTATTTTAAGTACCAAGATTTTTTTCAATGCAATGAAAAATAAATTTTATTTCAAATTATAAATTATTTCTATTTTTAATTGTTGTGTTCTTTCCTTACATAACATATGTTATGTATATTGGCTTATTATTTTTGCATGACAAAAGTTAAATTTAATTGTACTTCCGAAAAAGTTTCTCTTCAACGTCAGGAATATCAGGAAACAAAAGATTTTTTATGATTACAGCATTAATTTTTTTATTTATTATTCTTTTCGTAGAAACATCTTCCAAATAAAGATATAAACAGAAATATATGCTCGAGAGTTGGCATACACTCAAGATCTGGCAAAATTGGACTGTGAAAATTCTATAAAAAGCAAAACAGACGAAGTGATCTAAAACAACTCAACGCGTCTCACTCGTATATTTCATCCTAGAATCAGGGGTGGAACAATCAAAAGATAAACAAAAGATGTTAAGAAAATATTATTTTAAATATTTTTGTAAGGCACGAAGAAAGGCTTTGCTTTATATGGTATATGATATTTTATCAATATTATTATGTTTTAGTTCATTTAGGTACTTCGAAATTTTGCCCAAAACCAAGTCTTAAGTTGTTAATTACAGGCGCGTCCAGAAAGTAAAGAACGATTGCGCACCACGCTCTGCGCCGATCCCCCCCCACCGCGATCGTATATGCGCCAGTTAGCTCCTTCCCCTGCTTCATTTTAAGCCGAGTTTTGTTGCTGAACGGTCGTGAATTTTTGTTCCGTAACCTTTCAAAATGGCTGCGCCCATCGAAAATCCCGCCAAATGTGAAGTGCATATAGTAGTGTCATTCGTTTTCGGAATGCACAAAATGTTCGGCCTATCGAAATTTATGGGCAAATAAAGAATGTTTATGGTGATAGTGCAATGAACGAGGCTTCAGAGAGGAAATGGTGCATAATGTTTAATCAAGGAAGAACCAGTGTGCACGACGAAGATCGAAGTGGGAGGCCATCACTCGTTACGGATGAGTTGAAAGCAAAAGTTGAAGACAACATTCAGGAAAACCGGCGTTTCACTTTAAGCACAGTACATGAATCTTTCCCACAAATTTGACGATCGCTCTTAGATGAAATAGTGACAGAGCACCTTAGCTACAAAAAGTGTGTGCTCGGAAAAGAAAAACCGAATCTCAACACCAGAAAAGTGATGGCAACATTTTTTGGGACCGAAAGGGTTTGATCCAGTTTGACCGAAAGGGTTTGATCCAGTTTGATGAAGTTTATGCTAAGAGGATACACAATAAACTCAGAGGCCTATTGTGAAACTCTTCAATGACTTAGACACGCCATCCTAAACAAGAGACGTGGAATGTTGTCGGAAAAGGTGGTTTTGATTCATGACAATGCGCGGCCTCATGCATCAGCACGAACACAGCGAGAACTTCAACGTCTTAAGTGGGAAATTTTTGGATATCCTCCTTACACCCCTAACTTGGCACCAAGTGATTCCCGAAACTTATTCCCGAAACTAAAGGAATTTTTTGGTGGAAAACAGTTCACAAACGACGAAGACCTCAAATAAGAAGTGACATCCTGGCTCAAGTCTTTGGCGGTAGAAGAGTATAACATCGGAACTGAAAAATTGGTTCCACGTTACAATAAGTACCCTGACAGCTATGGCGACTTCATTGAAAAATAGAGTAAGGTACTGTGACTTTGTAAATAAAGTTTATTTTTAAATACGCTGGTTTATCTTACGTTAATATTATAAACATAATAAATACAAAATTTGAAATTTTAATTATTCATTTTTTCTACGTCACTGTCCTAAACTTACTTTGAAAACCACAAGCAAACACATAGTATGAAGCATTCCACCCGGAGTAGATTTTGCAACGCGTATTGTATTGTTTTTAAAATGTGTCAAGTTCTCTTTGTTCAACTGCAATATGGGGGAATGTCTTATATAACGAGCAAAATGAAATGATCACCGACTGTAGAGAGAGTAGAGTAGACGGAGAGAGTTATGGATTATTGGCAGAGCAAGCAACAAATTACATTCTGGAGAACTATTTGCAGCGACGGAGAGATGCGCGGCCTCGGAGTTCGCATGCGAGAAAATTTGATGTTTTATTCAACGTTCTGGTGTATCAGAGTGAGATACGCTTTTCGTTGACGATTTTCCATTTTCAACTATTTTACTACACAAACATAATTTTGATAATGTATATGGGTGAAAAATCTATTCTACGCCGTGACCTTAATACTGAGGAACGTGGCTTGCAATAAAATTGCTGTAAGTTGTGCTCAATCTTCTCCAGCTGTCTCGGCATTCCGCTGTCTGAAAAGCTTATGGTAAAAGCAGGCCCGTAACACTCTTCACCAAGTCACTTTAGTGCATATATATTCTACCTCTGCTCCTTCGACCCTCCTCATAGCCCGTAACTATGAATCCCTCCAAGCTCTTTTAGTGAAATGTCTGAAATAACCGAAGAATGCGACTATAATAGTGCATAGTGCATAATCTTGAAAGCCTCTCTGAGATGTTAAGTGCTTCCAAAATAGAAGCATTTGTTCATCGTTCTGTTCATAAAACATCCTAAAATCGTCTGCACCATTACATCTCGAAAAATCTATCCTTAACCTTTCTCTGGCCTTTATTGTCGGTGGTTCTGAGGCATACAGGAACATTGAGAAAATTAGGGTTTTATCAAGACGTATTATCACTTCTCTAAACATGTACTAGAACTTTTTTTCAGATCTTTCCCAGTCTTGAAAACGCACTCGTTGCCAAACCTTTCCTTCTCTGTACATCATTATCACATCCAACGTTATCTGGAATTGTAGATAAGACAAACAAAAACATGCATAATCTTCAAATCTCGTGGACTCGTTTATTGCATTTCACTGTGTCAATCAAAACCATTTATTTGCGAATATTTAATTGCCCTTAAATCAATCAACGATATTTATGTATACGATTCAAGATCTTCGTTTTTTATTAAATACTTTAAATGAAATAACTTAACTGCCACTCAACGTCATAAGTTGCAGTTACTTGAAAAAACATAACAATAAATCAAAGCACTAATATCATCATACCTTATGGAATACAGATTTGTATTAATGTAGAAAAATGCTATTTTTTTAAATATTCAAACGGTAAAATGGAGAAACATTACCAACTAAAAATTTAACTCAACTTGAAGGTTAACTATTATAAAAATAACGGTTGCTAGAAATCTAAAAAAAAAAATTTCTTATATTTTTGTAGAACACAAGCAAATATTTCTTAAAATATTTCATCTACAGTCCATACCGACTTCAAAACATAAATTCATATTTATATTTCTGTATGTAATTCACCAATGAAACTGATATTGACAAAATATTAATTGTTTGAAATATAGCATCATATCTAACATCTAACAGGCATAAGGATAAAATCAAGTGAAAAAGAGATATCGTTAATATACTATTTATGTTCTTTTATCGATTATCATAATCTTTTTTTATGAAAACATAACGAATCAGGAAATAAATGTTGGATCTCCAGATAAAAAGCTTAAACAGTGGAAATACGTAAAAACTATAACTCTTCTGAATACAATAATGTCAACTGAAACAAATAACTCAAAAAAAGATGGCGTGATTCAGCAGAACAATGGATACCAAACAATAAATAACTCATTCGAGTCTTCTATACAAGAATATTTAGACGAACATATTTTTACACAAACCCTCTACTGACATTTCTAAAGACGTGACAAAATGCGCGATGAAAATAAACGACCCATACACAATGTGTACTAAATTCTTCTTTCTCTATTCCCCATGAAACTTAAAAAAATGTGATATCGTTATGGTATATCCAGACAAGAGAGCGTTTCTACGGCGTCACAGGGAGATTTGAGAAAATTCCTTATGAGGACTTGAGTCTTTGCTCTGTATAACTTTCAATTTGCCTCCGCTTCTCGAGGCATTTTGTATCAATTTGTGAAGAATAAATCTCAATTGTGGGTATTAATAGTATTTCCGGGAGTGAATTTTGCGAGTTTTAATTTGCATGTCATTACCGTGGTATACTTTGAAACAAAATTTACCTTATATTTTTTATTATTTTTGACTGTTTGAAAGATATTTCTTTGGGATTATTTAAAATGAATATTATTTCGTATTATAACTAATAAAAGCCAATAATTTAAACACCCTATATTAATTGCTAATTTAAATATTTAAAAAATATATAAGATTAATGAAAACTGTTTTTTTATTAAAATTCAACCATTGTGATGTAGTTGATAAGATGTGTGTTTTCCAAATTGAGAATTGCTGGTTTGATTCCCGTTGGTGCACTATTTTTTAAAAAACAACCTGGTTTTCCTATAAGCTATCTGAAACATCTTTCTAGTTCGTCGAAATATATTGTCAGATAGTACTAGTTACAAAGAAAGTTTCATTCTTTGTATTATAAAATGTTTTGATGACTTCTGTTATAGAGTAAACTCTTTACTTGCCTATCGTTAGTTTTTATAGTCCCCAACCAAATAATTTTCTGACGGTTTTATATTACATAACGTAGGATTAAGTTTTCGTGTCTTTGTAACGTCACGGGCTGAACTGTTCTGTAAGTCAATTCAGGGAAAATATGCATATTTTTTGTACGATCCTAGCTTTCTTACTCACTGGTTTTCTTTTCTATTGATATAGGTATTTGAAATAAGAATGTAACAAATGATCCATTCTCATAAAACAATTAATATAATATTATAAAATATGTTTTTATTCTTTTTTATTTAATAAAGCAATCTATGCTGCAATATATAAATTTGCTACACCTACATACAAATTAAAGGACGTATCTTATTTCTATATTATAACTGTAAGCTAACTGAATTTTAATTTCTTGCATGTATTATTTTATTTTTAAATTTTCTTAATATTTAAACACTGTGTTGTATTATTATGAAATATTTGATTAAGATTAAGACTGAAAGTTCTATTAAGATAGCCAGGTATGTTTAAAAAAAATACGGACAGTTTATTATGAGTATGATTTTAAATTCATAATAGAAAATAAACAACATTAAGAATAATTATTTTATAATCGTTAGTTATCTCCCTGGTACATGAAAAACAATTTGATCTTTTAAAATCAACGTCTTTTAAAAAATCCTACACAAAAGGAATATGATTATATGGGAAAGCGTAATCTTTTCCAAAAGTTCAATTTAGGTAACAGGATATGTTTGCATGATTCATCTAAAAAAATCAGAAAGTTTATTCTCAATATGATTTTGAAAACTAAATATATCGAAAATAACTATTTTGGAATTGTTAGTAATCTTCCTGGTATACGAAAAGCAATCCAACCTTTTGAATTGCATCTATTTTTGGATAGTTCCATACCAAATGAATATGATTATGTTAAATAATGTCAACTTTTCTGAAAGTTTGATTAGGATAACAAGGTTTGTTTGTTTGATTCCCGCAAAAAAATACAGAAAATTAATTTCAAGTATGATTTCGAATTAGAACATAAAACAAATACTATTCAACATTGTATTTTTGCAAACTTTGTCGACTTCCAAGTATATGGAAAAACAATACAACATTTTGAATATTATCTTCTTTTGGATAATCCTCACTAAAGGAATATAATTATTATTTGTGATAGTCAGCTATTATGATAGTTTTGTTAAGATGACAGCGCATGCTTGCTTGATTCATCTCAAATAATGAGAAAAGTTTATTAAATGCATGATTTTTGAATTTCGAACGATAAACAAGTAATATCGAAAATAACTTTTTTGCAATAGTTAGTTATCTTTCTGGAATACAATATGGTAACCATTTAAATTTTTCGTATAGCACCTATTCTAAGATAACCCTACACATTGGGGGAATAGCAAAATATATTGTGTTTATTTAGCGTAACACAGGGTGCAGCACAAGTATTGTATTCTAGGTCTTTATTTATTGCTTCGCTATATCTGCTTGAGGTTGCCGCTCCGTGCGGTTGCATGAGCGAGCGGGATTTTATGAACCCTTCAACCTTTTCTTTTATTTCAACGTTTCCTCAACAATGGGTTCTGCACTATTGCCTGACCAAATAGTGTTCATCTTGCAGGTTTTGGATACTCTACTTTGTTTCCTTTGTGAAATATTTTTAGTGCATGCTTTTATGATAAAAGCAAGGATGCTTTCTTTACTAAAAATATTTTTTGTTTTAAACATTGTGAGGAGTATATTATTTTGAATAAGCGAAATGGATAATGAAAAATCAAAAAGTATTAGAAGACTCCATTTTGATATGAACGGTCAGTCTTACAAAATCTAAAATTTTGAGAAGCCGTTCATTTTATGTACATTTAGTTAGGACGTGTTAAATTATCGATAGAAAGCATGAATTTCTTCTATGTTCTCGAAATACTCGTAATTTGACGTGATTAAAATATTATTTGCTTCATATACATTTGTCGGTAATATCTTAGCTGTCGGCGTCAATCCATTAGATCTTTTCAACAATACCGCCCTAAGCTGCAGGTGTGCATACATGACGCACGTATCCTCACTTTCCTAGCTGTCCAACTTCTTTAGTCCAACTTTTCGATCCGCTTCCATTCCCGCGCGGACCTCGAACCAATGGACACCTGTCTGTCCTCTGCTAAAGTTCGTCGTAATTCTTTTAATTAATAATTACGGCTCGAGACCAGTTCTAACCTCTAGTATAAATAGAATCCATTTCATTACCGAGATTTCTTCTCTACCAAACACGCCACGTACCGATTGCGTCATATTCGGAGACTATTTAACGTTCTGCAAATCCATTGACGAGCTCTCACACGCGTTTGTCAGAGGGCTTGGGGGAAATAGTGGCTTCGGTGACGCCACGAACTAGATCCTCAGTCACAGCTCCTAGAATACGCTTCCAGTGGTGTGCAGACATTGAAGAAACCGGTTGCATCATTACAACGAACAATTACGTCTTAAAAAAATTAAAAGTATTGTGTTTCTATCTTATTTGTTATTCTTTTCGTGATTTCAAATTTTGCATTACCTTGTTTCTTTTATTTTACGACGCTTCCAAAGCGATCGTTAGAGATAATCTCTCTTGCGAAGGATATTAATCCTTTAAAGTTAAACTCTTCAAGTGTAACTAATAGAATCAAAAATCTTATTCAAATTCAAACTAGTCCTACCTGGATAATTTGATCCGGTAGTGAAAATAAATAATTTTAATCTAAATTGTTACTATGTTTCTTTTCTGTTACCTTTCCTCTGGTGGGCTGTAAGTAATTCTTGTATTATTACCTGTCGAATCCTGAGACCAAAGAGATCTGTGTTCCTTTTTTCCTTTTAACCGTTGAGCTATTCGAGTCAAACTGGATTCTGATAATTTTCATAGTTTAAATAATTGAAATTAAATTAACCTAAAAGTTCTAGAAAATCAGAAATAGTCTTAACAACATTTCAAGCGTTATGTTTCTATTTGGAATAAATACTTTTTGTGCTTAGAGTTCAAATTTTTGGGGTTGAAAATTACGATGAAAACCAATTAATGTATGATTTGAAATAGTTTCCTAGCCTCTCAGATATGTTATTAATAAAGAATGTGGATAATTCTGGTTCTCAGACGCATGAAAAAAGACAAAGAAGTAGTTAATTGCTTCAAAATTTTCGTGAGAGGAAACAAATATGAATTCATCCAAATCATGTTGCATAGAAAGATGCAAGGATAACGAAGTGTAGGGAGAAAGAAGCATAAACTCTGATTAAAGAGCCTTAGAGCGTTGTTCAACTGTAGCAGAATGAATACATTGTTCAGAGCAACTGCAGATAAAGTTGAAAAAACCTCGATGATTGCTAATATCCAACGTGGAGAGGAACATTAAAAATAAGAATAATTTTGATCCCAAAAACGATTCCTGTGGTACATAGTTCATTTGATTGAATTCCCCAGAAATCTCTACATCAATATTCTCATCAAGGTTACTCCCAGAGAGATAAAACTCAAGCCAATTCAGTAGGTTTCCCTCGATTCCTAATTTGAATAACTTGGAGAGCAAAGCCCTTTTTGAAGCCCGTTTATATAGTGTCCACCTGGTTGCCAGCATTTAAAGCTTTGACAATTTATTTTACAATAGTTACAATATAGCATTAAGTTATCTAAAGTCGATCTTTCCCAGTAAAAAGCAATGTTGATTGGGTACAATGAAATGCTGCAACCTTTGGAGATCTAATCTCGTATTAACTAATCTCAATCAACATAAAATTAACTAGTTAGACATTGGAAGGTTGTTATTCTAATACGTTATGCGATTACGTAAGGGACGTAATAAGACTAACTCATTGGCCTAGTAAGAAGGAAGATTTTCTACCAACTAGAAGTACATGTCCGATGCCCGATGGTTTCAAAATTATGAAAAAACGCAGTTTGTTTATTTCACAAATTGCTTTCTAAGTTGGGAAAATTATGATAATAAACTTACCAACTTGTACTGTATGCAACGAAAGTGGAATTCAATACTAAGGTACTATACCCGCTGCTCTCCGAGGAATAAAAATAGATGAAGAGTAATTGTCAAATTCTATCACTAGTTTATGCTAGTAATATAAGAAGAAGAAACTTCACTTTTCATTTGCTAAATCTAGTGGGGATGATTTTCATAAAGAAATTATTGACCAGAGATGTGCTTTTTCATGACTGATCAGATACATACTTTTTCATGACTGACTAGATATTTACTTTTTCACCACTGACCAGATATATACTTTTTCAATTCAAATACGTTCATATGATTTTAAACATGCTAAAATATAAATTGTTTTGTTGTGAAAAAAAATAAACAATTTAAATCTGAAGTTGGATATGATCTTGCGGTATGTTTTACTAACTTATGATGCCAACGTTGTAGTGTTGATCCTCGTTGTCAACTTCCCCCTAAGTGGATGCGCGCCGGATACCGCTGACCTACACAGTTTTACGTAGAATGATCACGCGGCTTCCACAAATGTTGAAGTTGTTAATTTTCATTTAATTGTCTCTTCCTGTCTCGATGAAGTGTTCGAACTGGGAAGGAACATGCGTTCACGTTGCGGTCGAGTCGTATCCGGCGCCCATCCATTTAAGGCGAAGTTGACTACGAATATGCCCTGAAGATGAAAACTGCAACGATTTCGAAACGTCAGCATCGTAAACCAAACCACGCAGTAAAATACTCCGGAGAAATTTATCCAACTAATACGAAGAACCGTGAACCGCACATATTAAATCTCAAGTGTCTGTTTTTTCGGAAAGTTGGTAGAAGGAAGCTATTTTATAAACTTTTGAAAAATATTAGAAATTTTGGTTAATACCAAGAAATGGAATTTGGGGATGGGTCCATAAAATGAAAAAAAAATTATACTCTATTTAGCTGATAAAAAATGTCATTGTTTTTGTCACACAATTATGACCACCAGTGATTTGAATATTTTTTTAAATTTTACGTAATTTAATACATTAATATATATATCCTTTAATGATACATGTATGCTAAGAAAATGGATAAAAAATATCTGGGTTTATCTCATTACATCCTGATAATCGAGATATAACTCCATTAATAGGAGAGCGAGCCCAACCACGAGGACGCCAGTCGAGTATTTTTTAACCCACACCCTTGTACATGTAAATCATATTGTATAAATAATAATGAAAAGCAGTGATTATAAACATAATTTAACTTTTATTTAATATTGTTTAATGACACTAAGATGCATCTAAGCTTTGAAATTAAAACAAAAAAAGTATTATTTTCTGTACAGAATCCAAAAAAGGTTAAAATATGTGACTTCTTTATAAACAATAAACAACTATAAACGAGTAAGCTTACTTCAATGGCTAAAATTTAAATCAGTACAAAAATGTTTTACGTAAGACAAATTTTCTCGTGAAAAGATGCTTGTCTTTTTTGTAAGCAATAATGTGGTCAGTTTTTATTTTGATGTTATCCTCATTTGTTATTCAAATATCTAAAATAAACAGCTGGATTTTGTCATTTAGAGGCGGGTATATTTGAGTTCAAATGCTTTTATTTTTGCTTTAAGTATTTACATCAGTGAATATACGCCAAATAAAAATTCAAGATTTGCATACATTGCTAATTTGTATGAAAAATATTCTGACTGGGGTGTTTTTCAGAGGAAAATGTCACAAAAAGTAAATAAATTGCGATGTCTCATTTTTGCAGCGGGAGTGTAAAAAGATTTCGATTAAGAAAAATATTACACGCGCAAATATTATTTTGCGATATTTATTCTGCGAAATTTATTTGCTTATTTCAACCGTACAATTATTATACGTTACTAAAATATTTTGAAAAAGTGAGTGTTTTATTCATTAGAAAGACATAAATTTCCTAAATAAAACAACAAATTTTTTAAAACAATTATAATGAAACCAAATTAAAAGATACATTGATACAATAAAACAATTCAAATAACACATATGGTACGTTTGCAAGTATATACGATTAAGGCAAAATAATTACAAAGAATAAATAATAATGTTCACAATTATCAATACGATACGGGGCCGTGTCAAGACGGACAACCCACACCTCACCACGTCGAGCGTCACTCTTGACAAGGATGCGTATAGAAAAGTACAGTAAAATTTTTCATAAATTCAACAATCAGCCTTCTTTTTTAACTCAACAGTTGTATAATATGTAAGCTGTCGACTATAAACATGTAATTGACCTACGAACTGGTTTGAATATTAAGTTTTATGTTTAAAAAAATCGTATGAATAGAACTGCAATGAATGTCTGGAAAAAACTATTTATTTAATATATTCAAAATTATCTACATTACTGCCTGCATTTTGATAGAATATGAAAGAGATCAGGGAGTAAGAAATAGTGGAAGGAGATTTATTCATTCACTGTTCGAGGATCTCTTTTGAGAGTACAAAGTATGCCGGAATTACAGGCAGATTCACGGTCGTACTACGCGATCAGGTAAAATAGCGCTTTAAAGAGAAAATTGCATTTCACCTAGGGTTGCTGCAAATTAAATTTACAAAACGGGAACTCCGTCCCATATTGCTTTAAAAAAAAAACAGTTTTCATATAAATGTGCTTGTATGTGAATCTTTTTTTTGTAAGCCCTTTTCAGTCTTGTTCTTCGTTATTTCGTTTTTTCCCCCGATGAAAGCACTTAAGAAATTTCCGGGGATTTTCTTTCGAAAACATTAGGTTACCTCCCGTCTATTTTTCTTATAGCCCATTCCACACGCGCGTATATCACTACATATTTAATTATTGTCCCATTTTTGCTTTGGAATGTTCTTTTAGCAGTGAGTGGAAACTTTTTCCTGATAATGATTATCTTATTGATTTTTAAGTATTTACACTTATGGGTATAACTGTTTATTATGTCTTGAGTTTAGTCGTTTCAATTTTTAAAAATTATGTATTGTTATTTTATTCGTTACAAGGATTTTAATTCATACTCTTGACATAATATTGTTTTTTTTCTAAATGTATGAATTATCCGAGTGAATTTTTGTTTCTTTTTTTTCTAAATTCATTTTTTGTGTGAATGGTGTATTTTTAATTTTTTTCCATAGGTGGGATACAGTCTTGGGCCTAGATTTGCTGTGTGCTTGTCTTTGTGGTGGTATGTGTGTACTTCTTTTGTTTCTAGTTTTATAAAAAAATCATGTTAATATTTGTACTTGCAATATCTTATATTTCGTATAAATGCGCATAAAAAATTTCATGTATTTTATTTTAATGGTCAAACCTACATTATAAGTAAGGAAAATTTTTAACTAAACATTTGACATTTTGTATGAAAAATTTATCGTAAAGATGTGAACTTTTAAACAAATGAAATCATTAACTTGTCAAAACATAAAATTTGACATCTTGATAAAATCAGTTGATGAATAGTTAAAAATTTAAATATCTTGACATGTGAATAGTTTGGTTAGTATAATATTTTTTAAGAATTATTTTAACTTAGGTGGCATGCATGATTAGTCGATACAAAAATTGTTTTATGAAGAAATAACTTATACAAAATCAATAACGTATACTTATTGTACATATATCGAATTATCCAAAGTTTGTTAAATATAATCAAATAAAAATAATTCGAAAATCTCAACAAGACTTATTGTTTAAGAAAAGAAGCGGTAAAACTTTTTTAAATTCTTAAAAACTCATAAATTTCTATCTTATTTATAGTTAAGGCATTAACATTTTGGAGGTTTAAAGACATTGTAAGTTATTTTATCAAACACTGTTTATTTTACTTTTTGTAACGATAACCCTTTCGGTTTCAAGGCTTTCACCTCATCATCAGGGGAGCACAAACAAGACTTGTTGACAAGAAATCAAAAATTTATTTTAAATTATATGCGTTTATAAGAAAAAAATGTTTTTATTACACCATTATATCTTGAGTTAACTTCTGAATGCTGATGTTGATACGTTTATAAACTAAAAATATGTTTTCATTACATTATTGTATCTTGAGTTAACTTCTGAATGCTGATTTTGATACATTCATGAACTAAAAATATGTTTTCATTACACCATTGTATCTTGAGTTAACTTCTGAATGCTGATGTTGATACATTCGTAAACTAAAAATATGTTTTCATTACACCATTGTATCTTGAGTTAACTTCTGAATGCTGATATTGATACGTTTGTACCTGCCTGTATACCTACCTAAATGAATTGTCAAAATAACGAGTGAATTGTTAAAACACAAATAAATTAAATTAATTATTGTTGATCATAAACATACAGGGTCATTGACCGATCAAGTATTCATAGATAGCTACACGTCAAGAACGGCGACAATGTTTACTATTTTTATAGTACCCGCGATTTGTCCAGTCATCTCCAAATATAAATAATTAACCTACCGCCAATTTACGTGCCAGAGCGAGACGGAGCATGTAACGCGAACTGGTTCACCCATTTGTATAAAAGACCGGCGCTCCGATAAATAAACATATATTCGTATTGTCATTCAGTCAACTGTCAAGACTTTGTTATTTATTTACCTGCTGTCCACTTATTGATTTATATCCGCATTCCTGAGTCCATATTTATTGACAACAAATCAAGATCATCATGACTTATAGAAATAAGCAATTCGCTATATTGATGATTCTGTACGAGAAGTAACGCAGAATCAGCGAAAACGAAGATAACGATGTCGATATCAAGATCATCAGCACGTCCTAATAGGACACGTGCTACACTGATAGCAACCATCGTTACACGTTCATAAACTAAAAATATGTTTTCATTACACCATTGTATCTTGAGTTAACTTCTGAATGCTGATGTTGATACGTTTATAAACTAAAAATATGTTTTCATTAAACCATTGTATCATGAGTTAACTTCTGAATGTTGAAGTTGATGTGTTCAACCAGGATTTTAAGTCTTAATATGTATTTGTGTACAGCAAGATATTTTCTACTGGAAAAAACATTTTTTACACCTCATTTAATATTTTCAACATAAGCGAGTTTATGGTTACCCTTTCTCCGTTTCAGACGAGGACATGATTTCCGCCGTTATTTTCTTGTTAGAAGGTTTGCGCTCTAATCTCATAGACATGCAAGCCGTTGAGTCTTCTTTGTCATTTCCAAATATTTACCATTGTTGCTAAATTGAATGATGTTATAAATATGGTTAGACGGTTCTTTCATCCAAGATGATTCATTTTTTCCTATATATCATTTCATAACCACTCCTGCAACTGGTTTGTTCTATTTAATAAGATATAAACCTTAATATGCAAAAAAAGATTTGACAAACATTCTGCCTGTTTGTGATATTTTGTTACAGACTTTTAAAGAAGGATATTCTAATAACTATTTATTTAACAGTGATATTTCCATGTTTAAGAAAAGGGTATTGTTTGATTCGTGATGAATATGAACTTTAGACTGATATGTCGAGCAAGATGAGGAAGTGAACTCTGAGATGGTTTGGGTATTTTCATGTTTAAGAAAAAGGTATTGTTTGATTAGTGATGAATATGAACTTTAGACTGATATGTCGAGCAAGATGAGGAAGTGAACTCTGAGATGGTTTGGGTATTTTCATGTTTAAGAAAAAGGTATTGTTTGATTAGTGATGAATATGAACTTTAGACTGATATGTCGAGCAAGATGAGGAAGTGAACTCTGAGATGGTTTGGGTATTTTCATGTTTAAGAAAAAGGTATTGTTTGATTAGTGATGAATATGAACTTTAGACTGATATGTCGAGCAAGATGAGGAAGTGAACTCTGAGATGGTTTGGGTATTTTCATGTTTAAGAAAAAGGTATTGTTTGATTAGTGATGAATATGAACTTTAGACTGATATGTCGAGCAAGATGAGGAAGTGAACTCTGAGATGGTTTGGGTATTTTCATGTTTAAGAAAAAGGTATTGTTTGATTAGTGATGAATATGAACTTTAGACTGATATGTCGAGCAAGATGAGGAAGTGAACTCTGAGATGGTTTGGGTATTTTCATGTTTAAGAAAAAGGTATTGTTTGATTAGTGATGAATATGAACTTTAGACTGATATGTCGAGCAAGATGAGGAAGTGAACTCTGAGATGGTTTGGGTATTTCCATGTTTAAGAAAAGGATATTGTTTGATTAGTGATGAATATGAACTTTAGACTGATATGTCGAGCAAGATGAGGAAGTGAACTTTGAGATGGTTTGGGTATTATCAAGAAAAGAATGGTTGGAACAAGTGTATGATATTTTGAAAGAAGGAAATCTGAAAAGTCTGCGTAATCGGGAGAGCTATGTAATAAGGTGTAACGGATGTAGAAGAGGCAAAATATATGTTGAGACAGGAAAGTCTAGCTCTCTCTCATTTCTACCTACCCATATAGAGAGATGGCGTTATGGTATGTATGTATCGTTACATAAAGTGGAATAAACAGTGTGTGATAAAACAAATGACAATATGTATTGTTTATTTGAAATATCATTTGAAATGAGCGTTTTGTTGGTATTGTTTTTATTTTGAATAATTTTCTTTTGATGAAACATCGTATGAGATAGGGATGCATTTAATTTCGTAACTAATAAACTTATACATGGAATAATTATTTAAAAAAATCATCTATCGTTTTGTTTAGAATTTTGTCATCTCTTAAAGTTATTAATATTTTGTTTTTTTTTCAGAAGCATACCTTGATAATATAAATTAACGGAAACTATCCTCGTCCCTACAGTATTATATTACAAGATAGAGAAGTAAGGCCTAGCCACTTAACATGAATTGAGCATATTCAAAGATCAGAGGACTCGAAACCTATTAAGATCCTGAGCCCTTAAGAGCTACACTTTTGGCCAGAGACTGATGATCTTAAGCTGATGAACCAATTAATATATTTCCGCCTGGTTGTAGATGTTGAACAACTGACATTACAAGTTATTCGAATATGTCAAAAAATACACGAAACCAACCAACTATACAATTATTCAAAAAGTTTTTTTTGTTTAAATTTGAGGATTTACATATTGGATATAGAGAAAAGAACACAAACAACAAGAATAAAAAAAAACGAATGTAAAAAGATCACCGATAAACAGGAGAAAGAAAGGGAGATCTCAGAAAAAAAACACGCTTCGTCGGTTAACGGAAATAAAAAGTTTTTTAATTCACTTTTGAAAAACGTCAACGATAGTGCACCTTTTATATTAATTACCAGGTAGCTGATTCCAGTGAAATATCGTAAACCGTAAAGGGCGACATGAAAAAGTGAATCTGGAAAAGTCAAACGGAAATGTTCTGTTTTTTTTATTTCAAGTGTAAACCTTTCAATAAAAACACTTTATGAGTTCATCTTTAATTTACTTTAAAGTAAAAAAAATATTTTAATAAAATAAATATAGACAGACCAAATAGGATGATTTATTTTCCTATACTCTAAAGATGTCACGTCAATTGGATTAAAACTTTGATGTAACATAATACAGGAGATTAATGGCAATCTTCCAAAAGAATAAAGTCTGCAGAAGATTAGGGAATTTTGGAATAATTAAGCGCTTCAGCGAATTTACCACTTAGATCCGTTCTTTTAGTGTATTTTATATTAGATCTGTGGAAGTAGTTATGTAATTTCTTATTCGAAGAGTCAGCAAGTCGTTCTTGGCATTTATTATTAAGATGCGTATTTCATTCTCAATAATACGCTTTAACACATTTCCTAGTGAGCGTGAAATGGCCATAATTATATTCGTATAACTGCTTAATGTTTATTCTGGCACCAAAAAGGGGTCGTTAAGTAATCCTCTAAGAACGGATTTAACGAATTGCGAAAAGCTGACGCTGTGACAGCAGCCGGCCAAATCGGCATATTGCGATGTTTCAGGAATGTATTTTAGCGAAACCATTCTTCAACATATGGATAATTTGCTTACGTATGTGTAAAATTCCTATGAAATTAGTCTGAAGTTGTTTTACTTTATTAACGGACAATACTCCTACAAAGAAAACAAAATTTTAATTCTTCCTTAATATTTTACGAGTGTAATGAAAATTAAACTTAACATTAAGTTGTTTCTCTTGGTTTTTTCAATTCGTAGAGAGTATACAAATAAATTTACTAATCACAGGTTAAAACATCCATTTCACAGTACCAAAAAAATACTTTGAGAAAATATATTTTCTGAATTGCCGTGAGGACGACAAATTCATTCATTCATCGATTGTACATATTACAGTACGAAATACAAAAAATAAACGAACTGGCTATTCGGACATATTAAAAGCGTGATCGGAAAACAACAATATCTTCGGCCCTATTGATCGAGCCTACTGCTTTTAGAATCACTGGAGTAGGCATCAAACTCGCAGTTCGTCATCGCGCACGCAGAAAAAATTATCGAACGTGAAGGTGCAACAACACGTCTAGCGCTCTTGAGTTTTGTAAAAAGACTAAATCTTACAAGACTGGTATTTTTAATTGTACTTTTTTCTGGTTCCATCGGGAATCGAATCTAAAACCTCCAGGTCCGGCATCTTACTAAATCGACCACAGACGTGCTGTTGTAGAAAGAAGGTACATTAATTATACTAACCATCACGCCATTTATTTTTGGGATAAGCAAAGAGTATGATGATCATTACTTTCTATGATATTCACGCATACATCGTTTATATCTCCCATATTCAGACATATCGCATTATGTGATTTTATTTTTCTGATACTTCCATGAACTATAATTTTCGTCAAATTTTACTTCACACTCCATTCATTTTAGATACAAATATTGGGTTTTGCACCTCAATATCAAACAATTTTAGGGCTGTTTTTTTAATTTTACTTATAACGTGTCTTCGGCAAACAATTCTTATATCCGATCATTTATAATTCAATCTTTCATAATAATACTAGTTATTCTTTGTTACATACGCATCCATTATCACTCTTGAGTAGCGCTTTTATAGATTAAGGGAGAACACAACACACTGCTGAGTAGTATCAGTTTTAAAGACATTGTAATAGAATTTGTGATTGAAAGGCATAAAAGTAATAAATGGATCGTTCTTCCTAAATTATATGGTATCGAAATTACCTTGTAATTTTAACAAGACTCATGTTTGAACAAACCTATTTTTTATCTATTAAGAGTTAGTTTCATATGTGTGAAAGATGATTTTTTTATGATTTGAAATATAAACTAGAAAAAAACAAGTTTTTGTTGTTGTATTTGACATTACAACACAGTATTTCTGCTAAAAGTTAAGAATAAACACGAGGTTATTAAAATTAAGATTGAAGGAATATTAAGAATATCTGTGTTGAATATCTTGCCGAAAAATGGCGATGAAGTGATTGGACAGAGAAAAATCGTAGAATCGTAAACCCACTACGAAATTATTGTTTAATATCGTTATTTTCTCCAAGTGTTGTACTTAGTGAAATATTTTCACTTTAATTGAAAAACAAATACTTATTAGATGGCTTTAAAGTATAGAAATCATCTTGTAAATCGTTCAGGAAACAAAATGGCATGAAACTGGCAGAATATTAAGGAATTTTCGAAAGGTTCCAAAGTAGATATATCTTAGGTTACAGAACTACTCGGGTGGATCAAAAATAAACGAGATTTTTTTTGTTTTATTTTTTTTCTTTGCGGAAAGAAAAATACCAAGTACACATCAATGTTCTACACAATCTCTTGCTTGAGAAATGCATTTTTAACAACGGATCGGTAGTTTTTTTATCCCGTCATCGTAAAAATAAGTGGGTTGTTTCAGCAGCTAATTGCGCACAAACCTCTCTACTCCATTTTCGTCGTTGAATCGTTTCAGTGGTTTTTTCAGTGACCCAAAGAAATAAAAATTGCAGGGTGATAGATCAGGGCTATGGAGAGGGTGTTCCTATCGTGTCCAACTCATTTCCTCCAATTGTTCGCATGCTGCAGTATGTCACCTCGCGTTGTCATGGAGAAGAATCAATTCTTGTATCGGTTGGTCACGTCTTTTGCATCGATAAGTAAGTTTAACTTCACTCAAAAGCGTACGTCACATTGATGGTGCGACTATCGTGCAAAAAATGATGTGAAAAATGCCGCGCCAGTCCTAAAAAATGGTCGTAATTATCTTACCAGGTGACAGCCGAGTCTTGGCTTTCACAGGGGCTGCTACATCCTTCTTTCTCCCCTCCATGCCGGCTTGTTTCGACTTGAGCATATATAATGGTGTACCCAAGATTCATCGCAAGTAACAATGCGACTCAAAAATGCGTCCCCTTGTGCGAACTGCGCCAAAAGCCGCTCACAGACGTGCAAATGTGCCAACTTTTGTTCTGGAGTAAAAAAAACGTAGGATCCATCAATCAGACACTTGACGGAATCTTAAGTCTATTGTGACTATGGGTTGAGTGTTCCCATAACTTATTTTTATCTCAGAACAAATTTTGAAAACCGTCAAACGTCGATCGCCTTCCAGAAAATCACGAATGGCGTTAATGTTCTGTTCGGTAATGTTTGTTTGTGATTGACGATCATGACTCTCGTTTTCAACCCGTTCACAGCTTTTCATGAACTTTTTATGCCAGGAAAACACACGGGGCTTTGACAGTGTTTGATCCCCAAATTGTGCCGTCTGTCTCCGCAGAATTTCGGCTGGTTTTAAATCCTCACGAGCGAGAAACTGGATAATAAACTATGCGTTGCGCAATTGACGGGTGCACCTCTTTCTCAGATATCGTGTGCCATACTAATGATGGAATCTGCCGAGGCCGGCCGACCGCTCTCCTCACTTCTGATATCCTCACCCAATACTCCTTGAGGCAGCCGCGCGCTCCCTTTAAAATTACGCGCTCTAAAACAAAAGTCTCCTTAATATTTGATCCACCCTCGTATAAGAATCGTTTGTTCAGTGTTCTCTTTTTATACGGTACTCTTAAACATATTTGGATTTCTCATTGTGACATATTGATGAGGCAACAACACTTGCACACTTACTCAGTGCCAGTTTCACTTCCACTCGAAGCCCCCGGGTGGAAGTGAAACGTCTTACCAACTAAGTCACGAAGGTTGTCAATGTAATATTCAATCTAAATTAAAAAAAACTTCTGAAATATTTAAACGGTTAATTCTGAAAGTTTTTGAATTTACTATAAAACGAATATATATGTATACGGAGCAACCATTTTAAAATGAAGCATGTCCAAATTTGAAGACTTTTTTTGGTAATAATGGCATTTTCATGAATTTCTGCGTTTTAATGTTTACCAACTACATGGACTGCAAGTTATATTGAAACATTTTCTGATTGTTTGATCACGTCAAAAGGTTTTTTATTCGAATGTGTTTTGAGTAAAGCTTTGCTGGATCCATTTGACGCTGGAGTTAGTGAAAATCGATAATGGGTAGAAACTGGTGTTTTCTCTGAGGTTTAAATCAGTCTTTCTGTTGTTCAATAATTAATTAAGTCGTGTTTTCTGAAACCACATTCGTATTCCGGATAACTCGTTGGAGAGATTTCAGGTGATGATATTTCGTTGAAAAGGGGGTTTAAATGTGTTGAAAAGAAAAACTTGTGAGTGACAAGACTTGTATTTTCACTTGGGATGGATTAAAGAAGTTCAAATATTCAATATTTAATTAATTGTTAACAACTTTGTACAAAAATCTATCGTATAAATAAAATCACTTATATATAGTTTTTTATTAATATATTAGGAATATAATGTCGAGATAACTATTTATTTTAACTTTAAAAAGAGCAGCTGAAAGTGCTTTTAAAAAAATTAAAGTGGAAATAATTCTGAAAGTAAAATATAAAAGCCATCATGTCACAAATGAACTCCAAGTTAACTAACTGACAGAGCATTGTAAAGTTGCCTCTGATGTTTGGACAGATATCAAGTTTATTACCAAAATTTATTATATTGATTTTGAAATCTTAATAGTTTTAAAATATTGGTTTCCCCAATCTGAAATGATTAATGATGGTTAGAAACATACTTTTTCATAAACTAGTTAACATAAATTGTGTTGTAGTAGGAGAATATTTCATCCATAAAATGTAAAACATTAATAACATCAGCCGATAACGGTTATATGACGAATTAAAACTAGTTCTAATTTTTCTTCTTATCAGGTCAAATGCACTAAACTACAATATTTTCACCAAGAATGTTGTCACCTTGACATAAATGGTTGCTCCACGAATCAAGTACTCTTCGGTTCAAGACATCGGGCTCCTCGGATATTGCAGTAAGTGACGCACGGACTATTCCTCACCGCAGAAACAAAGATTCGATCTATATTATACAGCATTCCATATTTGAATATTTTCTCTTTGGTTCTCCTAATTCTTTTTCGGGGTCTATTAAGAGATTGACAGGTACTTCAGGGCAGTTCAAAATAGTTATTTCATCAACAGAATTACATCAAATGTGTATTGGGTGTTAACATAAGTTGTGTCCGTTTTCTTTTCAAAATGAAGAGAACAAGAGGAAACAACAACAAAAAATTACAACAAATAAGTCAATAATATATTTTGCTTCCTTATTTTAAAACAAATTAGTCAATAATGTATTCTCCTTAATTATTTACAACTTCTTGCCAACGTTCTACAAGTTTTTTAATGCCTGTGCGATAAAAACCATCCGGTCTTGACTAGAGGAATTCGTCCAACCATGTCCGCAATTTGACGTCATTATTGAAGGAAAAACCATCGACAAGCTGTCCTTTCATTCATAGCATCTTCACCGTACACTTCGCAAATATCGCGAGCAGCTTTGGCAGCTTTATTCCCTCGATTGAACGTGAACAGAAGGAGGTGTCGAAAATGCTCACTTTCGTCTACTTGACATTCCATTTTGAAGGCTTGTAATCAAATAAAATAATATATGTAATGTAAAAGCAAACACAATATCTTGTAGAGCAGAAAATTTTCTTTCGAATGACGTATAACTTTTACCATTTTGTTTTACTTTTGATGCTCATTTTTAAATTTGTAAAAAAACGGACACAATTTATGTTAACACCTAATATATTAAAGAAAAAGATTATGCTATTCAAATATAGTAAGACTAAAAAATCTCTGTTATTTTGTATCAATAAATCTGTTTAAAATCATCTTTATTTGTTGTAATTAAAAGGACACCTTTTCTATTGTAATACAGTAGGGTTTTTCATTTTCATAAATTTGATTTCATGTAGACGGATGAGTTACGAGTACACGTATTGACTTGTTTTTGTATAATCAAGCTGGAAATTGTGAAAGGTAATTATCGCGCTAAATTAAACATAGCGTTTAAATTGTGTTGTAGTAGGAGAATATTTCATCCATAAAATGTTAAACATTAATAACATCAGCCGATAACGGTTATATGACGAATTAAAAAATATTATTTTCATATTCTAATTGTATTTAATAACAATTCTGTCATAAACAGAACGAACAAGTGTGTTAGTTTTGTTTATGACATAATTGTTATTTAATACAGCTATGAGTATGAAAATAATATTTTTATTTTCATACTCTAACCGTATTTAATATTTTTTTCATATGACAATTGATAACAACTAATAAAAATATGTAACAAAGCCTTTTGTGAATAAACTAGACCTAGAAACTTATTATTGGGATGCCATCGAATTCAAACTCCTAAGGTGGAAAATAAACGACTTCGCATTTAGGGCTCGAAGGTCATCTTCAAATATTATTTTAAAAAATTATCTTACTTTGCATTGCAAACTTTTTGTTTCAAACACGTTATTTATGATATTGTGAATTTAAATTGTTTTTGGTGTATAACCTTGTTGCGCAAATTTTCTGATATCGATTACTTCCATTTATTCAACTTAGTTGTTGAGCTGAGAATTGAGCTCATTAACAAACATTATTGACACAACTGAGCTATTTCGCATGGAAGTATGAGTGATTATGGATCGTATTGATATTTTTTTTCGATTTTAATCTTTTTAAATTGTTCATTGAACTACGCATTTTATTTCATGTAATTAGACCTGTATCAACAGTTAAATAAACATTACGCATATTCGTGAAGCGCAAAATACAGACAGAAGCCTATTCAACGCCACGTCTTTTTTGATAAAATCTATCAATAACTGTCACATTAAGATTCTTCGTAATGGCTCTGATGCAATCTTTTTTGGGAAAAAGTATAAAGTATATTTCTTTACACTTAAAATAAACCTTCAAACAAAATGAATTTAGAATTTTAAAATAATTTTTAAATGTAATTACTACGGATTGTGAAATAGGACGAAAAATGTTTATTGATAAACAACACGCTGAAAGTACGCTGATTGGATGAAAATGATTAATTTTGGTATAGTGCAATTTAAATTTAATTCATAACTAGTTGATTTTTTGTTCTTAATGAATAATAAAAAAGAAATTAAATAGCCAAGATAAAGAATGTTGTAGTTTTGTTTAAATGAACCTCCGTCTTAATTCTCTAATTATTTTTTATTTTTCCTGCTGTACTATTGTAATATAATCGTATTACACTTTCGTTTATTGATATGTGCTTATTTCTTTTAACCAACCAGAAAGGCATTAGTAGTAGCTTAGGTGAAAATCAGAAAGGAAACCTTTTTTTTTAAAAAAAACTTGATACCGATAGAAATCGAACCCGCAATTCCCGGGCTCGAAGGTATGTATCTTGTCAACTAGGCCACGGAGGTTTTATATGTAGTTTATTTAGGTACAAAGGATAAAACCTTTAATAATACTTTGATTACTCATGGAAAATTTCATGACTATTGTGTAAAGTTTCAAAAGCATGAAATTAACATATTAACAAAATTTTTTAAATAAACGAAAGTTAAAATAAATGTTATGTTTTTTTACCGATTTTTAGTAATGTTTAGTGAATTTTTAGTCAAAATGCGAGACATTCAGTCGGTTCATTTGGGTGTTGACCAGCGTTGCGTCCTAAATCCCGCCTCTTTGTGCTCGTCAAAATGCCGAGCTATCAGTTTCCAGTTTAACATTGCTGACCACACACCCCTTTTTAGTGCCTGCCTGCCGTAATGGACAGTGTGTCCGATTGTTCTTCGGAATCGATACTCAGCTGTTTGTTTACAAGACATTTCCGTTATCTGATGTATATAAATTTGTGATCGTGTAAAAAAAATATACCTAGATAAGTTTTACATTGATTTTTCCCTTCATAATTTAGATCGTTTATCTATTGGAATTGAAATTAACGTAATTGATTCGATTAAATTTGGATTATGAATGTATTGGAATTAACAAAATTGAATTAGGCCTAGAAAATTGATTTTCTCATGATTGTCGTGTACTTTATTTTACGACTTTAATTTATTTATTTTTAAAGCGTTTCGTTAGAATGGTAAAGAATATATTTTACTTAATATCTATGACAATGTTTACGATTCTGATCAAGTTTTAAAATTTAAAAAGGTTATCGAATATGCTGGAATATTGGAAAACTTAGGATGGATCTGATAAAACAAAAAGTTAGTTTAACATGTTCAGGTGGGGTAGATAACGATCCCACATTCACCTTAGGGGATGTCCACATGCAACTGAACGAAAAGTTGCTTTATTCGAATCGTATTCGCTATCAAGAAATGAAACTATTCTCTATGTAAAATAATTAACTCAAACTAGAAAACTTCTTAAAGAGAGAAAGTAATGCTTAATATATATTGTGGTAGCAAGTTGTTGTTAAAAGTGAAGTAAAAAAATACTGAAATATTTACTGCGGTAATCAGCTTAGTGGAATTTGTCTTCCGTATTGCACTTGTGTTTGTCAACCTTTCATCAGTATTGGTATGTGATTGCGTTTATAAACATTCAGTAGTTTGTACAATAACTCCATTGCCTAGATGGTAAAGCACAAGTCTTCCTGTTTAAGAAAACCATTATTGATAGGCTTCGATGATTGTAGGGCGATTGAAATAGAGTTAACTCCGTTTTAACTCATTTTTATTGCTCGCACTGCAACGCTTTTTATTTCCGTAAATCAATCAAGTGTTAAAAAATAACAAGAAAGCATTATGAATAAATTATTAAATTCAAAATAATATTTTTTCTCAAATTATTTGAAGAAAATAAAATGTGCAAATTCATGAACAGTTATTGTTCAAATGGATCAATAAACTTAATGGCGTCAACATGGTACTCGATGAAATTTATTGAAGTTAAATAACTAGTTAATAAACTAAATGACAACATGCACAGCTCTTCAAGTTGAGTAAACTACTTGTCAGTTTTGTGTCCCAGTTAATGTTCAAGTTGAGCGAATTGCAACAGGAATTATTTAGCTCAGCGTAAGAAGTGGTGGAATATGGTTACTTGTAGTAAAACTTCACTATGATACTTTTTGACATTCAATCTATGTAAACTTTGCTAAGAATGTCAAAAGTACCTCTGTGACGGCCTTTTCTAAACCTTTTTTTATCTTAAACATCATAAATGTGTTTTATTTTAATATTGATTTTAAAAATAAAATTGCACTTATCTTTTTTTTGCGCAGAAAAATATGTTTAACATATCGCAGATATTTATGTATGTTAAGCATATAAACAAGACTGGACATACCTATTATGACAAAAAACATAAGAAAAGCTGATGACCGTGGAATAATTTCTGGTAGCATTAAAAAACTGCAGAAGCTATTTAATTATTTAAATAAAGCATACAATTCAAAAGTACTCATAATGGTTGTAAGCGATACTTAGTTAGTGATTGTTAATAGATTTAAATAATCGAACAGTATTGGAAAAGGTTGAAAAATGACAATATTTTGCATCTTGAGGAGAGTTTGGTTTTTAAACGGGGCTATATAAATTGTACAATATTTTTATTATAATTATTATGAATTACATTAACCATAACATTAAAAACACTTTAAAAATTGAATTAAAATACTGAGAACTCCATTAAGGTTGAATTCCTTATTTGTGATTTAAAAATAAACACCTATCTTCTTCTAATAGATGCTGCATATTCATTGGATAAGAAAATGATTAATGAAGATGCAGTTTGCTAAATAGATTCTGATAGACAACTCCTCAAAGCCATAAAAAATTAAATAACTAAGTCTCATTCTTGCTAGCTCCGAATATGGATTACTTAAACTGATTCTGGAAGAAAAAACTGAGAAAAGGCGGGAGAAAGAAATCAGAAATACATTACACCTTACAATGAACAACGTTGTGATATGGGAAATTTGCTCATGTTTTAGAAGACCGAAAAGCATTCATGAGGGGAATTGATAACCTTTAATACCGGACTATCGATCTCTATAATTTAAGATCACCAGCAGAATACTGGACAACATTTAAACTGACAATCAAAAATTTATGAAATGCGCATTCGAACAAATCACTTTGTGGTGCATACAACAACTGAAACTCGATATACTCATAAACCTCTAGAGACCGTAAATTTGGAAAGGTTCGTTAAATGCGAAATGGTCTCATCATGGAGACTAAAGATCTACGAGTGTTCGTTGGTCATTAGAATCAACTTAAGTTCTTCTGGTATACTCTTTTTTATTAACTTTTCGTTCTATAAAATTTACTTAAGTGGGTTTTACCAATATTCAGGTATCTTCGAAATTCTTGAAAATACTATTTTTATTTTAATTGTTAACATACTTCAAAAGTGACTTTTGCTGAAGTTGAGTGACTGAACAAAAGTGACTTAAAAAACAAATTGCATTCAATTTAATCGATCATTATCTTATAACAATGCAGTATGTTCTTATTGAGTAAATACTTCAACTATTATTTTTTTTTGTTTTATTAAAAAAATCATTTAAAGAAGCTAACTGGAAAGAATACATGGAATGACAATGTATAACAAAATACGGAATGACGTAATCAAATATGAATGTTCAATTAAGGCTGATGTATTAAGAAAGGTGACGAAGATTACTTTGAGATGGTTTGGGTATATATGATATAACGAATGAGAAAAGAAAGACTAACAAAATAAATATACTCGTACAGTGCATATGCGAGCTGAAGACCTGATAGAGGAAGATCAAGAAAAGAATGGCTGGATCAAGTTAATGATATTTTGAAAGAAGAAGGTATAAAAAGTCAGAGATATCGTAGGAGTTCTATAAGAAGGTGTGTGGATGTATAAGAGGCGACAGCTAAGGATGTGTGTCGAGATAGAAAAGTCTGGCCTTTTGTCCTTTCTGCCTAGCCCGACAGGGTACGGGCGTGATGGTATGTATGTAAATTTAATTTTCAAATTGAAATTGTCCTCTGTTCCGATGTTTTTTTTAGGAAATATATTGTAGCTATTTAACTTGTGTAAAAACTTTCATACATCAGGGCGCGTAAAGGCTAGAATTTTGACTTTTGCTCGATTCAGATCACGTCCGCAGACTGTTTCCTCGACAAAAATAAAATTTATAATAAAGTTTCCGACGAGGCTGGAACTTCGGTTTTGTTGTAAGAATCGAATTGCAAATAGCAACATGTCCTTTAAATATTTAACAAAGTTAGTCTGTACATTTTACTGCTTTAGAATCGAACAAAGTATATTATTTTTACAGAATGTGTTTGAATTTTTGTTACAAATTATGCGAACATTCTGTATACACCTATACCTCGCTATACGGGCGCTATTTATACGGCATTTCGCTATAACGGCTTTTTTAATTATGGCACCTTTTCGATTTACGGCCCACAATGTTTCGTTATACGGCGAAAAAAATGCTTTAAATTCAAAAATCGCCATAATTTGCACAACTTAAAAATGTATATCTTTCCGAAACCACTTTTAGTATATCTTTCCGAAAATCCAAGGTGTTTTAAAGGTCTGAACAAGAAGCAATTGCCCGTCATTTGGAGATCCAACAAGAAAGGTTGGATGACTAAGATTCACTTTGAAGATTCTCTTTGAAGATTCTCTTTGAAGACGGGTTTAAAAATTACTTTTGCCCAGAAGTAAAAAACATATTTGAAGGACAATAACTTGAGCAACAAGGCATTGCTCATTTTGGATAATGCTCCAGGGCACCCGGTTAATTTATCTGAATTATCTGAAGATGTGGAGATTGAGTATCTTCCAAAAAATACAACAGCTCTGATCCAGCCAGTAGGTCAGGGTGCAACAGCCACTTTTAAGGTTTATTATTTACGCAGAACTTTTCGTAACCTTATTCACGAAATCGATAATCTTCGATAAAACAGTTTTGGAAAAACTACAGCATCAGAAATGCCGTAGACATCGAATCGTGGAAGGAATTAAAATCGCGGAAGGAATTAAAATCAACCACAATGTTTGGAAAAAAATATGGCCAGAATGCATAAAAACTAATGAGTCTAAAGTTAATTCTCTTTCTGAAATTCGACAAAACATATTAAACTTAGCAAACAATCTTGGTTTTGAGGATTTGGAAGAAAGTGATTTGATTGATTTTCTAGATGCTGACAGAGAGCCTCTTTCAAACGAGGAACTGATCCAGTTAGAAACAGAACGAACAATTGATGAGGAGCCAGAACCTGAGCCAGATCCTGCTATATGCCAACAGCTAACAGCAAAAACCTTGTCGAATGCGCTTTCTTATTTCGAGCAGGGAATGAACATCATTCTTCAAAATGATCCCGACGAAGAACGCAGCGCTAAAGTGTCTCGAGGGGTAAACTCAGCCATTACTTGTTACAAAACACTGCAAGGCGAAGCAGACAACGTTGGACCAATATTTTAAACTGGGTCAATCCACAACACCGGAAAGTGATGACGGCAGTATATTATACAATAGCTTACTGATTCTTCATGTTAATGTTCGTCATCAGATTAAAACAGTTTTTAAACATTTTATTTTATATTTTTTATTATATGTACATATTTTATGTGCATATGATTTCTTTTATTTTTTAATTTATATGTTTATTTTTAGAATTTCTGCTTATTATTACATTGTTTTGTACTTTTATTTTTATGTAAGCATTTTTATAGGAAATAAAAAGAATAAAATGCTTTATGAACTAAAAATTATATTGTTGTTTAAAGTTAAGGCATTAACGTTGTGGAGAATTACAAAAATTATATTATTTTGTATAAAATTGAAACAGATCCAATTGAATTTGTATCAAAATGATTGATTCGTTGTACAGCTTTTCGATTTACGGCCAACTTTTCCGGAACGTATCTAGGCCGTTAAGCGAGGTATGGGTGTACTTCGAAAAAAATATGTTTTTTTTTTAAATATTGGTCTAATGTAATTTTTTTAAATATTGGTTCATTGATCCGTTGAAAAAATGTTAAATACTATGAAAATTCATTTCCCCTCTGGAAAGCGGTATTTTAACTTGATGCACTAAATTGTCTGCCTCCGTTCTTCAACTATTTGATGACCTTCATGCGGTAGTTGGTAAGATATTTGACTTCCACGCAGGGGTGGAGGTCAAATGTATTAACAATCGGGTTCAATTCCCAATGGAACCCTAAAAAAGGGTCCAAGTCTGGTAACGTTCATTCAGTAACAATACTCGCGTGCATTTGACTCTTGTATGATTACCTAACGAAGCCCCCGGGTAGAAGTTCATTGTCTTATCAATTAAGTCACGGACGGTGTCATGATATTTTTAAAAAGTAACGAAAATTATAAATTTACATTTTTTTATCAAATCATTGTGATAGAAATATGAATAGGCATAGTGATAGAAATAATATAAGAGTTGAGATGTAGACATTTTGAGATAAATAATGCTTTTTTACATTTTTTTACTTATGAAAGAAATAAGAAAGGAGCGAATCTTAACAGTCTTTTAGTGTTATGGGTATGAGTTTTGACTTTTGGTTGTGCATGTAGTATGAACATGCTATTTTTTGTTTCTGCGCATCTCCATTGTCATAAGTGACGCCTGGTTTGGTGCAGTGAGGGCTTCCTGTTTTGGACCGCCCCGTAGTGTTGGTGGCTCATATAGTTTCATGTACTTGTTTCTTTGCATTTATTTTTGTTGCAATTGTTTTAAATATATATTATATAATACAATATATATTTATTTTTTTCAAAATTTATTATGTATTTTTGTAATGTATGAAGTACTTGGTTAATGATTTTAATAGGATCATTTTGTAACTATTCTTTGCATTTGTTTTTACAGCAATTAAGTTAAATATATTTTTTTATACATATTCTGTTTTGTTATTGTTTATGAAATACTCACTGTTGTTTTTGTTACTGTTATTGTTTTTAAAGTTACTTTACCGTACCGAACAACATTTAAAGTTATGATCGTATTTCTTTAAACTGTAAAATCGAGCACAAACATTTTGAAGGGATTCTGCATGTTACTAGATAACAAATATACTCGTAGTAAATTTAGAGTCTAATGAGGTGTTTGCCTACCAAAACAATTTGACGTTATGGAAAGAACGGAAGAAAATTGCACATTTAGTCAAAGTAAATTAATTTATTTTGTAACTCGTAGCTATGATTGGGCGGCTGTAATATTTAAAGATAAGGATTGCCAGGTTTCAAACACACATACTACGATGTAATAATCGATGTTAACATTATATGATTAGTTATCAAAAGTAACTGATCGAATGTGGTGCATTGCCGCATGGTAACGAGCTGAGCTTTTATGCAGGTCACTGGTTCGAAGCTAGCGTTGTGCTATCTCTCAAACGACAGGTATTTTTTCCGCCTAGTTTTCAGGGATATATTGTCAAGAGACTATCTCTATCCTTTTTTAAAAATAATTATGATCATACGTTACTATGGTAGATCAAATTTAAACATGATTCACTAGCAAACTAATGAAAACTAGTATCGTATATTCCGGATAAATATCGATTGAACCAAATTTCGTAACTAACCTCATTTAAAACGTTCTGAATGTATATTTTTATAAACGGTAATAATAAAACGCATGTTTTAGACCCTAGTTTAACCAAATTACTTCAGCATTTGTTTGGCGTTATTTTAAAGATAGGCCACAATAAGTTGTTTTTTCGGTGATTACCTAATGCTTCTATAGTACTGCAAAGAAAAAAATGCGATATACATAAAAAAAATATGTACAGTGTATGGCGGTGATGCAGTAATCGATCGTGTGTGTCAATTATGGTTAAAAAAAACTCCGTAATGGTGATACGATACTCGAAGATGGTGTCTATTCTGGTAGGCCGATTCCCATGGATGATAGGCAAACCAATGCTTTGATCTAGAATAACCGGCGTTCTACAGCACGAGAGATTGCTGAAATACTCGTAAATGTACGAGCATTTGATGCTATTACGAGTATGTATTTGAATTTGACCTAAAAATACAAAATAATTTTACGGATCTATATTGCGATAACTTTGGAATAACGTTATATCTTAGAATATATGCGAAATCTTAAAATATAGTTCATGCCTTCAGTAAATTTGAAAAAAAAAACATGCTTATGCGTGATGTAAACTTTCATCTGTTCAAACATAGACATGAAACATGCTTAACTGATAAACGATTAATATTTTTATCATGCTGACCTAACAAAACAACCTAAGGTAAACTTTCCCTTTTGTGAACAAACTCTCCTCGTGAGTCAAAGGGATAATCCTGGACGCAATTATGCAAAACACAAGTAATATTTAATGATAATTTCCTTAACCTATGTGCTGTTTTTAGGAAACTAAATGTGCTTAATGTTTGCATACATTTAAACTTTTATAATGACAATTCATTGAAATAAACCCTAACAAAAGGTCTACGTATCAAAATATCTTGATTTAAATATTGAAAAATTAACCTCATGATGGTAGATTAACGCACACCTGTTTTTAAATTATTCTTGTTGAAATAAATGTTTATTTTTTCTGTTGTGTTGTTTTATTCTATTTGGTCGGTTTTTGTGAATATATTCAATGTGGAAGTTATTTAATATGTTTAATTAAATAACAAACAAATTCAATAATTATTTATTAACAAATGCAGATGCGCTAAAGCACCCAATCTAATGACAGCGGCCACTACCGTCCTACTCTGCAACTCAACTGATTTTATTATTTGTAATATTTTTAATATCTTTTAAGAAGCGTGGGTTCGATTCCCAAGTCATGGAGCCCTTGAGAGAGGCCAGCTCTCTAGCCTGTGCTATATAAATTGCACTTTTATATTTATTATTAGTAGATACGTGGCACACATTATTAAATATATATTGTTTGAGACGAAATTAAATATGTGTACATTGTTTGAGATCAGTCACCAATAATATATTATGAACGTTATGTGTAGAAAGTACTAGAGTTCAAAGGTTCTGACAGGATATAATCAATACCTAAACAATTTTGGATCATTAGCAGAATGATGCAAGTTATTTGGTTCAAATCAGCATAAAAAATATTGATCAATTAAAATACAATATAACATGTTGTGTTATGCACTTATACCTATTGGGCCATAATTGTTTTTATTTTGCAAGAGATAGTTTGAAAAATATAAAACACGAGTCGGTAAATCTCAAGAAAATATATATTTCTATTCTTAAGATATATGATAATATCTCTGAATATTGTTCCTGGTTTCAATATCTTAGAATAAGACAACAAAAGAAACCTCCACCTTCTGTAAATATATCTGCGCGAAAAATACATATTTGTACTAAAAGCGGATTGTCCCTCCAATTTAATGATGATATCATCCTTTGCATTTTATATCTTTTCAGGTGATAGAGTACTTGGATTCTCGAAAATAATATTTTTTTACTGTGGCCAGATCTTTCACCTTCCTTATAAACCAATGTATTGGTATGTTGTTACTATTGGCGCAATTTATAAAGAAACTCATTTTACCGATGACTTTCTAGTAACTTCGTTGATGTTAGTTTTTATTTGTGACCACGATTCAATAATTCCATTTTTTTTAATTATTGTTTGAGTTTGAATTATAAATTTATCTGCATGCAGTTTGCGCTTGCTTTCGGAATCCGTAGATTCTAGGTTATGTTTTTAAAATTTTTAAATGTTTGATTATTTATATTTGGTTCGTTCGTGGAATAGGTTCATTTCTATATTTACAGGTGTTAATGCCCTAACATCTAGAACTTGTAAGATATGAATATTCCCCCCAGATTTTTCCCATGCATGTTTACACAATTAATATCTAAATATGGGAAAGGTCTTATTTTATGAGTGTTTTATATTATCGTTTTTTTTTTTACTGGTGTATATCAAAACAGTATCTAGATCATACTTTTGCCACTTTACACACAAATATAAATAATAAATACTGCTTAGAACACAAACCACAGATAATTTCGTTAAAAATAAGAACTTTGATTGTGCCCAAGAGTATAAAAAAGTTTTAAATAAAACATTTGTTAATGGACTTCACGAAGGGTTACAATATTTTTAAATAATTTATTCACTACACCTTCGGGCGTAAAACAAAACATAAATATTTCTCTTTCACTTTATCTCTACAGAACCAACGGAAATATTACATTGTTAAAGTAAATCATAAAATTCTCCTCTCTGGACTTGTGCCCTAATCTGCGACCCTTGTAGGCCTAAGTCCTGATAATTTATGCATCCTGGCCGAAGTTTTCTGACCCGGGCCTCATTACCTCAAGTAGCCGAACAACCTTTTTCACGCTCATTATCTCCTACATTCCGATTATCCTTTTCTCGGTTCATTAATCTTTTCTCTGCGATAAATGCTCTCTCTTACATATTATGTCTTAAACGTATTTTTAGACCATGGCGTAAGAATAAAATGGATAATTTAATTTTCTCGTTTAGACCTCTGGCAACTATAAAACGTGATTAATATTTGACTCCTTGAAAAAATGTAAAAGAGGAGGAGTAATGGATATTAAAAGAAAATAAATGTAATATTTTATTGGTCTTTATTAAAGATTTAGTATCGTATCTGTTATGTATAGAGAGGAAGGTGGATGAAGAGAACTGAAAATAATTTATCTTAAGGCTCTGGAAACAAAAGGTAAGCCTTCATCAGATTAGCTTTTCATGTATGTCATATATAAGAGATCTTCTTTCTCTTGGTTTAGGTCGTATGACCTGATTGTTTGACGGTGGGCTATAAGAGATGCTACACAAAGTCTTAAGTGTGCTTTGCATACCATTATTATATTCAAATATTTCCCTGTCAGTTTTACCAGCATTAGTAGTGTTATGTTTTGATTCAAATCATTATGTATTTATTTTTTATTCAATATGCAGGTTTAGCCGAATTACATATGAGTATGCTAGTTAAACATTACATCGGAATATGCTAGTTAAACATTCTGGAATTTAAAGGCAGCTTTTCAAACGGATATTTCACTGCTTTTTGAGGTAGCACTTTTCATATTTCCTCATTTGTTTCAAAACATCAAATTTGGTCGAGCAATTATAGAATGTTGACTCGATGAGATATCATTATGTATTAATCTGGTTTATTAAAAAGTAAATTGATGAGAACTATTTTAGAAAGTTAGATCAGGAAAGCAAATAATACATTTTAGAACAATTGTACCATAAACATCAATGACACAGGACGGTAAAAATTAGAAAGATCAATTTTAAAGCATTGAACCAAACTCCTCAAGACAAAGTTGAACTAAGTTTCAAAGAATGGTGTTAATATTAAATTTAGGGATTTTAATTAATTAAGATAAAGTTTTAAACTTTTAAAATATAAACTTTTTTTCATTAAGATAAATATTATTGAACATCATTTGAGATTATCTTTTAAAATTTGTTTAATTTAAAAACAAAGGTTAACCATATAGTATACAAACAAGTACATAACAATGCTAAAAACCCTCAATTTTGTAGAAATAGACAACCTCTTAATTAGAATAGGCCTGTGACTCATTCCATAATCACAAATTTCATATATTTACCCTAAATACTAAAACACTCAGCTGAAACATTAATACTCTCTGCATTCACATCTCAAGACGCACTAAAATCACTAGTTATCATATACTCGTACACATAACCACATCAAAATTATGTCCAACGATTGTTCATAACACGAATACATTCGCGTCAGTTAATCGCTGACATGGAGCCAATGTAAGATTTTCAAAAGCTCCTTCACTACTGTCAAACTCTCCTGCCAAAAAGTCAGCTGGTTATATATTTTTTATCATATATTATTAATTTTGGTTAAATATTAATAACAATGAAATAAGTATTTATGTAAGGATGTTCACATTTTTATAGTTCAAAACTAAATATAATGTGAACATGTCTATGAGATGTGGACCAAGAAAGCATGATCGATTGCATAAATAAGTTTTTGAAAGAAAGAAAGGTTAAAAGTAATAAAAAAATTAAAAGTTCTTTGAGATAATATATGAGTGTAAAGGAGGCAAATGAAGGGTGTCTTGATATTTGTCTCCTCTGCTAACTCCTACAGAAAAGCGTTGTTATGGTATAAATATGTGAGTGTGTAAAGACGATTGAACAATCAGTTGCAATACTATAAGCCATTAATTATTCACCAAATCCTTGTTTTATACCAAAAAATATGTGATACATAAAACGGTTAATCGCGCATGGAAAAAAAACATTTCCAAAAATTATGAACGTTGAATATCCTGTATTATTTACAGTCGCATGAAAAATAAGGAATACCCATAAGTTGTCCCAAAACTGTTTGACAGAAGCTTACGTTCATAAACGAAGCTTTCCAAAATCACCGAGTTGGGATTCCCCTGTATTAGAGATGGCCATTAGGGGGAATGTCAATATTTGCCAGTAAATATTTTGGTAACAGGCTATTGCTACGCTGCGGTCGGGCGGATAGCATCCAGTTAACATACATAATGCATGGAGTAGCTTTACCAGTGATTACTATGGAGCTGTGGCTATTGGTCATCGCAAGTCACTGGAATAAAATTATTCATTTACTTTACATCATCGAATCATTATTATTTTTTTACAGCATCGGGATGTTTTATCCCATCATGGAATTTTTTTAAATATACTCGTACATTATAAAAATTAAATCCACATCATTGAATCACTAAAAAAATGACTAATTATCAAAAAATCAAATTATAACTCAATATTTTTTAACTTAATGTTAAATTAACTATAATCTAAAGAAAGGTGTCTTTCATAAAATCGTTATTATCTTTACATCATTGAATCGCTTGACACTTGCATCAGTTCCATTTAATTTATAATGGGATATTTAGTTCACAAATTATTGGTTGAAGTAAAATAGGCACTAAGTACCAAAAAAAAACACAAAAAAAAACTAAGTATGCAGTTTCGTTCTGTATGTCATATAGAACGAAACTGCCTATTTTACTTCAACCATTCAAATGTAAAACTCATTTTGGAAAATATTGACTTTTGGATTATTGTGCCTTTTTGAAAGATGGGAAAAATTCATGATTTAAGTATGAATATTTGAAACTAGTTGCAACCCGTGAAATATTCACGGAAGTAAAACAAATTCTACATTTATGAAAATATATATTCATAAATGTAAAATTTGTTTATACTATATATATCATTTATACATCGTCCCCTTTTACACCGGTTCAAAAATTGTAAGCTAGGTATTTAAAATCCCTTCAGTATCACGGACCCACCGAGATTCAAATTTTGAATTACTTTCGGAGAGAATCCAAGTATTTCTCTCGCGCTCTCTTGTTTTCATAATCCAATTCTCGTCTTCTATCTTTGGCGAAAACCGTCGTACTGGCTTTGGCCTATTTATATTATGATGATACATTTGTTAATTAAAATTAAAAAAGGATTGAAATCCCGTTTTCAGTCTATTTATTCATTGTACTCGTACTTAACACTTTTATTTCGATATGTCAACACATTTTTTAAAGGTTTTGAGAGACTCCTCTTAAAACCGCAGTTCAAGAAATGTACAACAAAGTGAAACTTGCATTGGCCAGTCAATTTAATCTGGTTAGACCGCAATTTTTGGAAAGGTGTCTTGAAATCGTAATTGGCTCTAGTTTTAGGCAAAATGAAAATATGATTCCATTAGATTTGTTAAATATGTCTTTTTATCATCAGATGTATTTGACTAGTTCATATTCAATTACACTAATATTGAAAGAATATATAAAATGATGACTAAAAACAAAATTTTTATATGACTGTAAAATTGTGGTAAAAATGTCCAATGTAGGCACAAAGGAATATTTCACAGTAACATTACGACAGAAAAAAGATTAAAAAATAATTAAATATTGAATTTATCATTGAAATCCAAAATACTGCAAGTAACTGTAAATCAAGTTACCATGATTATTCGCACACATCCTTTCATTTAAAATATGGTTTTAAGAATTTAAAAAAAATATTTAAAAAATAACTTGAATACAATTTAATAATACTAATGAAAATTATCTCATGTTTTCATAAATATTTTCTCACATTGTTATTAAAACATAATCAAAAATAACTTGCTGAATTACTAGTTGATAATTTCTGGTTCAAAACTATAATGAAAACTTTCCTCATATCCCTAGAAATCTGAGGGATTCAAAGCTACGACAATAGGTTTAATCTATGATTTATGTTTTACCCTTTGACCACCGATATCATTCATGAAATAAATGATCAAACTTACATTATTTCAATTTCGCTTTTCAACGGAGTCCATTTAGTTTTTCATCTATTCATTAATACGCTTCATTGTTTTCTCTGATGTTTTTTAAATTAAAATATGTCATAAATTATTGTTTTAAAAAGCTTTCGGAGGTATTTATAAAATGAAATAGACAGTTCATGTCACGACCATAAAATATGTACATTTTCTGTAGAAACGTGTTTTTTTCTGAATCAACGGAATTATTTTCAATGTAAAGGGCATTCACTTATAATATAAGTATTACCTTGCACGAAATCTTATGAATCATTAAGAAGTAAGATTGAGAGAAAAATTACTCTCAAATATATGCGAGCTTGGAATAAAAAATCAACATTGAATGGTTCGATATTGAAATAATTGTTATGTATCCCTTGTTATTAAAAATAATTATAAAAAATGTTTTAATAAACGTGGAATGTACTTAATCAAAGGCACAGAAATACGAAAATAATAAATATTTAAAAAATATTTTACGATGAAAAAAAATAATAATTTTCAGTGCTAAGTAAATGTAATAGAACAAATTTAATGATCTATGTTATATGTAGACTTGTTTAATTTACACCACATTTACGTTAACTTGATTTCTAATTAGTTTCATTCCTCCATTTTTTTGGATAAGTTATAAGTTGCGCACTTCACTAAGAATTTCTAAGGTTTATAAAAATTGCTAAACTTACAAGTAACATAAATGAGTGATTGTTTGCAAACGACTATATGTGCATATGCAACCACAGCAAATTCCTTAAACAATATATGTATTCATTTAAATATATGGGAGATCTGAGTAATAAATACTTTTCATTTAACTGTATATATTTTATTATATTACATATTTAAAAAAAAATGGAATATTTCGTAATGTACTCGTATATACATCAATTTGGTACAACAGAGGGTTGAACGCGTGGCGTGAGGTGGCAATCACCTTAAACCATTGTTTAATTACCAAATAGTTATTTCACATCAGCACCACACAGAAATGCCAAGTTCTTGTTTGAAGACACGTTAAAAGCATTTAGGGTTCCTTTGATTCAAACATAATTGTTTAAGACACGTAGTTCTGCCTTTTCATTTACGTAAATATCAATATTTAACACTCGGGAAATAATATTTTACATCAAGAAATAACTACATTTATTATTTAATGGTTTGAATATTTACACGGGTAAAAATGTAAAAAATAATTTACTGTAAATTTATACTCTAAATGGCTCATATATGAGTGAATAATAATAATAAATGGATTAGAATGGCATAATTCAATTTGGATAGATAACCCTTTCTTAGCACAATTCATCTAGCACTTTCATAATAATAGGAATTTCAACATTAACAATGCAGCAGAATAGGAATTATGTTACAAACTGTTATAATGATAATAATAAAAGAACAATTTATAATTTTGAAAAATGGTCGTTAAAGCAATAAGATTGAGTACTTTCCCTGAACTAAATAACATATGTTTAGAAAAACATATTTGGTAAAAAAATCGCAGTAAATTTACCAAAGGAATACAAACTACTAAATAAACTTTAGTAGGTCTTCCCATATATGATAGAAACACATTCGGCTTGAGGTGCAGTAAAACGTGTGTAGTATTCATATACTCATAAATTTTGATAAGACCACCCAAAAAGGGTCGTCTTCAAAAAATTTTTTTAATGCTTCTTCACCCAAATTTGGGTGTTGTCAGCCAGTGAGCAATGATAAGTTGTTAACATTAATTGGTAATACAGAATATATTCTAGAAGCGCAATCAAACTAAGCTCACGTTATCAAAATTAAGAATAATAGGTACCATGTTTGTTCAATTAAAATACTTATTTTATATTTTTAATCCATAAAAAAACTAAAAACTTTCTTAACATTGCAAACGGGGGAAGACAGGTGTGTAAGGATCTTAATTTATATTGGTGGGATAAATGATTATTTCGTGATTTTTTGTGATATTTGAAAAATATTCCAAAAAAATACTTTAATCAAAAACTGAAAATGAAAAGAATTTTTTTATGTGAAATATACATTTTCATTTGTGGAAAAGAAAATATTTATGAAATATTCAGCCACCCAGTTATTTGATTAAATATCAGTTAATTTAACAGAAACTCGTCGTGTTTTATTTAGACAATACAATGCCAATTGTCTCTCATCTTTGACGCCACCATCCACTGTTTAATTCATACCCATTTGCCAAGTGACCCCATTTAAACCATTTTTTGTCGGTGACCACAAAACATGTTAATAAACCGAGTGCCTCATATCTCCCCACGGGGTATGATCCATACCACTGTGTGATGGGAGGAGAGAGTTGTTGTTACAGTTTATATCTGTAATTATTAAGTTTGTTTCTCCTAACGGTTTTTTATTTGGTTTTTATTAATGTTCACAGGAATAATCTGAAGAAATAAGTGTAATTTAATGGTACTGCCGATATAATATAGTATATATGGAAAAATATTATTGTGACGAAAATGAATACTTTGGGTTTCGCATTTTAAAGTCAAATTCAGACGGTACTTTTTAAACCACATTTAACACTCACCGTTGCTTACTGCATCGTCATATACTATACATAGTTTTTTTTTTGGATTGCATTTTTTTTCTTTTGCAGTAGAAAAATCTTCAAACACCGAAAAAACTCCATATATTATTTGCAAATGGCACTAAATAAACAGCTCAACCAACACTGAGCTGTTTATTTAGCGCCATTTACATTCTTAATAATATACTTTCAGTGGATTTTGAATGAAGTTAAAAATGTAGAAAGACGAAACAAATATCCGGATAGCATATTATTTAGCTCCGTTACTTAAAAAAAAATTCTAACTGAAATTATAGAAGTTTTGTTCCATGCTCTTCAAAAGCGTCGAATAGATAGCACCTGTTTCTTTTTCTTGTCTTTGTTCGTATAACGATATTGATGAGGCTTATGGTATATCAATGATAATTCACCTTTCATATTTAATTATCGGGTGAAATAAAATAAGTAATCAAATCTCTCTGACAGGTCTTTCTGTATCGCTGGACATAGAATATTGTGCCATTGGAATTTCGCCTGAAGGCAGCCTTGGAATCCTTCAAATATTTAAAATTTAGGAGGAAGTCACTGAGAATTTTACTGTTTATCAAAAGTGCTTTATACATAAAAAAAAATATTTGTTGAACTATTTTGTTTTGCCGAAAATCACGACACATTTTAAGAGGTTTTTCTAATACGAGTACAGATCAACACTGTCTCTGGTTTTATTGACTCACGCTTCTTATAATATCTTATTGTTAAAAAACTTTACTGAATATGTTTAAAATCCTTTTGTGGAAATACGAATTGTGTCAATTTCAATCACCATCGGATAGCAAATAAGCCTTCTACCATTTTATAATAGAATATAGTAGCATATCGAAATTATTTTTGGTATTACAATATCACAACTATAATTTAATATGTAAAATGATAGAAAAATTATGTATTATATTATTTGTTAATTTAAAAAATACTACCAACCCAGTCCTGTTTATCGATATCAATACTCGACAGTCTAAACAGCCATGAAAATCATAACGTGGAAATTCAATTCAATTTCAGATGCATTAGTCAATGTCGGGGGTGTACATTTCTTTACCCTTAATCATGTTTCCGTTCTCGTGTAAGCCCGCATGACTCGCATAGTCTGATATAATGATTTTCCTGTAGAGGTATTTTCTCTGGCTCAAATTTACCTGCTTATTCAAAGCTAGGATTAATCTTTTGTTCTCCGTGATTTTCTTCCACACACATTTCCAAAGTAGACGACAGTAAATTGTTTAAATATTAGATTTTCTTTGTAAATAGTTCGAAATATAATGTTAATTGTAAAAAAACCTGTTGTTACATTCAATGTATAAGATAAATTGTCAATTTTTCGTGACATCAACTATAATATTTAAAATTATTGAAACTCGTATTGATCAAGAACGATGAAAACGACTTTATATGAAAAAATTCTTTATCATATTAAGTATTTTTCAACCGAAATGGATGTTTTTAATTAATCATACAACGATAAGTGATATGAATAAAATATGTTTGCCTCAGATTCCTAGACTCAGAACATTTCATAATAAATGATCTAAGGGGATGGATTATTCTTAGAAATACCAATAAAATGTAACGAGAATCGATGATATACTATCTAAGCTAGTGAGTATTCAAGTAATAAGTTCACTGAATTGAAAGCAGATATACCAAATTTAAATTATTTACACAGAATTTGAACATTACTTTTTCTTGAGAAATTTGATTCGTGTTTGAATATAACTTTGGGAAGTAAAATTTTGTTGTTTTAAAGGCAATTATATATACTTTTTAATACCTTTATACAAAATGATATGATTTTGTATCCAAATATCGAATATCAATGTTTCTCATTTGATATACATATATCATATATGATATACATACCACCAAACCATTTCCTGCTTGAGTATGTAGAGAGGAAAGTGTGCTAAATTTTTCTATCTCGATACACGTCTTACACCTCTTCCACATTCATATACCTTATCTTACATATTCTACGATTTATTTGATTTTCTACGTTTCCTTCTTTCCAAATAACATTGTATTGTATTACACTTTAGTTGTATATAATACGACCTGGCGGGCTTATTGCCATGTGTCAATATTTTCTAGCCAACCACAAAGATGTTGAAAAGTCCTTAAGTGAAAGCCAGACTGGAAACCTTTTAAAAAATCTTTTTTCCAACGGGAATCGTACCCGCAACTTCCGGGTTGGAAGACAAGAGTCTTACCAAGTAAGCCTCAGATGTTGTCATTCACTTGATCCAACCATACTTTCTTCGTATGAACTTCCTCTACCACGTCTTCTACTTACATTTGCATTACATATTTGTTCTGTTAGTCGTTCTTCAATAATTTGTTCCGGATACTCAAACCATCTCAGAGTGCTCGTTTATTCTTACTTATTGTAATAACGGCACAGTCTTAATCTTACATAATAGTTACCGTATTCTGTCAAATAGTAACAACAATAATTTCTACAGCATTAATCTACTCATTTCATTATTCTACAATACTATGTCCATGATTCACTCACTACCATACATCAAAGTTGGCACTACAATATTGTTGTTGATTATCATATAAGCAGATTTTGATACTGTCAGGCTCGAGTTTAAATGTTTTTGCTTCATTTACTTTGTTCCCTATCACTACACGCCGTTCGATATCCCTCGTAATTCTCCCATCATGTGAGAACATACTACCCAAATAGCAGAATTACTCAACTTTCTACAATCTTTCATTGTTCACCCATATCGCATTAACTTTTTCTTTCACACTTTTCTATGGCCATTACTTTGGATTTAAAAAAAATATTTTTCTTCATTTCTCAAATGATTTGTTAGTATCGTTATCACTTTTATTGTTTTTTTTTAAGTGTATTTGTTATGGCAACATTCCGGTATTTAATCAAAACAATATTTATCTAGAAAACCTTTTTTAACAGCTTAGATATATTTTTTAGAATACATTTTTTATTCTTGATGTATTCGCCTTCATTACGTGATTGATAGAGATAAATCGTGACCAAAAAAAATATTATAAATTAGGCTAAGGTATAAATAACTTTGATGTTTTATTCTACGAAACAGTTTGTTTTTATTAAAAACAGGAAATTGATACTCATTTTCGAAACGTCGTCAGTGAGTAAAATTCGAAGGCGTTGGTAAATCAGGTCAGAGGACAACATGAAGGATGAAGCAGAGCTTTTCAATATTTCCGACTGGTGAACCTTTGCTCAAGCAACACAGTATTGTTGCTACTGTACTATAACACGGTGCTCTAACCGGAATCAATATTATTGATTAATTAAAAATAGTACAAAGAAAAACAAGATGAGTGTAAGGATTAGAAAGTGGTGGCAGCGGTCAATAGATAAGAAACATTTTGACATCTGTATGCAGGGTGTCCCGTATTGAGTGAATCATATTAAGGGTGGTGATAGATTGGGTTAAGACCTACCAGAATATCAAAACTTGACTTCAGTAAAAACCTTACCGTTTTTAAGTTATTCGGACTTTTGTAAAATTTCGTAAAATCCCTACCTTGCATCAGATGTTTTGATGCGTTGTGTACAAATCACCATTTTTCTAATTTTTTTTTATCGTGAAATACTTTTGAATAGTAGCCTTATCTATCGCATATAAAATAATTTCCAAAATTTTTAGAGGTTTACAAAAAAATTACTTGAAAAATTAAAAAAATCTCAATTAAAATTTTTACGCTAAACTTTGGCCATCTGTGGTAAAAAAAAATTATACTGGGAATTTTCAGAATACTACTTTAAAAAGTTGCTCATTTAATGGAAATTTTAAAATGGTGCAACACTATTAGATTTTTTGACGAAAAACGAAATAATACTATTTTTTGTTCAAAAAGAGCTGATTCTGACCAAAGTTCAAGTGAAAGGTATTAATACAAAATCTACTTCATTTTGTTTCTGTCACCTATTAACTAACCTTTGCAGACTTTTCGACATGTGATAGAAACATATTAGGCTTTAGGTATAGTGTAGTTGTATATAAAATGCTCATTGATATAAAAAAAAACCTACTAGGTCATGGAGGTCTATAATTGCAATCATTATTATAACTGCTTTAAAATCAATGTTAAATGATGTAATAAATACATTTTTGGAATTTCACAAAAAAATAATCAACGCATCAAATATATGAACCGCGCGTCACGAGAAATGAATGATAAGAACGAACACAAAGCTGGAACACAATCCGAGTTCCGCCTCTCCCCTCCAAACAGAAACAAATTTCCATGTTTTTTCACTTAGCGGATATAGGGGGCGGGTGTACCGCCACTGTTAGTCTTTACTGTCCAACTTTTTCCATTATAACTCCCGATTTACTTCGCGCTGGATATTCACACAGTAAGACTTGGTAAGTTTGTTGCTTGGAAACTTTTCGGATCCCATTCTTTGTGTAGTCCGGTCCGGTGGCGACTGTTTATCAGGATCGACTTCTATACTTGTTGGGATTGTTTAAATGTCCTTGTTTTCCTAGATAACTAAGACCTGATTGTCTTACTAAAATTTGCAAGACATTTGAAGATGGATGTTTTTAAATTAAATAACTTTTTGATACCATCCCGCCGTTTCTTTGTTGGTACTGGCAAGAAGGATAGAGCGCCATACTTTTCTATCTTGACACACATCTACAGCTCTTTCTACTTCTATACACCTTCTTCACAACTTCTATGATTTCTCCGACTTAAAACGTTTCTTTCTTTTAAAATATCATACACTTGATCTAACCACACTTTCCTTGTTCTTCCTCTAGCACGCCTTCCACTCCCATTTACACTGTATATATTTTGGTCACCTCTATTCATTCATTCGTTCTACATAACCAAACTGTTTCAAAGCGCTTTGCTTTATCTTATTCAATATATCAAGCCTTAAGTTCACATTCATACCTTGTCACTTAATAACGTATTCTGTCATATGTTGTCACTGCATGTATTTATCTCTGTACACGCATTTCTACAGCATTCATTCGGTTCCGTTCATTGTTTTTCAACATCCCTAATAACTTTATTCTGTCAACGTTGTCACCCTGTGCATTCTACTCAGTGCACATTTTTACTGCATTTATTCGGTGCCGTTCAGTCAATTTTCAAGTCTACGTTTCACTCCAATGCATCAAAGTTGGTAATAAAATTTTGTCATTGTCTATCGCACTAAATTCCCTTTTCTATTCACACTTTTCTGTGATCTTCCTCTCACACACCTTCCACACATATTGGATCTAAATATTTTTTTTGTTAATTTTATGGTACCTACCATCATAAAATAATATTTAAGTGCACAAATTCATTTATTCATTAGAAGTCGACCTCTGGTCATTTTGTTGAGCCTTTTAACTCCCAAATGGTCATTCAATCTGTTAACAATACTCACAAGCGCTAGACATATGTAAATATCATTGCCTCTTCACACTCTGAGTAGTATTGCCAACACGTACGATGACAAACCGTGAGTCACTATAAGCGTAATCACTGTTTTTTTTCACTTGGCACAAAAGGAAACTGCTGATACTAAACATTATTTTAAAAGTTAATGTATAAATAAAAAAAGATGAAGCAGAATCGTAATATTTTTTTAATTTTAAGTATTGAGATTATTAAAAATAATATGACATGTAGGAAATAAAAATTAAGTTCATAGTTATTATATATAAATAGGATTTGTTTGTTAAAATTCATCTGTATTACAAATATTTGTAATACAGATTAATTTATGAAATTTAAAAAAAAACATAAGAAAATGGTTAAATTATGATACATGAAATTAATGAGGGTTGCTGATTCATACATACAAGACTTCACTTGATGGTTTCTGTATTACTCGTAATTGTAATACACGTACGGCCATATACAGAGAATTTTATTTGAAAGATATTGATTTCCGACCCTAGTTGATAAGACACCTGCTTGTCTTCATTACGGGATTCTATTCCAGTAGAAAACCATTTTCTTTTATCTTTTCCGTCTTGTTTTTAAATACAAATTGTTTAACACCTTGGTTGGCTGGAAGAGATCGTTAAATGACAGTAAATCCACCAGGTTTTATTGTGTTCAACAAAAATGTCATGCACTATAATCATACACTGTAAGAGAGATTTCATGTTGCAATTTTTTTTCAAATTTAAATATTATTCACAAATCTTACGAGTATGAATCGAATGTCTGGATATTAAAAAAAACGTTTTGAACTTATGTGTAAACCAAAAGTAGGCATATACATTTTTTTCATGTAAGGTTTTAAAAAAAACAGTATTGTATTTAGAACCGTATCTGTTTCTGGCGTCTTGAATTTATACAAAAACTCAAAAATAATAAGCAAGAAACTTATAGAATCATCAAACGCACAGGCCAATGCCAATACTCGTAGATCGCTTTCTTCTATTATTCGTAGAATGCTAATTAATTTGACAGCTTTATTTCACAAAAGCTTTTCATTGAAATTTTAATTTATGAACAATTATATTATAGGATTTTTTTATATTTAGCCATCATTTTTAAACACGAAGTGGAAATTAATTTTTAATCTCTTGAAATGATTCAGCTTTTAAATAAAAATGTTTTTTTTTTCTCACACCCACTTTGTTCGGTAACTGTCTATTGTTGAACGCATTTTTAGACATAATTTTTACTGTGGTAATTTTTACTAAATTTTGGTATATTATTTATAGTGAAGGCATAAACATTGTGGAGGTTTAAATACATTGTAATTTGTTTTATCAAATACTGTTTATTCCAGTTTTTGTAACGGTATACCCCTGATGATGAGGTGAAAGCCTTGAAATCTGTAGGGTTATACCGTTACAAAAATTGGAATTTTACTAGATTATTTTACCTATACAAACAACCTACAGAGGCGTTTAACTAATTGATATATTCTATTTAATCGCTATTTTGTTTATTTTGTCAATTTTATTTAAATTACTTAATCGCTACTTGCTTGAGTAGGCGCCTATAAGACATGTGTTAAGCATGCTTGTTCGGATTCCAGGCGTATCAAATTCGATTCTAGATAGTTCATGGACTGATTTTAATTGGAATCCTTTTTTCGTCTGAATTTATTATTGTTCTTAAACTAAAATTACATTTTTCAAGCGCTGCTTTCAATTTTATTGATATTTTTTACTAATTTATTTGGAGTAGTCAGAGCAGTAGTCAGAGAGAAAATAACGCTTTATAAATTCCTAGACTTATTTTTTAGAAAAACTAATAATTTCTCATACGATTGAAAATTTTAAAATGCTTTAGAAAAAATTGAAAAAATTAATGGTATTTGGTAATTCTATCATTTTATTTTACTAAAAACACAAAAGCAAAAGATCTTACACACGTAAATATATTTTTGCTTGCCGCATTTTCCTATTCAAATTATTTGCCTCGTTCAGGCATACGAGTATATGTTCTTTTGTATCTCAAACTTCTCACCATTACCTAAGTAAACATTTGAACTATATATTTCTCCATTATTACCTCGGTATATATATTCGTCGCACGCCTTTCCCTTCAGGTTTTTTGAATTTCAGAACTCATTTTCTTGATATGTCCAGTCCATACGACCTACGAAGCCTAGTTTGTAAGACACCTGTTACCCAACCCAGGATTGCTGGTTCGATTATCTTTGATACTCAGATTGCTTTTAAAAGGCCTCCATTCTTACTTTAACTTAAGGTTCGTTCAAAACCTTTCTAGTCAGTTGGAAGAGATTGCTATATGGCACTCAACCAGCTTGTTTGTGCTGTATACCACAAAAATTTTATACTACAATACATAATGAAATATAACCACCTCAGGATTTCTTTCTGAAATATTCTAAGGGAATCCGACTTTTACAGTTATTGTTATTTATATACAGTTATTTTTATCAATTAATGTTTAAACCTAATTGTCTTCGCGGAGCACGCATTTGTAGCAAAATAGAAAAAAAATATTCTTTTGAAACTGTTAAGTACGAGTATAATGAAAAAAAACAAGATTTCTTTTTCGTAAAATTTTTCCCTTGTGCTATTCTTAAGACGGAAAATATCAAAATACACTCAATATAATGATGATAATCATAAATAATCGAATCTAAGACAGTTCTCGCTCAATACAAAGCACAACGCGTTCAAGGTTCATGGCTGTGTTTACACGTTCAAATATTTGGACGTATTAAAACATTTCCATTGTTTCAGGAAGGGAAGCATTACAGAGGAAAATTTACTTATTTTCATAATGTTTTTATAAATATACCTAAGCAAAAAAACTGCTTTTATGGCCCAGTTGGTAAGAAGCTTGATTTCAACCCTGAAAAATAACAACCTCTATGGCCCAGTGGGGAAAAAAATAATAAAAAGTCAGACAAAAGAGGTCGTCTGGTAACAAACGCAAGGTCAGTACGTGCACTAGTATTGTTGCCGTTTAATTATTGCGTTTCATCAACATATTGCGTATCGGGGCTCAAATTTTGGTAGGGTCACGGAGATACATATTTTGCTGGCAAATATGTGTCACCTAAATACCGTGTAACGCCACAGTTGCATACCATCAGCAACACTACCAATAGTCCTACTCCTAGCGTCCACGAGTGGTCTCACAGGCCCCGCGAGCCCTGGGCAATGTGGCCACTGGCAATACCATCAGCCATAGCAGATAGGAGAGGATGAATGGCGAGTCTCCAGCGCCATAAAACTGGAACCCCCCAGCTAAGGGAAGGAAAACCCCTACAGAAAAACCCTGGTCCTCCTGGTAGGGGGTTTGACGTAAGGCTAACAACCTTATCCTAGAAAAACAAACTTGTTACGAAAAATCCAAGGAGCCTCGGACATATCGGCACTACCCCTGGACGACCCGGCAACCGAAATAAGGACTATGATTTGCGTATTGGTACCTGGAATGTACTTACTTTGTACAGACCAGGTCGACTGAAACTACTGACGGATACTCTAACAAAATATAGCATAGACATCGCTGCCCTACAAGAGATTAGATGGACTGGCAATGGAATTATGGACAAAAGAGATTGCACACTGTATTATAGCTGTCATAAAAAAGACCACATGTTTGGTACAGGATTTATTGTTGCAAAAAACAGAAAACATCTTGTAATAGACTTCCAACCTATAAACAAAAGAATATGCACTATGAGAATCAGAGGAAGGTTCTTCAACTACAGTATTATTAATGTGCATGCACCAACGGAAGACAAGAGTGAGGATGAAAAGGATGAATTTTATGAGTGCCTCGACAGAACATGGAACAAATGCCCAAAACATGACATTAAATTAGTAATAGGAGACCTTAATGCAAAAGTCGGGTCCGAGACAGCATACCGCCCTACAATCGGTATACACAGCCTACACAAGGATAGCAACGAAAATGGCTCTCGACTCATATCATTTGCGGCTGCCAAAGGAATGGTCATAGGTGGAACACTGTTCGATCATAAGGACATACACAAAGCTACATGGAAATCCCCTGATGGCCGCACCCGTAACCAAATTGATCATGTTTTGATTGACTCTAGGCACTGCTCAGACCTCATAGACACGCGTAGCTTTAGAGGTGCAAACATAGACTCTGACCACTGTCTGGTGATAGCAAAACTCAGAGCTCGCATTTCAAATGCAAAGAAAGGAAAGCCAACTAGGAGTAGGAAATTGAACATAGGCAGACTGAAAGATAAGGAGGATTCTGAAGCTTTTTGCCAACAGATAACGGAAAGAATACAAAATGATACACAACAGGGCTCAGCATTGAATGAGAGATGGACACGGTGCAAGGAACTCATCATGAAAACAGCTGAAGACACACTGGGATACCATAATAATAGTAAAAGAAATGAATGGTTTGACGACGAATGCCGTACAGTCACCAACAATAAAAACACAGCATATCTAAACATGATTAGTAAACATTCCACCAGAGCGGCAAAGGAAACCTACCAAAATCTCAGACGAGAGGAAAAACGGATACACAAAAAAAAAACGTGAGCACGAAAAAGGAGAAATAAAGAAAATAGAAGATTTACACCAACAGCATAACACCCGAGAACTTTACCGCCAAACCAATTCGCTTAGAAAGGTCTTCAAACCCAAAACTACCGCATGCAGAAACAAGCAAGGCCTTATTGTTAGTGATAACAATGCGGTACTGGAGAGGTGGGTGGAGCATTTCGATGAATTACTTAATGGAAGCAGCCAACCAACAATTGACGAATCCCTAACTAGAGAATCACCTGATGAAACTAACATAAATGAACCAACACTGACGGAGGTCCAACTGGCTCTTAAGAAATTAAAAAATAAAAGAGCCCCTGGCGAAGACAACATCGCCAGTGAACTGTACAAACATGCGCCAGAACCTCTTATTAGGATAATACATCAAATAATAACTGAAATCTGGAATGCAGAGACGCTACCAGATGACTGGTCCCAGGACGTTCTGTGCCCACTACACAAAAAAGGAGACCAGTTGGACTGCAAAAATTACAGAGGCATAACATTACTGAATACTGCTTATAAAATACTCTCTAATATCCTCTTTTCAAGGCTCTCGACATACACTGAGAAAATCATTGGTACCTACCAATGTGGTTTCACAGCAGGCAAAGGCACAACTGACCAGATCCACGGCCTACGGCAAATACTAGAAAAGTGCCAAGAATACAATATTGACACCTTCCACTTGTTTATTGACTTCAAAGCGGCCTATGACAGCATAAATAGAAAAGAACTGTATAAAGCAATGTCCGAATTGAATATACCAAATAAGCTGATACGACTTGTAAGATACCATAACCAAAGTAAGAATCGACAAAGACCTCTCAAAACCATTCCAGACATATAATGGCCTACGACAGGGAGATGCCTTGGCATGTCTCCTATTTAACGTGGCTCTAGAAAAAGTGATAAGGGACTCAAAATAGATACCAGAGGCACTATATTCTACAAGTCAGTTCAGCTACTCGCCTATGCAGATGACATAGATATTGTGGGACGGTCACTTGAAGCTACCCGTGAAGCGTTTGTAGCATTGGAGGAAAAAGCAAAAATAATGGGACTTGTCATAAATGAAGATAAAACAAAATTGATGATTGCTTCTAATACCACATATCCATACCCCCAGGTTTTCTCAGCTGCAAATTACAACTTTGAAATAGTTAATTCATTTACATACTTAGGCTCAACAGTTACCAGTGATAATAACACCCGAGAAGAAATTGACAGAAGGATAATTGCAGCAAACCGATGTTACTACGCTCTCCAAAAACAGTTAAGATCCAAATTATTGCGAAGAACCACAAAAACACTATTGTACAAGACCCTGATCAAACCAGTCCTCACATATGCCTCTGAAACCTGGGTGATGACAAAACACACTGAAGGGTCCATCGCAGCATTTGAAAGAAGGGTTCTTAGGACAATATACGGCCCAGTGAGAGACCACAATGGTTGGCGTCGTCGATATAACCGAGAGCTATATGATATCTATAAAGAGCCCGATGTGATCAGATCCGTCAGAGTAGGGCGCTTGAGATGGGCTGGTCACATAATCAGAATGGACGACGACAACCCTACAAAACGCCTCACGCTCTCAGTAACACAGGGACGTAGAAGACCAGGAAGGCCCAAAATGCGATGGATGGACAGTGTCAACACGGATGCATCGGTGTTGCCAGTGAGAAATTGGAGAATAAGGGCATCAAACAGACAAGAATGGAGGAAGCTCCTGGATTCAGCCAAGGCCCACCCAGGGCTGTCGAGCTTAGGATAATAATAATAATAACTATTGCGTTTCAGGTTTGATTCTCAGTGACACTCGAAGCAAAAATAAAAAAAATAATTTATAAAACCGGTCAATTGGTAATACTACTAAAACGTACAATTACGAAAACCGAGTTCTGTGCCTGTGTCAGTGGTTCTTAACCTGAAGGCTCGATTAATAGTGCCGAAGAAAATATTGTCTTCCATCTACGGTTTTCAACATGTCTAAATCTGTAATTTGGATAAGTTAAAAGGCCGTCATATGAATAAAAAAAAGTCATCAAACTATTTTTTAACCAAATAAATCCTAACTTTCAAGACTAAGAATTAGTTTAATTTGCTTTTAAAAAGAATACTGAGATATTTTAAATAACATTATTCAACCTTACGAATCTCTTATCAATATCAGAGATTTGTAAAGTGAAATAATGTTAAGCAATCTTAAGACACATACACCACATATGTTACACCAGATATTGTTGAATTAAAAGTCATCACTATTGTCCTGCCACTTTTTTGTTTAAGGTATGATCTCTGCCACACATCTTAAATCCCATATATTAGCTGCAAATATATTTATAATTAAAATTGTCTTGAATCTCTACCTTCATATTTAAGAGAAAGTTAAATATCAACTTATCAAAATATTCAATGTTTCAAATATCTCTGGTTCTCGTGTGACATATTGACTCTTATTTTTGACATGTCCAAATTATATTGTGAGTTTTTAACTCAGCCGATTTAATTAATTACGTGCTAAACTTACTGTATAATAGATCACTGAGGATCGAATCCGTTTAACGTGACATATTTGATTGTTTTGAAAATAAAAAAATGTTGTTAATTCCATGAAATATGAATATCTCTAAAAAAAGAAAAAGGGAATTTACTCGGTAAAAGATATTCAGAATACGCCGTTTTATCCACAATTTCAATTAGAGAAGTTTATAATTTATAGTTTAGTTTAAACTGAGGGGAGGAATAGTCAAAATACATACACTATCATCATAACTATAAATAATGGAATCAAGGATATACTTTAAACACAAAATACAAAGCTTTCAAAGCTCATGACCGTGGTTATATGAGTATAAAAGAAATATTTTAATAAATTGAGGAATTCGGTATTGTTCCACGAAAACAATTAGCTTTTTTGATCCCAATAAAATATATTGGTTTTAAGTTCACAAGTGAGTTTAGTATGTGTTTTTTTTCATTTTTACTCTTTTAAATTGAATTCTTATTTTTTTATTCTTCATGTAGTAAAATGTGGAAGACCTACATAATTTTTATACGAAAACGCCAAAAATAAATCAAGCTTCATGACATAATTGGTAAGACGCCTGTCTTCCGACCCAGAAATTACTGGTTCGATTTCTGTTGGAACTCAGAATTTTTTAAAGTAATTATATTCTTGTTTTCACTTAAGGCCATTTTAGTTTGTTTCTGATTAGTTGGAAAAAAATTCCATACTGCAATAAGTCCTCTAGGATATAATGTACGCAAAGAAAGTGTAATATATAACAATAATATAATAAAACGTTCAGTTTTTTTTTCACAATTAGTCAAATTTGGAAAAAAAATTAAAAGGATATTGACTTTGATTGGACTCGCTTGCGTTAAGGCTTATTCAAATTTGAATGATTGACTTTCATGGTGAAAAATATTAGAAAGAAGAAACCAAAAATAAGGATTTGTAATAAGATTTGAATTTCAAAAAAATAAAAAAAAAGATCAAACATTTTTTGAGCACTAATTTTCGTAGGGTCGACTTACCAGATCTTAGTTAGAAACAACATTGTTAGTTCATGAAAAATAAAAATAACAATTGCTCGTTTTAAGACGAAACTGCTTTAAAATTAAAAATGATTTATTAAAATACTAAAATTAATACAGTCAACAATAATTATTACATGCTGAACAGTTTTAAATTATTTACAAAATGAGAACAAAATACGTAACACACAAAATAACAGTACTAAAGTTCGTGAAAAATTAGTTCATGCTATGGAATGGTCGGTCATTTAAATTATCTCTAAGTGTTGACACTTCTTTCAATGAAAGTTTCAAAGTTAATATAAGTTTGAAGTGTAAATTAGCAATGTTTGTGTATGTTTGTTGCTCAGAAAGTGAGCTTTTGCATACCTACCTGCAATTTTATCAGTGAATTTTTTCCTTTCTAACATACGAGTATGTTGTATTTTTGACTAAAAAGGTATAACCATAAATTTGGGGTATATGTGAATTTAGTGGAATTTATCCATTAATATTAACTGTTTGTCTCGTTTGATAGATATAAGGTACATACGTGTAAGTTACAGTCAATTACGGCATAAAATTAGGAATAAAAGAAAAAATGTTTTTAGGATTGTTTTTTAATGAATACCATGTGTAGTGGAAAGATTTTTTTGAAAAAAAAAACATGTGTATACGTTGTTATGGAAAAATATATAAATAATTTTTGCATTCAATTGTGAATAAATATTCGTCAATTCGATATCGTGATCTGTCTTCATTTGAAATTTTCATATACGAGTATAAAAGTGAAATCCTTTTTGTCTACTAGGCATTAAGATACTACATTGTCAAGGTTGTTTGTCAATTTTATGATTAGTTTGAGTGAAGATTGGGGATTTCCAGGATACATGAGTTTCAAAGGCTGGAAAACATAATGAATTTGATTCTGATGCGGACACCGCAAGAGCTATCAAAAAATTTAAAACGATTATTCATTATACCCTTCGAAAGAAAATAATTTTGAACTTGAACATATGCAAATCCACTCGTAACTTATCAACGATATACGAGTACAGCGATCACCATATTATTAAGTTACATCTGGCGTGTGTTTATTAGATTTAAAAAATCTGGCGTGTGTTTATTAGATTTAAAAAATCTGGCGTGTGTTTATTAGATTTAAAAAATCTGGCGTGTGTTTATTAGATTTAAAAAAAAATATCTCCTGTTTTTTTGCCAGGACTCCTAGTGTACCCGATTTTTATAACATATCTCGAACACAAAAATCCTATAAAATAAGGACAGTTGATTACGCCATATTAATTGTTTTCGAATTTGTTACTTTAAATGAATAAGGATTGAGGAACTTTTGGAGGTCTCTACATAGGCATTTTAGTAAAGAACTCCTGCAAATTTAGAGCGTGTGATGAGGGGTTGTTAGATTTAATTTTGATGTTGTCGTTGAGATTTAACGCGTGTTGATCTTTAGATTCAAGTGTGAGTAATGATTTGAATGCAGTCTAAATATTTCAGTATTTAGGACACATTAATGAAATTTGTGGTCATCCAATGACCTATGATGAAATGAGACCATTTTATCATAGGTCTTTGGATGGTGAAGCAGTTCTATTTTCTTCATAAAATGCAAGGTTTAAGCAATGTTATACACTTTTACTCTACGTTTCGCTTTTCCATCAAAACGATATTAACTTTAAATCATTAATTGTGGATTGTAAAAATAAGAAAATTAAAATTTCAGAAACACGTTTTTTTCTCGATTTATATTTTATAAAACCCTTGCCCCGCCGGGTATCCATGAACATGTTTTCATATATTAAAACAATCTGAAAGATTTCCAAATGCTATAAATTTATTTTAAATGAAAACAATAAGTTTGTAATTTAAAGGCCTATAATCAAAGAAGAAATCTTTGCAACAAAGGTAGAGTAATGTAATTTATTAGGAAGGTTATCGTAAAGGAAATGTTTATAGTTTGTCAAAAAGAGCCATTAAATTGTAGTATTACGAGGAAACTTCGAAGAAAAAGTAGTTAAATTGATTTAATGGCATACATTTAGGGAGGCGTACTATTTCAGAAAGGTGGCGACGCAAAAAGAAATCCATTTAATAAATAGGTGATTTATTTCAATTCTAGCACATAAAAAAATTGAGACTAAATTGGACACTTTTTTCTTTTCTCTTTAATGTAGATCTTGGATATGTTTTGTTGCGAGAATTATAAAAGCTACCTGTTCACCTTTTAAGTGACATTCCTAGCATTCGATGTTTTGCGGGAGTCTCGTTTGATGCTATCTATGTATGGAAAACTTTCATAGTCCATCCTAGCTATGGTAACGCCAGTACTTCCTCCTCTTCTTGCTCCATCTGACTATGTCAGTTTGGTCCACGATGGTCTGTAGTATTCGCGTGTCGAATGATCGAAACAGGATCATTGTTTGAGTTATGGTAGCTCTAGTTTCGATAGTATAAAAGTCATGATCGGTCTAACACGTCTTATAAATCGAATAGATTTTTTACTAACTACGAAAATTATACTTACAAGAAAAAAAATGAGTACCTATACTTTTTCCAAAATGCTTTTCAATAGTCATGTCCGTCAAAGAGTGAAAAACATTCAGAATTCTTCATATTATACGTTGAAAAGGAGTAAATATTGTTCATAAAATAAATCATTAATGGAAAAGTTGTACACATAAAAAGTTCTGGGATTAGTTGACGACCTTTGTGGCCTAGTTCGTAAGGCGCGTGTTTTCCATGCCGGGTCTAGTGGATTCGCTTAAACCATTTACTAAAAAAATACGTGGGTTTTTTAGTAAGCAACTAAAGTGAATTTATTATGCAACATCATTATTATCTACAATAGATATACGAGTATGCCCAAACATTAGAATTACTGGGGCCGATAGTCTGCTAAATACGAGTAGTAGACTTGTTATTTATTATAGGCATTTTAATTTATAACACACTTTTCGTAATCATTTCACTTTAAATTATTTAATAAAAAATTAATGCCATTAATTAATAAAAAAATGATAAATGCACAAATAATCTTTTTTATGTTCTAAAATGTGACAACAATCTTTCTCTAAAACAAACTCAAAATATTTTTTTCCGTTTCAAAATAACTTGGATTTTAAATGAAAATATATTTTCAAAAGAAAACTATTTGAAAATGAAAAAAAATACAGTGTGATTTGATGAGGAAATAACAAATAATAAATTTATTCATTTTTCTTTTCAGAAAAAATCGTTGAAAATTTTGTCACGTAATAAAAAGCACATTTTCAAGATGAAATTGTATCATCTAAAAACGTCGTTCGTTGGTATCGCCGTCTAAGCCTCTAGTGCGGAGCCCGAATCGATGGCAATTTGCAAAACCGAGATGATTTGATGTTAGAATTGTAATTTGTGAAAATTGTGTTTTGCCAACAATTTATTTCTGATTGAATTCAACCAATTTCTTCAACTGGATCCGATTTCAAATTAAGTAAATAAGAATTCTCTTCGAATTTCCTCCCAATGAAAATGTAAATTTTAGTATTTTCTATTTATTCACTTGGTGTTTCCTTCTTCATATTGTGTATAAAAAATATACAAACAAATTTATATAGAACTATTTTATTACACATCTAAATCCAAAAACACTAGAATAACACATGTTAGTAAGGTAGTAAAACTTACTACACCAATACACTCAAATAAAATAAATACTTGCAAGTAACAGAAGTTCAGAAAGAAATGCCAAGATTCCATCCCAGGACACACCTTAATGTCAAAAAATAAAATATTTCACTGGACCACTGCGTTAATAATTTTCTTCGTAGTATTATTGAAACTTTATTATTTAAATCACAATACCTTAATAAATGAACTGCATCAATTGTGAGATAATGAAATCTACTAAAATCCAATTTTTATTCTCATCAAATATTATGTTTTCACTTGAATTAAATGCCTGTTACTCGAGAATTAAACCACGAAGTGAGGGATCAAGATATTTGTTATCAGTAACACCGAAGATGACTATTCAAACCAATTTGTGATAGGCAAATCCTGCTTGATCGAGGTCACTGGAGTATTAGCAGCTGGTCTGCTGCTGGTTTTTTATGTTCCTGATAACTGGTATATAGTCTCTAGTAAGTAGCGAGAGTTTTATGACATTTGGCTTGATCCATAACTGTTTGTTCTCGTGTTGAGCATATACAGTTTAAAATCTCATAACCCACGTCATTATGTCATTTGTGTTGTCCATCGTGTTTCTTTACCTTCAGTCAAATCGCCAAAGAGGATATTTTTGGTAGTCTGGTGTCAAAGAAGATCAAAGCATGTTTGGATCAATACAGGTGAGTGCGTGAAACAAAACTCGATGCTACAACACTTTACTCTGTTCAACACTTCATCGTTTGATACTCTAAGGCTTTATCATTTTTTTTAACTGGCGTAATTTGTCGTTTTAAGGAAATCCAAGATTTGCATAGGTATAAAATGGTTGATATGATAACATCATTGTAGACTTTTTCTTCTTTTTTTCAATGTTAGATGTGTTAGATGTGTTCTATATATGTGTTCTATATTCATCCATGATTGGCCGAAAGATTTCGAGAGTCAGCATAGCACGACAGAAACAGAATAAACTATATTACAAATGACTATGGTATACTTAAAATATAGATTATTAGTTTCAGAATGTTTTCAAACACGGTTCTAATGTACAATAATTGATAAAAAAAAAACATGTTTATATTTGATTTCGAGTCCTACAGAATCTTTTATTTAAGTGAAAGCCAACATGAAAAAAAATATAACGAATGAAATTTATCTTATTGATATAATGAATAACAAAGTTTCAAGGATGGTTTTGGCAAAAAATATGATAACAAATAAACAAAGGTTAAATAAATAACTAAGGAGAAGTATTTGAATGATCACTCAAGGTGAACGCGTTGAGAATAAACGAGGCATGTAAAAATCCTTACTCGAAGGATCAAAGCATCTGTATCTTGAACTAGCTAATGATCGTTGAAAATACTCTTTTTGAAACATTAAATTTGAGAAACAGAACCCTTATGTGGGCTGATAAAGGCTAATAAAAAAGTATTGTACATTTATGTATAAATTAAAAACGAAGATAAATATAGAAAATAAGTCAATCAACTGTAAAGCCAGCAGATCGGTTTTAATAACAACGAGAATGATTTCATTTGTTTTTCATAAATTTCCTTAGATATTGTATATTTTTGGTGAGCCTATTTATAATCTACATTTTATTAGAAAAACAAAGCTTTTCATAAAACGGCATAGCCTGTCTTTTGATGTTACAACATTTCTTATTTTGTGAAGAAGTGACTTGTTTTCTTTATATTTGTTAAGCGACGATATAGGAACAATCACACTGATATTTTTGTAAAATTTCAACGAAATGGTTTGATGTAAATATGCCCAGCATTTGGATGTTTTGATGATAAAGTTCCAATATATTATTTTTTTGCCGAGAGTTGTCAAATTTCATAAGTGACTGCAGTTTGGACTTGTTAGGTTGTTTACGTACGACTTTCGTAGATATAGAAAATTTGATATTTCAAATAAATAAATACAAATAATGGGTACAAAGTGTTAAAATGATCATAAAATGAACTCGTAAAAGATAAAACGATATAAGAAACGTGGTTTCCTTATGTTTGTTGAATTTTCATTAAAAGTGCGATCTGTTCTTCAAAAAAGCATAGTTGTATTGTTACAGTATTAGTAAAACCACCAAGTGGTGTGGAAAACATTGCCAATAATCGTTTATATCTTTTTTGCGAGAAGCCTCTAAACGCCTTCATCAATAACGAAGAAAAGGCTTATCACGATCCAAAGCTTAAGCCAGTCTTAGCTAAGCGGCTCTCATTAAACTGATAGATAATCGGTAGGGATCGATGTTGGGCAGGAAAAGGGCCTGGGGAAAATAGATATGTTGGATGCTGTATCCCCTCTGTATGGAGGGTTTCGTAAAAGTATTTTATCACTCATTTGCTATGTTGTGTTAATTAACATCTTTTTTTAGCACATTATAACTATTGGTGAAATAGGTATGAGAAACCTGAGGCTTTGTCGTTCTTATTATTTAACAAGAGATACATTTCGAATCATAAAATAAAGCGATAATCAAAATAAAATGTTTAAAAAGCTTTTCTTTAATATAACCGTTTAAAAAAGTTGTAGTAAAACCTTGAATAGTCCATTTGTTGTACATGTTGACAATAATAATAATTAATAAACACCATTTAATTTTTTTGATAAACATACAGATGAAAAAATGAACTGAAATTCAATCAATTCATTTGATTTTAAAGTTAGTTCATTTTGTTTTAATATATATTATACTCGTATCATTATCATTCAGAATGTAATACATTTAATTCGATTTAAAGCGAATGCTAAAATAGCTAAATAAAACCCCACACCTGACAATAAGTAAGGTGAAAAAGCTTTTAACGTCAAAAACTTTGATAGATTTTTAACTTTAACTTATGTTAAATAATATATTGTATTGTATAATAAAATTTTGTTCAAAATCTTAACAAAATGCGTAAAGATGTGAAATTTAACGTCATTAAAAAGTCATACAAAGCCAAGTTTTCACAACATTAAACAGCAATTTGAAAGCATTAAATGATGAATTGTGAAGGTTCTTCTTTTCTGTAAAAGCCAAAGGTTTTTCAAAGCACTTATTTGCCTTCCCCTTAATGGACTTGGAAATGCGTTCGTTTCTCAGTATTTGCCTAATGCTTTTGTCAATACTGACTGCAAAGACTTATTGTTCCGCCGGCTTTGTGAAATTGCATCCGATCTTACTGCCATAATGGACAAATAAAATTCTTTAGTTGTTTTTGGAATATATGGAGGAACTAAAGCTTCCGGTATTAGAGACCGAATAAAATAATTGTATTGAAGAGGAATTTTGAAATGAAATCCATTTAGAATTAATACTTATTAAATAAAGAAAATTTCCATTTATTTTTGTTTAAAAAGATGTGAGTTTTATATTTTCAACTTAGTGAAAGAATTTAGATTATAATAATTATGTTCAGTATTTTTATACTTGATTTCTTTAATAAGGGTGTTGGAATTTGATTTCATGAATTAAACAAAAGTAGTATTATATAAATTCGTAGAAAAATTACGAAAAAAATATATTTAGTAGTAATATCGCGTAGCCAATTAAACCTGAAGGTTGCTGGTTCACATTCCGAGTCAAATATACTCGTATGTTATACTATATACTAACTTCGAATAGCATTTGTATTGTCCAGCATAAAAAAAATGTGTTTTTGTTTTGTTTTATTTATTGATATCCTTAAATTTTTCAGTTATTTTTTTGGTTGAAAATATAGCATTTAATGCAGCAAATGATATGCTTACTAAAAGATCCATAAACTGAGTAAAGCTGTAATTAAAAAAGTCTCTAAGTAAAATGTAATTTAAATAAATTTTTTTAATGTTTGGCATTCCATTTTGACCAATAAAACGTTAGTTCAAAACGAAATAGAACTGTATTTTAGAACATATAAACTTAATTTTCACCATACGTGTTTTTTCCTTCGTTCATCGATTGACTACACCGATCAAGTGACATCAAATGATAATTTTGCTTAGTTCAAAGTTTTCTATAAAAGCACTGGCAATTTAATGTGATGTTCAAATACTAGACTTTAAGTCGCTTTAAAAGTATTGTACTGCGCTACGACTCATTTTCCTTTTCTCGTGACGTCGGACCTTAAGTTCGTCGTCGTTACTATTTTTCTTCATACACAATTGTGTCACCGCCAGAAGAAGATTCCCTTTGGGCATTTCTTTCATCGTCACTAATTAACGCCTTGCTCATAATAAACACAGAATATTTCTATCTTCTAGCGTAGACCGCGCTGAATTGGGGACTTATTTAGTCCCCCCATTACAGCGTGGATGGTAGTGGGATTGAACTATTATTATCTTATTATCTATTTTTTATTCAGATTCTGAGGAATTTTTATTAAGTAAGGAACAGGAAGACTATTAGTAAGGAACTCTTTCATAGAGTTGAAAAAAATATTTCAAAATCTAAGATAAAATCAGCTTTTTTAAGTCCGTGTTTTAGAATTACAAAAAAACAAGTATTATTTTAGTGTAATAATGTATTGTATAAACATATCATTGATGTATTTATATTATTATAATATGTTCAAAAGGATGAGTAAAAATTTATTTATTCAAAAACAATTTTTTTAATTTCTAATTATAATAAATTCTGAAAATTTCAGGCGTATTTTAGAATTATAAATATTGAAAAATTTGATGAAGATGGTCTTGGACCTTGATATTTTATTAAAGACTTTTTGAATATTTTCTCTGTAATAGATATTGTTCCTCTTAAGCAGCAATATCAGTTTTCAAAATCTATTTGATGTTAACTTTACCTTGAAATCTTTGCATGAATAATGAGGTTTTCAAAATGTTTTGTATACACTCGTTATTCATTAAGTACAGCAGAAAATAAATTACAAAATGTCGCCGAGGGATGATCAATCAACATAAATCCTTCTTGAGGTGTAATTTAAAGGAAAAGCATAAACATGAAATGAAATGGAAAGAGCAAAATGATAATATATTCAAGATAAAAACAACCATGATGGTAAAAAATTAAAACCAACTGATATCCTAAATTTTCACATTTGGGAACAAAGAAAACATCAGATCTGAGAAATGTGTACGAGTTGAGCCAACATTTAAATAAATCAATGAAGTTGTGATGCAATAGGCTATCCAGTCATGATGGAATATACTTGTCAGCTATCCTGTAGATAATACACATATACGCCTGTGCGTGTATTGGTTTATTGTGTATAAGCTGTTCCTCTCTAGCAAGCACACAATATTCATAAACCAAACTCAAAACTTCGTTGACAAGTAAATTAAATTTGCATGCCACTCGAAATGTTTAATCTGCTACAGCCTTGTGTAAGGCAGTTTTATACGCGTATAACGCTATTTTTGTGTTGCTCAATAGCCCAATAAGAATTTCTAGTAAACAACATATAAGTAACATAAAACATAAATTCAGATGTAAAACAATTTAAGGCCCGAATTCATAGTTTGGTTTGGATACTGAATACTAGTTTCTAATTTTAAAATTTCATGATTTTATTTTCATCATATCTAAAATCTGGTCTACGTATCACCAAAAAAACATCTTGCACATCTTACACTTTAAAATAAGTTATTTTCCTCACTTTCTCAATCAACATCTGACACACAGTTTATCTACCACACTAAAGACTCGTAAACTGATAGCTCTGTAGTTATTGCACTCCATTCTAAAGCCCTTGCCCTTATACACTGGTATAACGGTTGCCTTTCTCTAGTCAGAAGGTGTGCATGTAGAGTTCCAGCATGTAAAAAACTACATGCATCTATTCAATTAATCCTCGCCTTTCATATGCAACGTACTCAGAAGCTATACTATCTTACCCTACAGCCTTCTTATTTTCATATCCTTGACAGTCACTTTTACATCTTCTAAGGCAATTTCACATACGAGTGCATCATTCATCCCAATAAAACTACTCGCACTCGAACATCTTGGATTATTATTTTGATCACTCCCCGTACTTTAAAGGCTTCCTCAAAGTATTCCTTCCATAATTTCTTTATACTTTCTATCTCTGCTATAGTTAATCCATTGTTGTCCCTTACTGCACTCATTCCTCCTGAATTAGAATTTTCACAAGTTTTTTTATTATTTATTTTATGAAAATTTAAATATTTTGTTTTCGATTCGGACAAAGCTTTCTTTCATCCTCTATCATCATGTTTCACTTCTTCGCTACAACTTACGAGTATAACTGTACTTTCTCAGTCTACTTTCAAAATACATATGATACTTTTTTCGATTTCGTTTCTACAAACATTCACCTTGCTTAAATTTTCTTTTTCAAACTCTCTCTTACATCATCATCTCACTATGCATTACCGTTTCCCCTTACAGTATTTTAAGGTCCGGATACTTCTTTTGAAGTAGAGCATAATATTCTTTTCATAACTGTTAATTCTTCGTTCACATTTAAGTTTTACACTTTTATCTATTCTTGGTTCAATCTTTCTACGGAAATCTTCCGCTTCTTTAATGTCTTGCAGCTTTTTAAACAGAATCGTTTAATTTCGAGCAAGTTTCATGGTTTCAGAGTACCGCATCTGAACATATGCATTTCTTAATTCTTACAACGTAGTGGTCCGTTTCTAGATCGGCACCTATAAATACCCGCATATCTTTTATTTTTTTCTTGAGATCTACATTCATTCACACCATGTCTATCATTGATATCAAAAGTCTGATTTTGCTTGACCATCTTCTTAGTTATCTGGTACAATTCCATAACCAAAAACAAATATGCCAACCCAATCTTCACCCTCAACTCCATGAGCCAAGGGCTAAAAAAATAACACCCTTTCACCACTGTCTAGCATACTTTCAAATAATCACACTAACACCTTGATACGCTCTATCTTTCTCTTCTACACTAGACCACGTAATCATCATTTCACACAGAACATTCGTTCCACACCACTTTCGTTTTGTTACGCTCAAATATAATATAAAACCACGTGACATATTTCTTTATAAAAGGTATCTACTACAAAATTTTACGAATTTCAAATTTCAATACTTATTTTATTTGTTAAAAAAGTAAAGGTTTAGTATTACGGTGATACTATGAATTCGGGCTAGTGAAACCAGTTAGGAAGATAATCCGCCAGGAATCAAACCTGGGGAATTCACTTGCTTAACGTGAATGCTAACCATTAGACCACGGCCACTGCGATAAAGCTATATAAGAAAGGAAGTTTTTTTAAGTGATTAAGAGTAAATAGTTTTCAAACATTTACAATTATTTATTATAAGTTCATAAAAACATAAAGTTAAACAAAAAAAACTTGGAGAGCGGTAAGCAGAAATATTTGTTTAAACAAGCATTATTACATTTTACAATAAACTTTGTTATTTTACTAATTACATTGATCCTCACTGCACGTGTTTCTACCTCCTATCCCGAAACTTAGGGAAATAATTAATGTAATTATTGGAATAACAAAGTAAAATATTGTTAAATATTCTAATATGGAGTTTTAGCTAAAACCTTTGATAAAACATTATTATGGTTATTTAATCTTCAATCCCCTTAAGTTATATTTTAAATAAATTTCTTATCATGTATTAGCTTGACTTTGGTTATTATTAAGTCGTTGTAGTAATTTTGAAACAGCTTTTAAATATTCAACTAAGTTCTTCAATTTAATTATGTTTTATGTTTTATAAAATAAAGAGGCATGTGTTTGTATTGTCAAGCTGTCAAGAACAGTGTTGTTAGCATGTAATGTTTCTGTTTCTATTTAATATTTAAAGGAATTGAAGGATTTTTTGAGAATTTAATTAATTTATATTCGCGAATTTCGGATGGTTAAATCAAACTTTATATGATTTGAGACATTTATAAAATTATTTAGTCAAAAACTATTATTTGCCTAGAATGTGAAGATAATTGTTTCGTTATATTTACTTTTAAATTCATTCATTACTTCAATATATATTAAATTAAGAGATACTAAAGATTGTGATACAGCGGACATATTAAAGATTGTGACAAAGAGAAACATTGTTTTCGGCACAATCGAATTAGGTAAGGAACTTACAGTACACGTGTTGGCAATGTTATCGCACGTGAAGAGGCAACAACACACACTTATACGGTACCATCAGGAATTGAGCTCGAAAATCAGGCTGAAGTCAAGCGTGTTACTTATTTGATCACGGAGGTCACCACTTTAAATATTAAGTAAACATATAACTGAAGTTAAAATAGTCTCATACACTTAGGGGAGAAACGCTTGGTGTTCAAGGTGAGTGTTTCAACACAGGATTCGAACTCGTGACATTTTGCACAAAAGTCTAGGGTTTATTTTAAAACTTAACTTCTCTTTATTTTAATATAAGGAATATTATGATAAGCAATGAATATAAAGATTATACTATTTAAGAAGTCTAGAACAAAATATAGAAATTTGTATTGAAATTGCATGCAAACCAAATCACTATCTCAATAATTTCGGCCATTGTAAGCGGCGTTAAATTATTTATTTAATAACTTTTTAGAGGTAGCAGACAGGCATTATAAGTTTCAATAAACTTTCCACGATAATATAAAAGGAAAAGATTTTTTCCATTGTACAATACAATAAAAGGAAAAATGTTATTCATAAAAAAAGGCTTACTCAACAAGCAGATAACCTTTCTCAAATTATAAACTTTCAATAGAATTTGCCATATAAACTTATTATTATATAATTCAAATTAGTACTTGTCTCTGATTAAATCTGTTAAGGTTCAGGTAAGGAAGGTTCTTAAGTCATAAACATTGTACATTTTCTTTGATGACGAAATTCGACTGAGACCTACGAGTATAATAAGTCGGGGCAAAGGAGGGAAATAATTGGTTAAGATCCTAAGAGCCTGGCGTAAAATATAAGAATTAACTTCCTTCCTGTCGACTTATCTCGCTTGGTGAAAGTGGTGTGTGCTACAATCCCTTTGTTTAAGAATTAGTACCCTTTTTTGTAAGTTGTTATTTAAAAAGCTCATTCTGTTTTTCTTTATGTATTGAAACGTAAATTTAAATTATTTAATTGAGATGAAATTATAAAAGTAAGATATGCAAACCATCATGCTATAATACCCTAAATTAAATGTATGTAAACTATCCGGCTGTAACATCTCTGCTTATTGCATAAATATCAAGATCACTCGATCGCAATAACCTGGGGTAACTAATAATCAGTCTTTAGAAAGAGGGCGCAGTCAAAACGTAAAAAAGTATAATTTATAAACATAATTGAGTAAATCTGTAAGAAACTTTATACTTAGACTATTATAAAGAATTATTCAATTACAGATGAACAAAAATACTTAGAAGAAATAATATTCAAATTAATAACGAGTGAATAGGGAATTACAAAAAAAATATTTTTTAAGAGGAATAAAATTAATTGATATTTATTGACATCAAAATGATGTCTCCGACTGTGTGTAATAAAATGTAGGGTTTAAATAATTAAATTTTATAACAACTTAGGCATTCGTGTGTTTGGTGTTATACAACTCTATTCTAGACAGTGCACGCACAATTTTACCAAAATAAGATTTTATTAAAATTTTATTGGATAAAAAACATGCCTTTTCCATTAATAAAATATATAATAGTATATGGCACATATTAAGTAAAACACACAATTCAGAAAATTTTGAAAACAAAACAACTATAATTTATTGAATTTACGTATAATTCACGAAAATCGTTTTTTTGTGTGAATCTCATGTATAAATAGTATCACTCTAAATAAAACATTGAATTTAATATTACCATGAATCAATCACAATTTTATTGTGTAAAAAAATGAGAAAACTACTTGGTTAGTTATGCTAAATCATAATTTCTTGGAAGTAATTTTGTTACTTTTGTTCCTAACCTATATCAACGATAACATTTCAATCACCAAAATGTGTTGACCATTTTTACTTTTTTTATAAAAGAGAGAGAGAGAAGAGTGTCAATATGTAAAATTTTGTCTGAAATAACTTTCGTTTTTTTTGTCATATCTTAAGATAGTCCCAGTAAAATTTTATTCGATGTAAAAAACTGTTTTACTCGTATGTATACAAAATTAAAAAAAAGCCTTTTATATCGAATAACCAAGACAAAGAATCTAAATATTACGTCGTTTTTTTATCTTTCAGTCAGTTTTTAAAAACAAGTCATTTCATAATTGGTTTAAAAATATTATTTCCAAAAGATATCTAAAAAATCTGCTTTATTGAATTAAGCATACTTGAATCGCGAACAACATCTTAAATAAAATATGTTATAACAAAGTAAAAAATATCATAAAACTGTTCTGAATGGAACTTTCAGATTAATCACTCAAAAGATTGAGATCAATACATACATAAGAGCTTGATAGAATTGATAACGATACTTCAAAATCGTTTGAATAATTTGACTTAGGCTTTACGAGTGTAAAAAAACTGTTTTTGGTTGGCTGGGATTACTGAGACTTACCGGTTCTTAGAGTGTGGGTTTCGGCTGAATCGTGCAAATAACCAGTAACTTTTATCAGCCGTATGGAGTAATGAACGTATTATATAGTATAGGATCTAGACATGATGTAGAGTGTCAAAAGACTTGCTATAAAACACCTAAGAAGTAAAATTATTTGACTTTTCAATCTAACGGAAGAGCCAATGTTATGATTTAAAAACTCAATGGTACTATACAAAAACATTTAGATTTTGTTGTACATTTTAGTGATTTTACTCAAAAACTAATTGTCACGGTGTTAATAAAAGCATAAAATAACAACAAAAAGAAAACAGAATAACTTAAAAAAATCACATTAAAAAATATATAATAGAATATCAAAAGAAGCAGCATTGCACATTCTTAAATAATTAAAATAATATTTATTTAAAAAAAAAGATCAAAAACCATCATTATTAAATGTCGTTTTTGCTGAAAAATAACCCTTCTGAAGTTTCTATCATCATGAATTAACAAAATAATGAGGCTGGGTAGAAAAGTTCAATATGGTCCAAGAAGTGACACTGAGTGCAAGAAACAACCCCCGTTGACGTTGAAGCAGGTTGTGGTAGAGCTTTTAATGAGGTAGAGTTTGACGGGCCGAACCGTGTGCGCTGGATATGTGCTCCTGACAGCCAACATGGCATTCACTCCGGACCCTTTCTCTCATGCCAATCGCAGAGGAGAAAAAAATGGGTTTGAAATAAAGAGAGTGAAATTTTAATACAGCATTTCTGTCCAGTGAAGGGAATGTGCAACTTTATTTCAGATTTATTCAATTTAATGTCATCATCACTCAATGCCCCCTTTTTTGCAGTGGACATTTGGGAGAGATTTCTATCTAAGCACACAGTTTTACATCGACCTCATCTATAGATCTCGTTATACATGCTCTTCTGTTTCTTATATTTCTTACATTTCCCTAAATATAAGATTCATACTTAGTCCCTTCCATTCACTTCTAGTCTACCTCTTCCTGACTCAAAACTATTGATTAATTCGACCTTGTATTTTTAAAATAACGCATGAGATGTGCAAACATATTATTTGTCATAATTATAAATGAATATTTTTTTAGTGGTTTTTCATGGGAAAATGAACGTTTTTGATCATTCTTATATTATTACAGTATTACACGTTTATTGTAAATAGTATAACCTGGTAGGTTTCAAACGGAAAAAAAGGTAATGAGGGCCTTTTGTGAAAATCCAAGTGAAATATTTTTGAATGGGTCGCAAAAAAGGCACCTCATCAACTAGACCAAGGAGGTCGGAGACTTGGTCGGAGATTTATTTATATCTCGAAGATTTCAAACTTTTAAATTAGTCAGCATATCAGCTTTCAAAGATAACTAATAAAAATTAAGTGAAGGAAATCAAAAAGTTTGCTTTACGGTTGGAGTAAAAAGTGACTTTTTTATTATTCTTGAGAGATACAGTATTTGAATCATGACACAAAACGAAACAGGTGAATTAATTTTGTCCCAAAAATAAAAAAAGAGAATCAGTGGGAAATAAAATGAATAATTGAAATGTGCTTAAGTATAGGTAAAAGAGACTAAACCAATATATAAAAAGGAAAAATCAATCAAGATGAAATGAATAACTTTAGTTTGATTTAATTAAAATAAACTAAATTACTGTTTAAAAAGATGAATAAATTAAATATGAAGTTAATAACTTGACTATTTAAATAAAAAATGAAAGATCAATGTATAAAAGGAGAACCATTTGAAGTTGAAATGAATAAGTTGACTGTGTTTAGCAAAATAGGCTTAGTCAATTTTTACATATGCCGGAAATACATTTTTTTTAATGGTTGGAGTAACTTTAATTATGTCATGTAATTCAGTAGGCAGAAAACCAATTTTTTTTTTATATATTTTGTTTATAGTTAAGGCATTAACGTTCTGGAGGTTTAAATACATTGTAATTTATTTTATCAAACACTGTTAGACACATTGTAGTTTATTTTATCAAACACACAGATGAGCACGAAAGACTTATGCTCTCCTGATGATGAGGGGAAAACCTTAAAACCGGTAGGGTTATACCGTTCCAAAAAAGTGGAATAAACAGTGTTTGATAAAATAAATCACAATAATTTTTTTTATTAAAACTGAAAATGTACAAAATTAATTAGAAAAATATGGTTTAATGAAGAAAGCGAATTGGTCAATTTAATAAATAAAAATTGATCTTAAAATAAATTATTAAAAATATTTCAGCTGATTTTATTCTTAAATACTGAAATGGACAGTTAAATATAGGGTTGCGCAACAATAACTGTATTTTTCAATTTAAATTACGTTCTACATTCGTGTACCACTGCATGATTAATTTACAAGTTATGTAGATTACGTATGTCCATTATACTCGTAAATATTATTCGCTTGACAGCTGAAAAATGGTGACAAGTTGCAGATCTTGTTGCGCCACCCCATGAAATAATACCTTCGGTCAATGGAAATCGATATCGTGACATGATTCAAACTTTGTTTGGCCTCAATTGAACAATTAGGACTTGACAAAACACGTGGTTCCAGCAGGATGGGGCTACTTGTCATACTGCTGATGAAACACTGGCTTTATTGCAATAAAAACTCTCCGATCGTGTGATTTCTTATCGTGGAAATCTGAATTGGCCGCCACGATTGTATGATTTAAACCCTTTAGATTTTTTATCTGAGGTTATGTTAAATCTCAAGTGTATTATGCATAGAATGTGAAGATAATTGTTTTGTTATATTTACTTTTAAATTCATTCATTACTTCAATATATATTAAATTACGAGATACTAAAGATTGTAATACAGCGGACATATTAAAGATTGTGACAAAGAGAAACATTGTTTTCGGCACAATCGAATTAGGTAAGGAACTTACAGTACACGTGTTGGCAATGTTATCGCACGTGAAGAGGCAACAACACACACTTATACGGTACCATCAGGAATTGAGCTCGAAAATCAAGCTGAAGTCAAGCGTGTTACTTATTCGGTCACGGAGGTCACCACTTTAAATATTAAGTAAACATATAACTGAAGTTAAAATAGTCTCATAAACTTAGGGGAGAAACGCTTGGTGTCCAAGGTGAGTGTTTCAACACAGGATTCGAACTCGTGAAATTTTGCACAAAAGTCTAGGGTTTATTTTAAAACTTAACTTCTCTTTATTTTAATATAAGGAATATTATGATAAGCAATGAATATAAAGATTATACTATTTCAGAAGTCTAGAACAGAATATAGAAATTTGTATTGAAATTGCATGCAAACCAAATCACTATCTCAATAACTTCGGCCATTGTAAGCGGCGTTAAATTATTTATTTAATAACTTTTTAGAGGTAGCAGACAGGCATTATAAGTTTCAATAAACTTTCCACGATAATATAAAAGGAAAAGATTTTTTTCTATTGTACAATAAAATAAAAGGAAAAATGTTATGCATAAAAAAAGGTTTACTCAACAAGCAGATAACCTTTCTCAAAGTATAAACTTTCAATAGAATTTGCCATATAAACTTATTATTATATAATTCAAATTAGTACTTGTCTCTGATTAATTTTATACTGCTGATGAAACAATGGCTTTATTTCAATAAAAACTCTCCGATCGTGTGATTTCTTATGGTGGAAATCTGAATTGGCCGCCACGATTGTATGATTTAAACCCTTTAGATTTTTTATCTGAGGTTATGTTAAATCTCAAGTGTATTATGCATAGAATGTGAAGATAATTGTTTTGTTATATTTACTTTTAAATTCATTCATTACTTCAATATATATTAAATTACGAGATACTAAAGATTGTAATACAGCGGACATATTAAAGATTGTGACAAAGAGAAACATTGTTTTCGGCACAATCGAATTAGGTAAGGAACTTACAGTACACGTGTTGGCAATGTTATCGCACGTGAAGAGGCAACAACACACACTTATACGGTACCATCAGGAATTGAGCTCGAAAATCAAGCTGAAGTCAAGCGTGTTACTTATTCGGTCACGGAGGTCACCACTTTAAATATTAAGTAAACATATAACTGAAGTTAAAATAGTCTCATAAACTTAGGGGAGAAACGCTTGGTGTCCAAGGTGAGTGTTTCAACACAGGATTCGAACTCGTGAAATTTTGCACAAAAGTCTAGGGTTTATTTTAAAACTTAACTTCTCTTTATTTTAATATAAGGAATATTATGATAAGCAATGAATATAAAGATTATACTATTTCAGAAGTCTAGAACAGAATATAGAAATTTGTATTGAAATTGCATGCAAACCAAATCACTATCTCAATAACTTCGGCCATTGTAAGCGGCGTTAAATTATTTATTTAATAACTTTTTAGAGGTAGCAGACAGGCATTATAAGTTTCAATAAACTTTCCACGATAATATAAAAGGAAAAGATTTTTTTCTATTGTACAATAAAATAAAAGGAAAAATGTTATGCATAAAAAAAGGTTTACTCAACAAGCAGATAACCTTTCTCAAAGTATAAACTTTCAATAGAATTTGCCATATAAACTTATTATTATATAATTCAAATTAGTACTTGTCTCTGATTAATTTTATACTGCTGATGAAACAATGGCTTTATTTCAATAAAAACTCTCCGATCGTGTGATTTCTTATCGTGGAAATCTGAATTGGCCGCCACGATCGTATGATTTAACCCCTTTAGATTTTTTATCTGAGGTTATGTTAAATCTCAAGTGTATTATGCCAAGAATCCAAAAACCATCGATGGCATTAAATTCAATATCACTCGTGTCATTGCAGATATACGTATCCATTTATGAGAATCCATTAGTGAACAATTTTGCTCAAAGAGTCATCTGTAACAGGAGCCGAGGTGGCTATATGGCCAATATTATTTTTCACACATAGTTATCATGTGCACTAATTACAATAAACATTTAAAAAATCTTATTTTCTTTATTCAAAATTGCAGTTCTTGTTGTGTCACCCTCTGCATTGTTTTCAGTTTGTTATTCATTTGTATGTAGGTACCCCTCAACATATCCGATTTGATGATGTGGATGAGTTGATGGTCGTGGCCGAGGAACAATATTTTGGCTTTAGTAATCGAATTTTCGAGTTGAAAACCACTGGAGCAGGCAATTCACAGTTCGCCTTCTTAAGCGCTGAAAATATTATACTAAAAATACTTATATATTATACGGTATGGGTTGAAAAACATATCGTGTACTCGCGGCTGGGCTCGCCTTATATTGGTGGGTGTTTATCTCGGTCGGGGTGATGTTATGAGACGAGTCTAGACCTTTTAATAGCTTTTCTTTTCAATGTTTTTTTCTGCTACTTATCTTGAGATACGAGTATATATGTGATTTTGGAATGTATTTAAATATGTGCATAATATGTTGCTTTCAATAAACCTATATTTATTTATTACCGTAACGGACAAGCACATTTTCCATACGTCTAGCATGTGAGATTATTGTTGCCAGACTCTTAAATACAATTGAGACGCTTTTTAATTTATTTGTTTTTGAGTATCACTTGGAATAGAACCAAAACCCCACAGGTGGAAGCTAGCGTCCTTACAAGAAGGTCGATAAGATTTGATTTCAGTAACCATAGACCTCTGGGTTAATAACATTATTAAAAAAGGAAAATTCTAAGTCCATTCTCTTGAAACGGTATATCCCTAAAAATATATTTGGTTTGAAATGTAATTAATATATCACAAACGTATATTTAATATCAAACGAAGTATTTCAATACTTCAATGTATTTAACAGTGACATTTGATTTTCTTTAAGTTAATCTTAATAAGAGATTTCTTGCGTTTGACACATGCGAAAGAACGTAAATAAATCGAATTCTCTTTGAGAAAGAAATAAAAGCAATTTGAAATATTCGCCAACTATGTAGGTCGTTTTTGGTATATCATGTAGTGATATGTTGGACCCAGATCAAATGCCACGGTCACTGAATATATATTGAATACAACAAACTGACAAGTATTCCATTCCAAAAAGAAAGTACCGCTTTATTGGTTTAATTGTAAAAAATATATTTCTGTTTTGCTTTTTAAAATAAATAAAGTGTGAAAATTTGCAAAAATGTACACACATTTATTTATATCCGAACGACCTTAGTAAGAAATCAAACGAAACTGTGAGCTGTATGTTAGCCCGTTAACACAGGTTGACTCCCAATGAGTTGGATTGTGGTTGTCTAGTCAGGCCCTGCTACGAGTATTACTGTCATTCGTGATTTTTTTCTTGTGTTAAAATTTTTCAAGTAAATTCTGATTTATTAGATTTAAGACCATTTATTTATTCCTGAAGTTGTGCACAATATTCCATTATATTTGTTGTATATTTCTTTATTAGTTCAAGTCGGTTAAAATGAATTTCTGTCATTTCAACGTGTTTATTTTCTTCTCGCAACAGTTGTATTATTGTTACGTAATTTATTTAATTAATTGATAATCTTTATTTTGGTTAATATTTGTTTTCTTGAGTAATATTTTTCTGGTATTTTTTTGTTTGTTGTAAAATAGTTTATAGAATCTTGATCAGATGTTTTGATTAATAATTCATAAAAAATATTCATTATGTCATTTTGGTTAACATTTTGTATTCCTCAAATTGTTAGAGAAATGGGTGGCCTATGCAGCTTTAGGAAACAATTAGAGACAACCGTTTTTGGGAAGTCTTATCAAAATTTATAATTGAATATGCATACTTTACACATAAACAACACTCTACTAAAAACCGAATGCGTTACTATCACGTATTGGAAGATCTACAAAGGTTTCTTTGTAGTTCCTCTTCTGTTGGTAAGTTTACTGCGGTTTTCTTACCAATTATGTTTTTCTAAACATATGCAGACGCGGGGAATTCCTAATCTAATGGCCGCAGCTCCCACCTTCGTATTCTTACACTCAACTTGTTTTATTATTTTGTAATATTTTTAATCCCTCAATAATAGTGGGTTTGAATCCCGAGTAAGAACGCCCTGGATGAGAGTGTGCTCTCTAAACGGCGCTATATAAATTATAATTTTTTTATAATTATTATTACTGTTAGTATCTCTATTTTTTTATTTATAAATAAAAAAAACTGTTCTTTATATGCATAAAAAATAATTAAATTGTTTGAATAAAAAATAAATGTGGCATTGAATTTAGTTTTCGACATAAAATTAAAAAAAAACATTTTTTCGTTGGCCTTCTTCTACCACACCTACCACTCACATTCCACACCTACCACTCACTTCTACCACACCTACCACTCACTATCTTCATTCATTCATTCTACATGCCCAAAGCATCTCTTATTGATCTTCATATTACTCAAAACATGAGCTTTAAGTTAATAAATATTTTGTAATTGAGTTGCGAGGTGTATGTTAACATAAAAGGTTTTATTACAGATGTTTTCCAGACTTTTCTGTGTCCGTTTTTTTATTGAAATTCTTCCATCTTAACGCAAAAGGTAAACGAGTAAAATATTTTCATGACGGATGCAAAAAAAATCATTGAATAATTATCGAATTGTTTGAAAGATTATTTTTATTATGATAACAAGACTATACCAAAAAAAACAGAAGCAGATACTTTTTGGTTACCCACATATGTGATAGGATGGCAATACAAAAAGAAAACCTAAAACAGACACTTCTTGGTCACCCACATATGTGATGGAATGGCAATACAAAAAATAAATCAGAAGTGGGTTATTCTTGGTCGCCCACATACAATATATAAAAGGGACTGCAATACAAAATGTAAACAAGTAGCAGATACTTCTTGGTCACACACGTATATGATGGGATGGCAATACAAAAAGAAAACTTGAAGTAGATTCTTCTTGGTTGCAAACGTATGTGATGGAATGGCAATGCAAAAAGGAAACCAGAAACATACCATAAACCAGAAACATACCATATACATTTTACGTTTCACTAGCTGGAAAAATACGTTGAAAGTAACGAGCTACGTCTCGGCTTACACGTTTTATCTTTTTACAGTCTCGGAGACTAGTTTATTACTTAAGGGTGTCTACCCTTTAATCAATTCATTTTTTTTGTAAATATTGACTGAAAAAACTTGAAAACAACAACTGTTTTGAGGATATGGATCTTCCAATTTTTTTTTCAGGATAGCTTATTAAAGATCGAGATAAATCTTTATTTTCTCACTTATATAAATTCGATATTAAGACAAACATTTTTTACTACATTTAGTCTAGCACAATTGAAACAAGATAGCTCAATTTTCGGCGCTGCATGCATTACCCTTTGTAACTATTACACTAAAGGTACTGAAATTCATTCAATTTAAAGCGTATATATTCGGTTATGAGATAAGAAAATTGTGTTGTATTTTAGTAACACTATTTATAGAATAACCTGGTGAGACTATTGATATCTAAATATGTTTTCAAACCATCATAAATATGATACTGTGTCATATGATCTGTTTGTGAAAAAAAAAACTGTTTTGAGCGTCTTCGGAAATCAAATCAAAAACCACCAGATGGAAAAAAAACATTTCTATTTGAGGATTCAGGTGTAGGATTTTACAATTGTGAAACCCGCTGATTAAACTACATTGTGATTTTTGAATACATGCCATTAGAAAATTAACAAACCGCCAAATTGGGAAAAATATTAAAACAAAATAAAATTTATTATCCAAGGCTATCCCATAACTACAAAGATTGAAGACTCAAACTCTTCAAAATGCAAATTAATTTCCAAAGCCATATTTTTCCAGAAAAATAATCAAACAAAGTTTTGACAAAACATTTCATGAGTATTTTTTTCTCCGAGAGAATTTATATTTATACCGAACAGGTTTTTGTTTATAATAAAATAATTTCAAAGAGAAAAACAAAAAAATACCAGCATCAAATCACAATATTTCTTTTTTATTTCAATTCACTCCAAAAGGAGTAAAGTGAAATAAAACGAAACAAGGGAGACAATAGAAATGTTCTAGTCACGCTATGAATACACCGTTCACAAAACATAACTCGAAAATAAATCTCAACTCTTTTACTCTCGAAAAGAGGGAACGGGTAACAAATTTGGGATTGTTTTATTCACAACAAACCTGGCGTTTTTCCTTAAAAATACATATTTTATTCAAGCTTTACATTTTCGAAGCTCGACTTTGTCACATAAATTGGCATCTAGGGGGAGATTCTCAAGTTCTGGATGGACGAGCACTAAACTTAATTTCCACGGTAATGGAAGGTTCACATAACTTATCCAATAAAAAAGGTTGTCGAATCTAGACTTCAGTAAAATATTTGGGTAGAAAAAATAATTGTGAAATCTACGGTGCTTAAAATTTTTTTAAGATTGTTAATCACATTTGAAAATGTAATTTTTCAAGATGAATTAATTCAATTTGTAAAAAATTTAAACGATGTTCTCCTCTGAAGGCAATATATTTTTGATAAAGTTTTAAAAAATAAACATCAATATAAGGGAAATAAAATTTTATTTAAAAGCTTTATAATACTGAAATTATTGCAGAAAGCTAATGGCAGTACTTTTAATAAAGTCAAATAATGTATTGATAAATTTATATCCCTTCAAAGGCAAATATCATACTCTACAATACATCATTTTATGAGAAAATATGGCAAATGATCGTCATGTAATTTTGTTCATACCTTCACCCAGTATTGTTAAATGAGGTATATAGGTAATATCACAAAATAAAATGGTCATTCTGAAGATAACAATAAATTAACATGAATTTAAAGTGAATATTTTTATACTCTGCAACAAGAAGATATAATTTAAAAAATAATTTTAACAAAAGTTTTAAATTAATGTTGTAAAAAGTCTTACCAATCAATGCTATGCGTACAGTCGAGTATCACATGATTCGTGTTAAATCATTTCTTGTTAAAGGTTATCACAATTATTATTTAAAAAAAAATAATATTAATGACAGCACTCACTTGAAAAGTGAATTAAAAAATAAGTCAAAATTTATAAAATAAAACTATTTCACTATCATCAATATAAATGTTTCTAGGTTAACAATTTACGAGATGTCTTAGGTAACCTTTTTGAAGAGAGGAGTACACCACAAACCGCGTGTGTCACTAAACTTTTCAAGACAGTGTCAAAACTTCGACGGCGTTTGGTATACGAGGGTGCCACGACGCTCACGACACGTCCGAACGACCCGACGCGCGCCGCCGCTTTGAAGCCTTATAGGCGGCGTCGCCACTTCAATACACCAATGACGCTAAAATCCGCCCACCTTGTGGAAAAGAAAAATACCATAGTTAAGAAACAGTATTCTTGTGCTTAGAAAAAGTAAAGTTTGCTTACATGTGACCTTTAGAATACACCGTTGAAAATTTGTCAATTGGACTTGAATTTCGAGTAAAACCAGTTTTTATCAAGGAGAAGGATTTATACCCACGAAATTTCGGGAACGACTGAAAAAAGGGTACATCTCTCTATTAAGTAATTTGTAAAAGGATCAAATTAGGCACCTTTTTTACTCTATACTGTTAATCAGGTTACTTATATTTTGGTTTACTCAAGGATTTGTCATTTGTATCCTCTCTTACCACCGCTTCACCTGTCAGTGGTCCCCAAACTCGATATAACAAGTAGGTAGAAAATGATAATCGGCCTAGGTAATAGTACTTATCTGATATCTAAAAATTGTTTTTCTCTTTTTATGTACAATTTCCTTTGTTGAAATAACTGAATAATTAAAACGATTCACATTTTTATGCGACGAAGATAGTGTTTTGTTTTAAGAAAAACTCTTTACATAATTTATTCCTATAGTCAAAAGGACAATATTTCAATATTTAGATTACTTAAATCAAGTTAACTAATTGACTTTTCAGATCAACTGTTTTTCTAATGTAATGAAGATAAAATATATTCTTACATTAACTTGAAATATTTTTATAACTTTTTTCATTAGAGTTAGGAGGTATTCAAGATTTTTCGATACCAATAACACTGGGTCTTACGGATTAAAATTCAATTGATTCGATAAATAAAGCAATACATACATTTAAATGATTAAATTTGATGACCCTACATTAAGACGCTGTGATCCAAGGGCAGGAACAGTAAAAGTGGAAAATCTACATGGAGGTTTTTATTCGGCAGTGGGTATTAAAAGGGTGATAATAATAGTATTATCGTAGTTTATAGCAAAAGTTAAAAGATTTGTGCCTTATTTAAAAAAAACAAAACTACGTGAGCACTTGACATACATACTCCGATAGCAAGTCAAAGTCAACATAACAAATATGTTATTCAAGCTATCGGCATTAAAAAATAAAAATTCCTGTGTGATGGATTTTATGCTTTATTTGAAGTTTTTTTTAACAATTTAGGGACTAAACGGGTTAAATTACAGTACGAAGTATAATTTTTATGTAGAAAAACAAAATATTTATGATTAAATAAGCACGCTGTAACCACAATAAAAAAATACTTAATTTTTTTAATTAGCTAAAATTTTTTTTAAACTATTTCTTTCCATTTATATACAAATGCACAAAATAAGCATACGAGTATAATCACACTTTATCGATGAAGGCATATAAAACTGATTTTTCACATTATTAACGTTAAAATTATTTTCTAATTTTCATTTTGTTTCTAACTGTAGCAATAAATGCAAAATCATATATTTTTAAAAATACATACAGATACTAGTAATGAGTTGATTGATGGACTGCAGAGACTAACATGTTTGTGTTCGGTTTATTTTTTACCTAAAAAATTACCATATTTTACAATATCGTGGTAGACTTGGTTCAAAATAAGGCAACGAAGAAATTTTTACGTTCTGCCAACCCTCTTTGGAGTATTGAACAATCTTAGCTGACGTCAGTATCTGCGTTAAAAATCAGTTTTCTTTATGAGATTACTCTCTGATCAGGTGATGGCAATTTTTTTCAATTTCAACACATAAAACAACATACTTCACATTGTACAGGTTTGTGAGAGAGCTATCGGACGAGGTTTGAGCGAGGTTGTTGGTGTTCAGGCATTTGCATACTTCCAAAACTTGATGTAGTATTCCCAGGCGGCCCTTAATGCCCCACAGTGAGTTTTGGTTGATAGTATCGAAGGCTTTTATAAGGCCCAAGAAAGCAATAGACAAGGGGGACTACTACTCAATAGTTTTTTTCTGTAGTTGCCAAGCTATGAAGATTAATTCCACTTGACCTCGATTTGGACTGAACCCGCATTGATAATCTGATAACAGTTGTTTCAAATTTGGTATGAGGTGATTCAATATGACTTTTATATGATTTTTTCCAGTTGCTGAGAGAAAAAAACCCTCTGTAGTTGTTACAATCGGAAGTACTGCCTTTATTTTTGAACAATTTATAATAATGGAATTTTTGAAGTCTTGTCGTACAACATACTCCTCCGATATCTTGTTGAAACACACAGCGAAGTGATCAATTAATTCGAGAGTGTTTGCAGTACTCCTGCCGGAATTTTGTCGCATCTTGCGGCTTTATTTTTTTCAACTCATTTATAGCTGTTAGGACTACTTCTTTAGTTATGAACCTGTTAAGGTCATTCACTACAGAATATTAAGGTATCAACAAGACTGCATTGCTGTCATCTTCTGTAACAACTGCATTGGTGTCACAGTAGAGTACCATATGTTGGCGTAATGGTTTTTCTAACTTTCTTAAACCTGATTTCGACAGCTCTCTCATAGATCCTTTCCTTACCAACACCAGAGTCCGGCAGGGATGTATCCTGGCCCTCATTCTCTATCAATTATCGTCGACAGAAAATTAAAAACCAGAGGTGTTGCCATCTACTATATATATACGATGGATGACATTTTAATTAAAGTCACGGACCTACAGTATACCGACGACTGCGCTCTGGTTTTAATTACTAGGGTAGCATTGTGAATGACAAAGCAAACATAGGTGGTTATCAAACTCTGTTCATTCCACTTTATGTAACGGTATAGCCCTACCGGTTTCAAGGTTTTCCCCTCATCATCAGAGGAGCACAAAAGACTTGTGCTCTCCTGATGATGAGGTGAAAACCTTGAAACCGGTAGGGTTACACCGTTACATAAAGTGGAATAAACAGTGTTTGATTAAACAAATTACAATGTCATTAAACCTTCATAATGTTTACGCCTTAACTATAAATACTATATAAGTGACTATGTTTAGAATAGTCTGATGGCAGTCTAAAAATCAAAATGGCAGTCTATAATATCATCTCTGATATCTGACTGTAAATCATTGGTCCCCTACAGACGACATATTATGGCACTCAAAAAATGTCAGTAGAGGCACCTCAGGCAGATAATCATGATTCAAGAGTATCTAATGATGAAGTTTTGAGAGAAGCAACCTGCTGTAGCATCGAATTTCTGATGTCACGTTCACGCCTACATTAATCTGAGCACGTGACTCGTATGCCTGAGTACAGCCTCTCGACTCTCGAGAAATGTCCTCTTTGGCGAGCTGACGGACAAAGCACGGTAGTCAGTGCAAGATATATAAGGACGTGCTGCATGAGATGCATACAGACATTAATACTTAGCACAACAAATGGCTTGGAACTGTTGTGAGTTATCAGGGACTCAATAGAGAAATAAGACGTTGACAAACTGCTGGTAATGAAGTGCCTTGCTCTTTATGCAACAAGATATGCCTATCACAAATTGGCTTAGATAGACGGTGTGAGGACTATATTTGATAAAGTGCATACTTCACGTCCTCAAGGTTGTAAATTCCCGACATATCATGTTTTATGAAACACGTGGTGTCGATTGGTGACTGTCCATGCGGTTTGCTTTGTAAACAGAAAGATCAAAATGTCTTGAGATCCAAACGGTTGGGGATTGAATAATAAAATATCTAGAACGCCGTCTCGAATCGTAAGGAATTCCATTGTCATTCTTTGTCTAAATAAAAGGGTTCTATAATCTATTTATTTATTTATTTATTTATTTATTTATTTATTTATTTATTTATTTATTTATTTATTTATTTATTTATTTATTTATTTATTTATTTATTTATTTATTTATTTATTTATTTTTTCAAAACAGGCTTAGCCCAATTACATTGAAAAATACAAGACATTAAAAAAGAAGAAAAATAACAGGGAAAAAAAATTTTTTTTTTAAATTATATAAAATAAAAAATAATGCATATGTATACAAACGAGTATTTACACACAAACGTATGTTACATATATATTCAGTCACTTAAGTATGTTGATGAGTGCTTTCTAACGCGCTTAATCTAAGAAGAAAATTTACTTTTGCTTTTGGTAATGTGATATGAAATATGTCAATATCCGAAGCAGTCCCGTTAAGAAGAGTTAAGGCCCTTCCAACAGGCATAGCGGCTGGAAGACCCGTTCTTGCGTATGTTATTGAGAACAGTTCCTGCCGGCGCAGTCTAGTGTAATTGTTAGGAACATTTAACGCTAATCTTTGTAGTAATGCTGGACAGCTCACAACCCCTCGAACGAGTTTGACAACGTATACCAAGAGACGCAGATCTCTTCTTACGCTCAAGGAGTTATACCCGAGCATGCCCAGCAGAAACTGCGTAGGATATAGCCACGGATAGACACCAAACTCACTCATGTAGAGATATCGTAGATATTTTTTTTGTACTTTCTCCACCATGAGCGAGTTTTGCGCCCCCACCGGGCTCCAAATGCAAGCATTGCTTTCTAGTTTGCTACGGATCAATGAATTAAACAACGTTTTGAGCACCAATTGGTTTTCAAACGACTTAGAGATTCTCATAACAAATCCTAGAGTTTTATAAGCTGAGTTGCACATAACTTCTATGTGAGGACCAAACGCGAGATTGCTGTGGAACAAGACACCCAGATCTTTAATATTATCTGTGCGGGGAATAGGTATAGATTCAAGTGTATATCTATGGAATTTCAAGACGTGTGAGCGATGATACGACATAATTTTGCACTTTGATGCGTTGAAATATAATTTATTATTGTGGCTCCACTCACAAACGTGTTGAGATCTGCCTGTAGGTCTGAGCAGTCGGTATAAGAACGAATTTTTTGAAAGATTTTGAGGTCATCAGCAAATAGAAGAAACGTGGATTTTTTTATAACTCTACCTATATCATTCATAAAAATAAGAAATAAGGTAGGTCCAAGATTAGACCCCTGCGGAACACCTGAGTAGGCAGTGAAGTAATCGGAGTTGTAGATTCCATGTGAAACTAATTGTTTTCTATCTGTAAGATAATCTGACAGTAGCCTTAGTAAGTTACCTGGGATCCCAAGTTCACTCATTTTTTCTAATATTTTTTTGTGATTGACGCGATCAAAAGCTTTTGCAAAGTCATGATACGAACAATCAATCTGATTGCCACTATCTACAGCCCTTGAAACATAGTCGGTGAAGACCATCAGATTGAATTCAGTAGATCTGCCTCTTCTGAAGCCATGCTGCTCATCAATTATATATGGGTCCACTAACGACCTTAGTGTGCGATCCATAAACATTTCTAGGAGCTTAGCTATTGAAGAAAGTATGGCGATAGGTCTGTAGTTGGTTATATCGTCCTTAGAACCATTTTTAAATATGGGAATAACTCGAGTCTTTTTCCATTCACTTGGAAAAGTATGGACTCGGAAGACAAGATTAAATATGTAAGCAAGAGGTGCAGAAAGCAATTCACTACAGCCCTTAAGAAAAAATGTAGGTACTCCGTCCGGCCCGACTGCTTTCGTGTTTTTCATCAACTTTATTTGTTTGAGTATATCAAATGTAGTGATGCTTAGCTTAAATCCCGAGGAAGTATGGTGTTCATCAAAAACAAATGCCTCGGAGTCCCTACAATAAACTGTTGAAAAATAATTTGCGAATGCAGAAGATATTTCGGGACCAGTTATTTGATTCCCATCCCAATGCATAACATTAAGCACTGGAGAATCGTTACGCATGGATTTAATATGATTCCAAAATAGTTTTGGTTCACGTACCATTCGACATTCTAAGTTCCTTATGAAGTCTTTATAAGCCGTGCGAATGTTATGTTTGAGCTGAGCGCGAGCACTTTTGAACGCATCGTAGTCACTCAGACGACAAGAGTGTTTCCATTTTTTGTGAAGAGAATCTTTAAGTCTAATATTCCCAACAATTTCACTTGTGAACCACCTCGGGTATTGCCACTTACGTAGCTCTTTTGGTTTTACGGGAAAGCACTCATCAAATACGCAATAAACATGTTCATACAAATATGCTACCGCCTCGTTCACGTCTAAAATTGAATATAAAGGATCCCAGTTAATATCCCTTGTCTTCAGATATAAGGAATGGAAATCTCCTTTGTCAAATCGCCATTTTTTAAACACTGGATTCTCAAATTTTTTTGGAGACGCATTTATTTTATCCTTGATCAAGAAGACTGTGAGATCGAATTCTAGTGCCGGGTGATGAAGATCTTCTGGTACGAGATGAAAAGGGGCGTGTTGCACCTTGGTGCTAATATTTGAATATATTAAATCTAGAAGCCTGCCGTTAAAATTTTTGATATTATTAAATTGTATCAAGCTGTAGGCAGTTGAAAGACACAAAAATTCGTTTTGAACCCCCCGTGCCCCTATCGCGCTATTTAAGTTAAAATCGCCAAGAATTACTACTTTTCTATCTCGTATGTAATTTACATGAGCTAAAATGTTGGTACAGAAGAGCGAGTATTTCTCCTCGGTTGTATTCGGTGGGAAGTAAACAACGCATACAAATATTACTAAAAAACTATTTACAGTGATTTTAACCCAAAGATCTTCATTACTCGTTTCCAGGAATGACACTCGTTCAGCAAGAACCGAATCAGAGTTTCTCAATCCAAGTAACACGCCGCCACCACGGTGTGCGGAGACTCCATCAGCGGTCGAGCGATCGCGTCGGAATACTAAATAATTACCATCAAAAAGCTCACGGCTATAGACAGAGGCGTCCAACCACGTCTCGGTAAGTGCAATCAGAGAGTGATTGGAAGCAGCAACATTGTTGAAAAAATTTATTGTCTTCGTCTTCAAGCCGCGCACATTCTGATAGTACGCATTAAGTATTGTGAGAGACGAAGTATTCCGCTTCTCTTTCCCATTCTGTCAGTAATGGCTCGGTAGTTTAGGAGCCTCCAAATTGGTTATCCATTTTTTCAAAAAGGTTTAACGGGGCCAATTACTTGGAGACAAAATTGATTCGGTCTTGCTTACCTCTATTCCGATCTTGAATGACGAGTAGTCACCGCGGGATTTCAATTTCGACACTTTGAATGAGCCGGTAGCATCCAATTTTTTTAAGTATATTTCTAAATCCTCTTCAGTCGTTTCACGATGAAGAGGATAGCAATGGTAAAAAACAAATTTATTGGTGTTCATTTCACTGTGCAATGTGCCACGAATTACAGTTCTTTTTTTCCGAACTTCTGTCCAAACACCGTGAGTCACTGTGGCTGTGGGCTCCTCTGATTCATTTAGATTCTTCAACGTATTATTTGCATTTTTATCAACGTCTGACGATGAGCAGCCTGTGTTTCGTGTTCGAGTGTCAGGTTGCGGAGAGCTATTTTTAGGTTGCGCTGCTGCTGCTACTCCTCTGGTAATTCGCCTTTCCACCGCGACCCCAGGTTTGAGAGGCCGTAAATTCTTCATGGTGGTAGAGGCATACGATGCTCGGGCTGCGTTAACATCTGTGTTTGGGGTCCTGGCTGCAGGTATAGGACGCGCTGGGGCTGGAACGACAGAGTGCGCTGTGAGGTTAGCGGGGGTGTGAGCGGGAGCGGAGGGTGCGCAGTTGTCCACTGGAGAAATGGTTCCTTTATGACTAGCTAACACATGTGTTGCACTGGCCATTCCAACGGTCCCGGCGAGCTGCGGTGACACGGGAGTTATACATACTGAAGATACGCTATCACTTGGCACTATTTTGTCAATTTTATTTTCCAGGGAATCTATTCGCGATAGTAACAGTTTCATTGTGTTAAGCAGCTGCTTAGACACTTCACAACACGATCCATTGGTTTTTGTTGACATTATGTCACAGTATCCTTGTAAAAAAGGCAATTCACCAAGGAGAAATCACAACACGTGTTATTGCCACGACGGTCGCACTATATATATATATATATATATATATATATATATATATATATATATATATATATATATATATATATATATATATATATATATATATATATATATATATATATATATATATATATATATATATATATATATATATATATATATATATATATATATATATATATATATATCTTTATCTTTATCTGCCCTTTTTCTACCCATTGCTGAGTGAGGGCACCCCTATGACTTGAATTTTGGGCTTCACATCTGTTCACCGGTTGTCTTAGTGAAACCCGCCAGGTTTTGTCATATTAGGGTAGTGGCTACCTCCGTTTTCTGTCCGCCGTACAGCTTTGGAGGACACCTAGTGATCTTGTCTCAGCATGAAATGCTTCGATTTTAACCATATTGGTACACTTGGTGTGGTATTAAAATGCTGGAAAGAAAGAATTATTAGTACATGCATTAGTAGCCTCAGTTGTTGAGAGCATAGATATTATTTTAAAGTAGTAATTTATTTTCGAATGAATTAGCATAAAAGTTTGTGAATATGTCGGGTTCAGGTTTAGATTTACTTGTTGGTCGTTTTGTTTGGTTTAAATCATTATTGTTCTTCTGTGTCTTGGTTTGATCGCTGCTGGGTAAAGGCGCTTTTCAAAGATTTCCATATCTTGCGGTCTCTCGCCTCTCTTTGCCAGGTCACGCCTGCGAATTTTACGAAGGGTCTGTCCCATCTGTTTTGAGGTCTTCTCCTCGGTCTGATTGTTTCTCGTGGTATCCAATCTGTGCTCTTTTTAGTCCATCTATTGTCTTCCCTTCTCACCACGTGTCCTGCCCATTCCCATTGACTTTTGAGTATTCTTTCCATTATGTCTGTGACCTTCGTTTGGCTTCTTATCCACGTAATTGTCTTTCTATCTCTTTTTGTTATCCCCAGCATACTTCTTTCCATGCTTCTTTGTGTAGTGACGAGGCGCTGTATTATTTTTGAGTTAAGGGTCCACGTTTCACAGCCGTATGTGAGTACCGGGAGGATGCATTGATCGAAGACTTTGCTTTTTAGACATAACGGGAGATTTTCCCTGAAAACTCTACTGTTCCTTCCAAATGCGCTCCAGCCCATTTTTATTCTTCTGTTAATTTCATTGATCATATTCCCGTCTGCTGATATTTGTTGTCCTAAATATATATAGTGGGGGACTTCTTCTAAGGCTATGTCGCCAATCTTAATTTGTCTCGTTGATGCACGTGTATATTGGTTGAACATTACTTTGGTTTTAGCGAGGTTCATTTTTAAGCCCACTCGATTGCTGGCTAAGTTAAGCTCTTGAATCATTTTCTCCAGTTCTTCTCTTGTTTCGCTTAGTAGTGTGATATCATCTGCGAATCTCAGGTTAGAGAGATATTCGCCATCGATCTTTATGCCCATACCTTCCCAGTTTAAGGTTTTAAATATTTCTTCTAGTATAGCTGTAAAGAGTTTGGGTGACATCGCGTCTCCTTGTCTTACTCCCTTTGTAATTGTTATTTCCTCTGTTTTTTCTGGAAGATGCACCACTGCTTTTGCTTCTAGGTAGATATTTTGTATTATTCTTATATAAGCCGGTTGTATTCCTTGTTTCCTGAGTGCTTCAAATATGTATTCGTGTTTTACAGAGTCGAATGCTTTTTCAAAGTCTATGAAGCACATGCTTAGGGGTCTTCGATATTCATTCGATGTTGCTATTACTTGCCTCATTGTGTGTATATGGTCCATTGTACTATATCCACTTCTAAATCCAGCTTGTTCTCTTGGTTGCATATCGTCTAGCTGTTTTTGTATTCTAGTTGTTATTATTTTTGTAAATACTTTGTAAATGATTGGCATGAGACTGATGGGTCTATAGTTCTTTAAGTCGCTTTTGTCCCCTTTCTTATGAAGAAGAATCACTTTTGCTGTATTCCATTTTGTGGGAATTTTCCCGTTGTTAATGCAGTGTGTCATTATTTTTGCTAAGATGGGATATATTTCATCTCCTGCTGCCTTAAGAATTTCTATTGTTATGCCGTCATCTCCTGCCGATTTTCCGTTTTTCATACTATTTATGGTTTTTTCAACTTCTCTAATAAGAACTTCAGGAACCTGTTCATTTGTTTGGTTGTTCGGTCTATCTCTCGTGTTTCCAATGTCTTGAAATAGTTCTGAGTAGAATTCGTGGACTCGCCTTATGATTTCTTCCCGATTTTCGGTTTTGCTGTTATCCTTTTTGAGCAGGGCCGTTATTTGTTTGTTTCCGTCACTTAGCATTTGGGAGGTTCTTTTGTAGCTACGGTTCTGCTCTATTGTCTTTTGTATTAGGTTTAAGTTGTATTTCCTTATATCTTCTTTTACCTTTTTTCTTACAGTTTTGCATAGTTCGGTATATTCGATTGATTGTCGTATACTATCGTCTTTTTTGAAGTCCCTTCTTTTTGTCATGAGTTGTTTTGTGTCGTCTGAAATTTTTGAGTCTCTGGGTTTTTGGGGTTTCCCCCCCACATTTAATGCGATTTCTTTTATTTCATCCATTATAGTTTCACTCCATAATTCTATATTTTCTCGGTTTCCTTCTCTCGTATGAGCTTGGAGTTTGCATTTTGTTTGGTAACGGAACTCTTCTCTTTTATTTGAGAGCAGTGCTTCTATATTTATTCTTGTCTTTTGGCTCTTGATAAGTTTATATTTCTCCATTTTTGTGTTTATTTTGATGGTGGACTGTACAAGTCTGTGGTCACTTCCCGTGTTGAATCTGTTAATTACCTTACAGTCTTCGATCATTCTTTTATTATTAACCAGTATGTAGTCTATTTCGTTTAATGTGCCATTTGGCCCTCTCCACGTCCACCTTCTTTGTGATCTCTTTTTAAAGAGCGTATTTGATACGTACATTTTTTCCGCTTGCGAAAATTCTATCATTCGGTTTCCTCTTTCGTTTCTTTCCCCGTATCCAAAATTACCCGTGCACTCTTCATCTTCTCTGGTTTGTCCAATTTTTGCGTTAAAGTCTCCCATGATAATTTTAAAGTGGTTTTTCTTTTTTCCATTAAGATTCCTAAGGTCGTCGTAGAATTTTTCAATTTCTTCGTCATTGTGGCTTGTTGTGGGTGCGTAGACTTGAATAATTTGAAGGTTGTATCTTTTATTAATTTTAATTGTCAGCATTGCCATTCTGTCTGATGTTGCTGTAAACCCGACAATATTCGTTTTTAGTTTCTTACTTACCATAAACCCTACCCCACTAAGTTTACCAGATTTAGTTCCTGAGTAATATAGGATATTTCCGTTTGGTCTCTCGATGAGTTCTTCTCCCGGTCTTCTTACTTCACTTAGCCCCACAACGTCCCATTTGATCTTTGTGAGTTCTTCTTCCAGTGTAAGTAGTCGGTCTTCTCCTCGAAGCGATCTGCAGTTAAAGGTGGCTACAGACAGTTTGCATGAATGTAGTGGGTTGACTGTGTTATTTGGTATGGGATAGAATCCCCTCCGCGCATTATTTCCCCCTGACACAGATGGCGTGGTCAATACGGAGAATGAGGGTGAGGCCTGATTTTGTATAAAGACAGTCATTTTGTTTGTTTCGCCTAGTGTGATTTGTCTAGCAAAAAATGTTTTGACACCTCCCACACTTGGCAAAGTAAAGGAAGTCTAGAAAGTAATTGGATTAGTACACATGTATATAAGATTTTTCCGCTCCTTTTGAAAGCTAGACGAGAGGCTAGTTTATTAGGGGATAGAGAGAAAACAATTTATTTCGAGGGGGTCGGACCATTCCCGCATGCTGCAGATACAATATATGTAAGAGTTGAAATGAAAACAGGGTGACGTACAGTCAACGGTAGTTGTTTCGAAAAGTTGCCCTTTGGTAAACGTAAGAATTTGGAATGGAGGGTTGAGACGGCAAACACGTATCCAAAAATATGGTTTATGTGTATGATCCGATGTCTGTATGTAAAGGGATTATTGTGCGCATGATTAAATCTCCGAGAGTGCCATACGGCTGTCTCTCGGTGTCACTTGATAAATGCAAGCTTCGTGGAATGGAGGATAGACACAGCATATACAACATTTCACACATTGTACTTTTTTTTTTTTTTTTTTTTTTCCTTCAATTTTGTATGGGGGAGTCGTTGTGCGCATGACTAAATACTCTTTTTTTTTTTTTTTTTTTTTTCAAGTATTGCATAAGAGATTGCATATATTGCTAATTGATTTAATGTGGGCTATTTGTCTAATATTTCCGGTCCTGGGATTCGAACCCAGTATTTAATCTAGGAGGATTTTTACGTAAACCAGCTTTCACTTATATGACGAGGTAGATTTTCTTGGACAAAAATATTGATACATGTTTATTTTGTCTAGCTAGGTATGGAGATTTACATTTACTAGATAATCACTAATTGTATATATTAGTTTGCACATGATATATTCGTATATATATATATATATTAGTTCAGTTGTATATAATTTTAAAAGACTCACCCTGTTCGCTGCTTTTCTGTTCGATTCTAGCACGTTTTACTACATAATTCGAGTTAATTGTTTAAATTTATTCATCGAGACCACACTAACACATTTAAGATTCGCGATTTTCGTTTCTTGTGGACTGTCTGAGATGACGCGGTACACTGGCCACAGAGATATATTTTTATAGTTCTTTTTAAAGTGTGAGAGCATTTTAAATTTAACGTATTTTTGAAGTGGCTTTTTTTTTGCACAGCAGAAAAAATAAAAATATGTCGCCTTTGAAAGACAAAAAAAAACGTCAAAGGTCCAGGTCTAGGTAGTATGCTCGTATTTGATTTCGTATTCTTACTTAAAAAGAATTTGGATTATTAATATGTTATTTATTGGGTGTACGTATCTACTTCTTTATTTATTTATTATATTTTTTTTTTCAAGTATTGCATAAGAGATTGCATATATTGCTAATTGATTTAATGTGGGCTATTTGTCTAATATTTCCGGTCCTGGGATTCGAACCCAGTATTTAATCTAGGAGGATTTTTACGTAAACCAGCTTTCACTTATATGACGAGGTAGATTTTCTTGGACAAAAATATTGATACATGTTTATTTTGTCTAGCTAGGTATGGAGATTTACATTTACTAGATAATCACTAATTGTATATATTAGTTTGCACATGATATATTCGTATATATATATATATATATTAGTTCAGTTGTATATAATTTTAAAAGACTCACCCTGTTCGCTGCTTTTCTGTTCGATTCTAGCACGTTTTACTACATAATTCGAGTTAATTGTTTAAATTTATTCATCGAGACCACACTAACACATTTAAGATTCGCGATTTTCGTTTCTTGTGGACTGTCTGAGATGACGCGGTACACTGGCCACAGAGATATATTTTTATAGTTCTTTTTAAAGTGTGAGAGCATTTTAAATTTAACGTATTTTTGAAGTGGCTTTTTTTTTGCACAGCAGAAAAAATAAAAATATGTCGCCTTTGAAAGACAAAAAAAAACGTCAAAGGTCCAGGTCTAGGTAGTATGCTCGTATTTGATTTCGTATTCTTACTTAAAAAGAATTTGGATTATTAATATGTTATTTATTGGGTGTACGTATCTACTTCTTTATTTATTT
>OX463839.1:27783532-27828661 GCA_949825065.1 Odontocerum albicorne
AGGAGACTGCAAAAAAAAACTAAAATTATCTTCATTTCCGAGAAAACAATAGATGACCTCGTGTCAACTAAGAGCAGAGATCTGTTCTCTCGCCTGAAGATGGATACTAGTTTTATTCAATAAAATCCTTCAGCATGGATGAGCAACACTTCATATTAAGAAGCTAAAATGATAGTTAAGGAGTTAAAAGCTGTTAATGACTGTTGAATGACGTGTTAAATTAATGCAAGATTTTCATGGACTATTGACAGTCGATGAGGAGCAAAAGCAATTTGTGAAAAAACGAAATTAGTCGGATTAAATATACCGTATTGTGAAGTTGTACGAGTTAATTGTTGCATTGAACATTTACATTCTTAAATACTCGTATAAATGTATTCAATGTTATAACACAAAACCTTAAAAATGGTACAATATAGTAAGAATATCTTTATTATACAGTCACTACTTATGTTCATCAAATAAAAAGAGTAAATAGATTAAAAAAACGAACTTTACCTCATACCTTTAAAAAAACATTTTCCAACAGATCATATTAATAAACACGACATTAAGGGGATTGTAGTTGATGTTAAATGATTAGATAGTAATGTCCTGTATTTAAGAAACGAGTAATTAATCATGGGTTAGTGAATATGTACTGATAGATTGTCAGTGCACGCGCGGCAGCAGCAGCATGGAGTATGGAGTGTGCTCCGCTGTTCAGGATAATTAATTGGCACTGAAACTCTAAATTCTGACAGGCTACAAGTACGGGAATTTATGGGCGCAGTGCCTCCGCCTGCCCAGCGATTAACGGCAGTGTATCGGTGCCATCACGTCGTGGATGACTTTATTCATATACTCAACATCTTACTTTGAATTCTGATAGTCAAACAGTACTAAGTCGGTGCCAGCGATCTACAGATCAACGTGTTTTGCTAAGAGTATATAACATAATGTCTTGTCCGAATTCTAGCTTACTCCGACACTGACACAATCTTATTTTCTGGTAAGACTTGTTCTCTTTTTTAAGGTAAAATATTTTTTAACCGGCGGCTATAGTTTGTCGATTAGCATTCACGCTAAGCAAGCAGGTGCCCCAAATTCGATTCCTGATTAACTGTCGGATTGGTTTTACACCAAAACCATATTAATCTAAATAATTTTTTTTCTATAGCTTATTTAATGCTTATCAAATATTTTTAAAACTGTTATTAGTAACAGTTGCTTATTATATAATATATTTTTATTTTTATAATCCAATATTTACAATTTACACCGTTGTAATGGGAAAAAGCCGTACAATACATTAAAATACTATAAAGTTTCAACTTTGGGGATAAAGAGAAACACTTCACTAGGCTCGGCCTGTGACAAAGTGGTGTCATTGCTAAAATACTCCGCTGAAACATTTGCATTTTGCATTAACATACTTAAATCTCAAGCATTTTTTGCATATATAATTCCATCCACATCAAAATCACATAAAAATCATGTCTAACAACTTCTCATCACACGCTTTACTTGCACACCACTCATTTATTCACATGCCTTTCTGGAGACTTTCAAAGAGTCACCTTGATACATATTTTTCTAAACTTGAAGAATATAAAAATCACTACTCTCAGAAATATGTTTTGAATTCTTGGTGAAAAAAACATGTTCATTCTTCCAAAATATGTATGAACTCGTGAAGTGACAACAAGATTCCGTGCGTAGTCTCTTTGTCTATGGCTGCGATCTAATATTCATTGGAAGACGATTCAAATAATATTTAAGTAATTAGTAAGTTTATAATTATATGACGGTAATCGAATTTATTTAACTCCTTGAAACGGGCATCTGTTTTTTTAATTAAACAAAGTAATATATGGTACAAATATTTTTTAAGGCTATACCTATAATATACAAATTTATTACTTAACTAATCTTATTTATATATTATAATTTATGAACTCGTCCTGCCACTCAACCAGGCAACCCCGATGAATAAGGCCATCGATGGAACTCTTTCCTTGACTTTGCGAGAGAACATGATATCCTCAGTTTTGGCGTCATTGATTTTGAGCCTCCAGTTCTGCAAGTATTTTTCAAGGATCTTAAGAGCAATGTGAAGGCGGCGACCAGCTCGATCTACCTAGAGTGATGATGCGTAGCATGCCGCATCGTCAGCAAAGAGTGCGAGATTACAGGTTGGGGGAGTAGGTATGTCGTGTGTGTAGATGTTAAATATACATGGTCCAAGTATACTGCCTTGGAGGACACCTATAGGGATGGGCCTGAGTGATGACGTAGAATGATGAGCGGTGACTGTGAAATTTCTATTAGAAAGGTAGGATTGAAGTAGTTTCATAAGATAGAGTAGAGTGCCAGTAAGGAGAAGTTTGTGGAGAAGGCCATCGTGCCAGACAGTATCGAAAGCCTTCTCCAGGTCCAACAGTACCATGTCAGTATTTCTGTTCCTATTGAAGCCCATCAACACGTCTTCTACGACACGGGTAAGTTGCTGGACCGTGTTGTGTCTTGTCCTAAATCCAAATTGCTCATAACTTGAACATTCTTTACTCAACTGTTATCCAGCCCCGGGGGGTGTTGTTTCAATTACTGTTGGTACCCATTTTTTTCAAATGTATTCTTGTCTGGTTTTATTTACTTAAGACCTTCCTTCCTACCTTTTTGGTTGGAAAATATTGTAACGTAGTAATAAACCCGGTAGGCTGCTCTGTACACAAGGAAAATATTCGACAATACAATACGCACAAAATTGATCAGACAATGTAATATAATGTCACATGAGAGTCTTAGCTTTAATGCTAAAATAACATCACAGGTTGAATCGAAAATATATATTTACTCATAAATTATTTAATTGATTCTTAGAAATTTTCGATAAACATTATGATTGGTAAGAAAAAATATCCTTCGAGTAAATAAATAAAATCGAAAAATATAAAGAGCGAATACAAAATATTTGGTTTTGTTAAAAAAATATTCTTAATGCATTATCCTCTTTTTTAAGAATTAGGATATTTTACTTTATAAAAAAGCTCTTTTTTAAAATTGCCAAGAAAAAAATCTACGAAAAATGGAAACAACAAGGAAAAATATACTTCTCTTCTCACAAAAGATGTTCTGCTTTCGCAAAAACTTCGCTTAGAAGGTATATAAATAAAGTCGAATGTTTGTATAAAAGAGGAAAATTTGTCATTTATGTATCCTTTGTCATAAGAATGTATTCTTGAAAACATTTTTTTGCCTTTTAGTTAGTAAATTTTGTGTGCGCCGCCCCATAAACGACATAATTTGCCGGAAGACAACATTCCATCCCCCAGCAAATTGCGAATGGTCTTGGCATAAATTTACCCTCGAGTCTATTTCCAATATTTATTCTACGTTTATGAACGATTCAAGCAATCGGCACCGAATGGAAACCGATGAATAAAGAACGATTTTCACCTTTTAGATTTTTTTTTTCGTATCATATGAAAGTTCTTTGTCACCGTCTGCAATGTCATATAAAATTAATTGTATTTCTTTATAGTGTAGTTATACGTAAAAAATATTTTTAAATAATTTTATTTTTTCCTATAATAAAATAAATATGTATGAACACATATACAATAACGACATTTCTCTGTTGAAGTAGCCAGAAATGACATACATATATCACTTCTGGCACATACAGCACTTACGATTTCGCTTACTTCTTCTTTCAAGATATCATTCAATTGATCCAATCATACTTTCATTGGTTTTCCTCTAGCAGGCCTTTCACTCAAATCCTATAAATACGAGTATATTTGTTTTATTTATTTTTTCTTCTTTCCTTTGCTTCACGTGCCTAAAGCATCTCAGAGTGATCTTCCTCTTTCTCAATACATCAGCCTTAAGTTCACATTCATTTCGTATTTTGTCTTATATTGTCACCCTGTGTATTATTTTAAGTGCTCCCATTCCTACATATGGTCATTTATCCAGCTCTTTTCAGTATTTTTCCACTTCTACATTTCACTCACATACATATATCAAAATTTACACTAAAATACTGTTTCGAACTATCATTTTAGCAGATTTATATATTGTCCAGTTTGAGTATAAATGTTTTAGTGCCCCATTGCCCCATTGCCCCATTGCCCCATTGCCCCATTGCCCCATTGCCCCATTGCCCCATTGACTTTATTTCATATCCCTCATCACTCTTCCATCATCTAAGAAAATACTACCTAAATAGCTGAATTCTTCAACAACATTTTTCATCACTCACTTGCCCCTTATTATTGTATACTAATTTATTGAATAGCCAACACGGAAGTTTTGTTTTAAAGAATACATATGATCAAAGTTATAGATATCCTTATACCCTTGAACACTAGGCGGAAAAAGTGCCTGTGTCGTTTGAGGGGAGTAGCACAGCGCGGGGTTCGAACCGACGACATTCCGCACGGAAGTCCAGTGCGTTACCGCGCACCATGTACTTTATTGTGTTAACAAAAGTAATTAATTAATTATCTTATCGATTAAAAACCACATAACAAATATTGTCTACATACAGGGGAGAAAAGAAGTCCAACTATATTGCCTCGATAAGGTTGGCATCAATGTCAAATACATCCATCGCATCAATAAAAAAAGGTAGTCAAAATGCATAATTTTTTGATATTTTCATTCATTCATTCGTGTAATAGCCAAACTGATGTTGTGGACATATTGAAGATTTTGGCTGGGAGAAATAATTGTCTTCTGTACCATCATCGAGCAGGTTTAAGAATCACTAAAATAGACAAATAACTCACAGTTCATCTTGGTGCATGTTGTCAATATTACCACAAGTGAATATGTAACAAGATTCACATGTCAAGCGTAAAAATATTGTTACCAGCCGTTCTATTGCACACGGATTTTTTCGGTTACCATTGGGAATCGAACCGAAAATCCTCGAATGAAAGTCCCATGTCTTATTAACTAGGCCAGGGAGGTTGTTTTTCGATGGCTAGAGAAAATAAAATATATAAATGTTTGCTTTATATACGAGTATATCTCTCGAATTTCTTGTAGTTTAATTTATGATTTGAAAATATAAAACTTTTTCAGATTTAAACTACAGTTTATTGCAAAAGTAAATTAAAGTATTGACTATATTCGATGATCTTTCATATTTCATTTTAAATAAAAAAATATCATACTTTCAGGGCATTGCTCCTTGTTTTTTTTTAATATTTTTTACAAAAGTAAAAAGAAACACATTAATATTTTAAAAGTAAATGTTTTTTAATAATCTTACAAAAAATTGAAAAAATACATGAAAACAGAAATTTGAGATTAAGTTACGCCTTATGTGTATCTTGAATACAGTCAAAATATAACAGTAAGTTGGTAAAGTTTGACTTCCAGCCGTGGGTTTCAGATTCGAGACTAAATGGTGCCCGAAAAAAATAAAAAAGGTTTCCAGTCTTGTAAAATAGTTCATCTAGTAGCAATATTCACACGCGCTAGACTCTTATGTGACTATTGTTGTATCTTCACATACGGTGCAGTTTTGTCAACACATGCAATAACGAATCGCATACTCCGTGCCTACGTTAGTGGCTTTTAACCCAAAGGTTCTCTTATTTTATTTAATTCAGAACAATACGATTCCTAAATAAAGTATAATATTTAACAATAATCCAATAATTAGGTTACGTTCAATGGAATAGACAATTCAACGTGATAAATTTCTAAAGGTTCGATTAATGCAACCGAGGATAGCATTGTATCCAGGCTACGTTTTTCAACATTTCAGAATAGAATTATTGTTTTACAACCTCGTTGTAAACAGTACAATTTTGGCAGGTTTATTGCCATATGGAAGTCTGTACCAACCAAGCAAAAATATTTTACATAGACCTTAAGTTAAAATCAGGCAGATTTTTTTTAAATCGTAAAACCAAGAATTTCCAGGCGGGAATCGAACCAACAACCTCCAGGTGGGAATCGAACCAACAACCTCCAGGCGGGAATCGAACCAACAACCTCCAGGTGGAAATCTAACAAACAACCTCCAGGCGGGAATCGAACCAGCGGGAATTGAACCAACAAAGACAGGCTACTGAATGCCAGCTACAAATAAAAAAATGGATGCCACATTTTCATGTTCAAACAAATAAAAAAAGATAAAACATAAAGTAAATAACATAACTTGAAATGAATATCTAAAAGAATATTCGGATTGAAATAATTTTTTTCTCGTGTTTTGTCTCTCAATCTGAGATTTAACCTAGAATGTAGAAGTTTCCCTTAAGACAAGTATAGAAACGAAGGTGAATCAATAAACCTGTCGGCTGTGAATGCTTAAGCAAGGAGTTCTGTGGTTTGGGGAAAGTAAATTTTAAGGTTCAAATTGGGGATGTGTATGTTATTTACATAAATCAACAATTTTATTGCGGAAAATATTATAACGAGTAGGTAAACAAAACGTCTGCAAAATTAAACGTATCATTTTTTATTTAAGGGTGCGTGTTTTTTTAATAAAAAAGCATCGTTCATGTTTTTGTTTGTTGTTCTTGTAAATTAATAGAAGACGATTTTATGCTCACTTAGCACATTTAAGTTTTATAATAATACAAGGTTTAATATGAAAGGTTATATGAAAATGCACAAGTTAAATCAAGCTTCTGATTGCATAAATGTTATAACTATTTTATACAGTATTACCTGGTGCTCTTATTGCTATGTGAAAATTTCATTAAATCATCCAAATGTTGTATTGTATTATACTTTCATCGTATACAGTACAACCCGGTGAGCTGAAATATTTGAGGTTTTAAGCGAAAAGCAGATGGAAATGGTTTGTGTCTAATTTGCATAAACTGGATATATTTAAAAATGAGCGAGTACTATTTGCTCGATAAACAAGGTGTGTAATAGTCTTGAAGTTTTTATCAAACACAGAGTAAGTGAGCGTCCTTTAAAATCCAATGCTGACCAACTACGTCTTTTCACGGCTTGTATCAAATTAGCGAAAACAGAATATATTTATAAAACTAACGAGTACTTTTTGCTCAATGAATACAGTGTGCCCAACTAACATAAACGTTCAAGAAGTGATTATTTTATGCTAGAAAATGAATATTCTTTAAGAATTAGTACAAACTGAATATATTTAAAAACGAGCGAGTACTCCTTGTTCAATGAACCCAATTAATATAAAAGTTGATATTCTTGAAATGATCTCTAACACAGAGAAAATATTTTGATTTTTTTATGTTCCTCCGGATAGTAAAATACGATGACATTCAATATTTCCTTCTCTCTTTTGTTTCCTAAGTGTAAACGTCATCTAAATATTTAATTGAGATTATAACTAAATCAATTAGACTTTTATCAAAAGACTAACGAAAACCTCACAGCTTTGAAATACCTCAGACCACAAAGCGATTAAGCGGCTTGCCAATATGCTTTGAAATTATTGTGGCTTTGTTAGATTGATTTAGCTTTATTGTGGCTGACTTGAGAAAGGGCGACCCATGAAAGGGGAACCCGTGTGAAATGTGATGATTCCTCAAAAATATTTCGTATATTTAGATTTTATTGCTTACTTTAGAATAATCGGTATGGATTATATGTACCTTTACAAGTAATTAACAAGGGTTTTATATTTTTGCTTTATTTATTTAATAAATTAATCCTTGCCATAAATTCACTAATGACGAAAATTACGTACATTCAAACATATTCTTTAATTTTTATAGTTTTAGTTAAAAAAAGGGAAATATGTAAATCAAAGAAACGTTAAAATTTTATGGAAGTTAAAATCTTAATAATAATTTGGTGAAAATTCAAAAACTTCAACAAAATATAAAACAAAATATTTTCTATTCCATTACAGTCATGTGATGACATAAAACTCATCCATTCATGTCGGAACAGCCTGGTACTCGACTTTATCTCACGTCAAGACAAGACTGCGAATCTGCATATCAAAACTTCAATGAAAAGTGTAAAATGGATGTCTAATTCGTCAAGCTCCTAGTGGGCTATAGAAAAATCAACTCTTTGCCAGCTAATAGGTGGTATTCATAATACATAACTTTAGAGCGCCTCATCTGTTTCATAGTGATTATAAACTGCTGTATCTGAAGACGAACCGTCTCATTAGTTGAACAGATCAGAACAATTCCCCTACCACCCACACTCTGTTATGGGGGACAAAATAAGTCTCCATCCAGCGCGATCTACATTAGAAGATTAAAAATATTATTTATTTTTGTGAGCGTGACGTCTCTCTCTCCGTGGTTGCAGTCCTAAGACTGGTTTGCAGCATTTTCAACTCTTCTCCTCCATTCCCCCCTGTCCTGTGCGGCTCTTTTTAAATCTGTATATGTTGAGCAGCGCACGTCCACCAACAGGTCCTCCAGAAAGCCCCCGGCCCCGATAAAATCAATAATCTCACCTTGAAAAAACTTCCGAAAAAAGCCATTTACGCCCTTACCGCCATTTACAATGCCTGCCTTCGACATAAATTCTTTCCAGCCCCATTCAAAAACGCCGACGTCATCATGTTCCCTAAACCGGGTAAAAGCCACGTTATCCCTGAAAATTACAGACCGATCAGTCTGCTCCCGACTCTAGGTAAAGTGCTCGAAAAATTAATCCTAGAACGTCTCTCGTTAGAAACTTACTCACGTAACATCATCCCAGATTCGCAACACGGATTTAGGCCATTACACTCTACCAACCATCAGCTTCTTCGCGTTGTAGAACACATCATCAAATACTTCAGCTCCAAAGGCCTCACGACCCTCCTTTCACTAGACGTGGCGAAAGCCTTCGACACAGTCTGGCTCAACGGACTCATATTCAAACTGCACAAGTCAGGTATTCCCCTCAGACTAGTGCAAATCATCGCATCATTCCTTGAAAATCGCTCCTTCTCCGTCAAAATAGACGGTATAAACTCATCCCCTCGCCCCATTCTGGCAGGTGTGCCCCAAGGTGTACTATTGTCCCCTATCCTGTATAACATATACACGAGCGATATGCCCCAATTTTCACGTACACATTGTATCACCGCGCAATACGCTGACGACACAGCCTTTCTCTCTTCATCGAAATATGAGTCCGTATCCCACAACAGACTGCAAGACTTCATTCCCATTCTGGAGCACTGGTGCACCAAATGGAAGATCAAAATAAATCCCACCAAAAGCACAGCAGTCCGCTTCTCACGCAGATACATCAAACCCATCAGAACTCTTAAACTCTTCGGCCAGAGCGTCCCATGGTCAAAACACGTAAAATACCTAGGCCTCACATTAGACAGTAGACTCTCGTGGTATAAACACGCCCTCAATATCAAATCAAAAGCTCACGGAACACTCAAATCATTATTTCCCTTGATCAGTAAATACAGCAAACTTAGCACGCGCACTAAACTCCACCTATATAAAGCGATCGTCAGACCGCAACTGACATACGCCCTTCCGGTCTGGGGCCACGCGAAGAAAACAACGCTACATCACATTCAGATCATTCAAAACAAAGCCCTCCGCATAATTTTAAAAGCACCCTACATCGTCCGTAATTCAAGACTCCACGCAGATACCAAACTACATACTATCCCCGAACATATGCGCACTCTGGCCGAAAGGTTCTACAGCTCTATATCCCGTCATCCCAACCCAGTCATAAAAGCCTTAGATAACTACAACGCGAACACCAGTTACAGACACACTCGTCCGAAATCAATATTGCGAAACATCCCCCCGACCCCCCCCTCTTTAACTCTAATCATTCCCCCAAATGACCCCCCGATTGTCACTCTGAACACCCCATCATCGATAATTCCTCCGGCAGACAGTTTACCCCCATAGGCAACCGCATTTCTCACCTTCAATAAACATTTTCTACACCTTAATATATTTATAAAAGTCACACACATTTCCCCACTCATTTACTTATCTACATATACTATATTCATTCTTATAATTTATTCACAATTCATTTTTTCATTTTTTTTTTTTTTTTTCACCCATTCAATATAAAACAGTGTGTGACGACACAAATTTATGTATATTTGTATTTAATATTATGTATATATCATCATATTTATATATGTATTTCATCGTTTATAATTTCTCATAATCATTCATAAAATCAAAACAATTGCCACAAACCTATCCTTTCCCGATTCCCAAAAATTTCCAATAAATATCTTAACAGTCAGAACTTATCCGATGAAGGAGTAAGGTGTCCTACCATCGGACCGAAACTCCGAACAAGCTATCCATCACTTGAAAAAGGTCCTCCAGGTACTCTCGGCGTGGGCGTCCCCTAGAGTTTGTCCCCTCGGTCATACCCTCCATTATGGCATGCAAGAGGCCCTCTTGTCGTATTATATGACCGTGCTTTCCTCCTTCGATTCGTTGGAGAACCTCTTCATTTGTGATGCGGTCTCTCCAGGAAATTCCTAATAGTCTTCTATAGGACCACATCTCAAAAGCCTCTAGTCTTCGTCTATCTCTAACTTGGGTGGTGTTGAAAACAAGTGATAGCAAACACTTGTTTTCAACACCACCCAAGACAGCGATACACCTGGAAATCCCCTGGAGACCGACAAAGACTGCAAATAGATTATATAATAGTTAGATATAGATTTAAGAACCAAATAAAAGACTGCAGAAGTTATTCTGGCCCAGATATAGATAGTGATCATAATATGGTAATGGCCAAAAGTCTTCTAAAACTGAAAAAATTAAAGAGGAGAAATAATTTCAAATGGGATACAAAGGTATTAAAGATAAAAGAGGTCAGTGACAATTTTAGGGAAAAGACACAAGAGTGTAACCTAATGGAAGAGGAGAACGTGAATGCTATGTGGGGAGAGATAAAGTCGAAGATAAAAACTACGGCAGAGGAAATTATAGGTAAGGAAAGACCCCAAGCAAGGAAGGAATGGATTACCGATGAAATTCTCAATATGATAAAAGAAAGAAGAGAGCTCAAAAATGATAAAAGAGATGAATCACAAGAGAAATACAAAATGCTAAGAAACAAAATAAATAGAGAGTCAAGAATAGCAAAAGAAACATACTATCAGAATAAATGCGTTGAGATAAATGACGACCTCAAGAGAGGAAATGTAGAAAGAGCTCACGCTGCGGTGAAGGACTTCTTTGGGATGAGAATCGGAAAGAGCAATGCAATAGAAGGAGAAGACGGCAAAATACTATTCGAAAATGACCAAATAGGAGAGAGATGGAAAATATATCTCGAAATGCTGTACAATGACAAGGGAAATATTGACAGTGAAGCATTGATAGAGAGAGAAAATGAGGTAGACGCGGATGATCTGGGAGACCCAATCATTAAAGAAGAGTTTGACCTCGCACTGAAAAACCTCAAAAACGGGAAAGCACCCGGAATCGATGACGTTCCGGCCGAACTAATTAAGGCAGCAGGAAAAGGAATCACAGATGCCCTGTTTAAAATGATACAGACAATATATAAGACCGGAAAGATACCAGAGAACTTCGAGAAATGCCTAATTGTCACATTACCAAAGAAGGCAGGTACGACAAAATGTGAGCAACACAGAACTCTTAGCCTAATATCCCATGCCTCAAAAATACTGACTAATATCATTCTAAAGAGAATTGAACCAAAAGTAGAGAACATCCTTTCCAGAGACCAGTATGGCTTCAGAATAGGTGTGGGAACCAGAGAAGCAGTACTGTCTCTACGAATACTACTAGAAAATAGAATAAGAAGAAACCAAAACACAAACATCGCATTCATAGACCTGGAGAAAGCTTTTGACAAAGTAGAATGGAAAAGACTCTTCGAGATTTTGAAGAGAATTGATATCAAATACAGAGATAGACGTATAATCCAGGCGCTATACAAGAATGAGGCCGCTATAATCAGATGTGACGAGGACACAAAGGAAGCCAATATAAGACAAGGGGTAAGGCAGGGATGCTCTCTGTCACCTGTTATTTTTAACGCCTATATACAGGCGCGATTGACGACTTGAGAGAGAGAATGAGTCACAGAGAAGGTGTAAAGATACACGGGCAAAAGGTGGATATGATAAGGTTCGCTGACGATATTGCTATGGTTGCTGAAAGTGAAGAGGAACTACAAGAGGCCTTAACAACTATGGAAAGCATTCTTCAAAATAACTACAGTATGAAGATAAATAAAGACAAAACAAAGCTGCTGACTGTAGGCCGAGCGCAACACCAGATGAGAATAGTGATGTCGGGTAAACCACTAAAGAACACCAAGGAGTTTGTCTACCTCGGGAGCAAAATAACATGGGACGGTCGGTCCAAGAGCGAGGTCGACAGCCGTATACATCAGACTAGACTTGCATTTAATAAAAGGTCGAAAATAATAGAATCAAATAATATAGACCTAAAACTGAGAATACTCCTCATCAAGACCTATGTATGGAGTATCTTGATGTACGGCTGCGAGACATGGTGCCTATCCGAAAGCGTGACGTCACGTAGTGATTAATAAGAAACTGCCCATAGTGACTCCTACGATAGCGACACACCTGAGTGTGAAAAGAAATGTGGTGACGACGGACTTAATGCTCGACATCACGGGAAAAAGAAAATGACTCCGCGCAATAAATATACTTATGAACTAGCTTAAGGCACGAAGCTCCAATAGCCCAGCAAGTGGCCAGTGCTTTCATAATAAGTTTTGAATGTAGCAAAACTATCCTTTAACGCCACTAAATCGTAGTAGCCGATCGGGCCGAAGATGAACCGGTGTAAGACTGTGTCGAGTAACCTTTGGAAATTATCGATTCGATTATCATCGTAGTATCACAGAATATGATCTGCAGATTGATCCAGATGATTGCAACAAGACGAAGGGACGAGATTAATACTAAAAAGTTTGCCATAACAGCAGCCCAGGTTTGACTCCTGGCGGAGCCATCAGTAATAAAACTTGACATTCATCATTATCTGAAGGCATATGTTTAAAAAAAATGTTTTCACTTTTGAGTCTTGATAACATGCTAAGATTCAGGGTCATATATTGATATAGGGAGAAGACAGGTGCCTACTATCCGACACTTCTTCGTCTTCAGTCACTAGGCTCAATATTCTTTTATGGAACTTGTATTGTTAAAATTTCTGCTGGGCACGTCTTATCTACTGAGCAACTCATTCATGAGATTCACATCTTCAACAAATATGTCAATCGAATTTTCATAATTACCAACTCTTTGGTAGGGGTGCTATTGATGTTCAAGTAGCTTCATTATAAGAACATAAGTTGCTGCACTTCAGCTCCATTTATCGTGTGAGCAGCCTCAGGAAATATTAAAAAGTTATATATAGAACACTATAAACAAATCATTGAGGCTCCTAGTATGGCAATATTCCCTACTGCACCACCAGTTGTTAACATTTGTGACATTGGAAAGCCCATTGTACTAATCATGGTGTCAAATGCAGAACTTCCTAAAAAACGTAGAAAAGACCTTGACGACCTTCCTAGTCCATGTTATAAGACATCTGTTATTCAACCTAGGGTAAGTGGGTTTGATTTTCGTTGTTACTCAGATTTGATTGAAAGAATCTGGTTTTCATTCAAGCTCACAAAACGGGAGTCCCATTAGGCTTTAACCGTCTTCCAAGCTCCTGAATGAAGGGCATTTATAATAATCTTTGTGACGAATCAGTGTTTGAAGGAGCCCCATAGTAAAGTAAGACAGACGGTATAGAAAATATATCACTGGACGAAAGAGAACTTCACATTGAGAATTAGAGAAAAAAAGCGAGGGATCTGACGCGAGTCATCGTATTCTAATTTTATGTACGCACTTTTCTTTATCTATTGTATTGTATTACGATTTCGTTGTATACGGTTCAACATAGTGGGCTTATTATCATTTGAAAATCTCTCCCAATCAACCAAATATATATTAAAGGTGTCTTAAAGGGAAAACATTACAAGAACCCGTTTTAAAATAAATTGGGTTCCAGCAGAATTAAACCCCGTAATCCCTTGGTTGAAAATGGGTGACTTACACAACTTTAGTACGGCATTTACTTCACATGTATTTACATTTGTTGATTTGGAACTTTTTTTTTCAGAAAAATATTAAGTTATTTAATAAATTGTTTGTTTCAGAAATCTTTAAACTTGAAAAGAATAAATTGTTTTTAAGAATCACAAATATCAGCTCTACGTAGGCATCACCCGTTCTCTCAAATAACTTAAAAGGGGCAGAGTAAACTGCTTGTCTTATTCTCCCATCTAAAGCTCCACTTAATTTGGGGAACCGCTTCAAGATGAATTTCAAAAATATTTCAGCATTGGAAAAATTTGTTTCAAACGTTTTTCCAAAGATTGAATTTGATAAATCCCACCAAAATATTGAAAACCAAATACTTCTTATTGGTTTTCTAATGTTCAAGGCGCAATTTAAATTTTGACACCCAACCAACCTATTTTATTATGATAATTCGATTTTTCCCTAAATTACTGCGGAAGTTCTTTACACAAATATTTTAACGGTTTTTTTCATCCAATTTATTTGCGATTGTTTTCATATTCTTTTAAACATAAAATAAACAGTGCTAACATTTGGAGCAGAATATAAATATAAATTATTTTCAAATATTATTGTAATAATAGGTTTTAATTCTTTAAATTTATAATTTTGAAATACTGTCGTGTAAATACAAAAGAGATCGTTAGATCTACAAAAACAAGTATGACTCTTTACATCCTACCATTCCCAAGGACATGCTTCCCAGGTAGCCAAGTTCATTTACTTGTTCAAATATTTCATTGTTTATAAGAACTCATGTTAGTATTTTTTTCCAAAAATCACATACATAAAAAACATAAATTATTGTAACCTTTTTTCGGAAGACAGGTTCTTCGAAAAAGTCTTATGTATTTTTGTTTTGTTTTTTGAAGATGTAAGTTGTGAGTTGATTGGTGTAAGACATTTAACATATTCCGGTGTGATCAGGAGCCCTAGACGATCTGTCCAATGGGATAGGTGAATTGTTTTATTTTTGCGTAACCACCGGCGCTATCTGTGGGTGAATAAATGAGTTAACTAGCAACACATTTCGACTATATCCAGTAAAAGTTTCAGTGCTGGCATCGCTGGTGCATTCGTAATGACGTAACAACTGACAGAACCTTCTGAGTCTTGGTCGGAAAAGGAACAATGGATCACTTTGCCACATTAAATTTTGTTTTGAATTAGGTAAAAGTGCCACAGAAACTTTTGAAATGATTCAAACTGTTCGAAAGGAATTTTCCATTAGGAATTCATGCCAGAAGGTCAGTGAACGTCGACGTGTACTTGGGTGTTTTGAATCGTTTATGGACCAGGATTCTCCAAGTTTGACCCGAATACCGGAAACAAGGGATATGGTTTTTGTTGCACGAAAATGCACAGGCGCACAAAAATTGTACGTGATTTCTGGGTCAAAAAAGATTCGATCACTCCCCCTATTCGCTTGATTTGGCTCCATGCGACTTCTGGCTATTTCTGAAACTGAAATTAGCGATGAAAGGAAAGCGTTTCGACACGATTTCAGACATCCAGAAGGTTTCAACCGCGATTTTGTAGGCAATTCCGAAGAATGAGGTTCTGGAGTGCTTCAGAAAATTTTGCAACAGCTTCCAGTATTGTGTTGACTCACAAGGAGTATATTTTTAATAAAAGGTAATCTAAACTAAAAGTAAACCATATCTTGTATTTCAGTTCCCGTCAGTCACCTTTCGCGTCGGACAGATGGTGTATACACATATGACCTACCAAGTCTAGTCCTTGCAAATAAGACTTTTTATACTTCACATTATACGAATTTCTTCTGTTATATAAGGTGGAATAATTTAATATAATCATTATTATTCATATAGCAGAAAATTCAGGAGAATTCTTCTGGCACAACTAGATGGTGCCAAGAATATGTACAATGTATCAATTAATTGGTTCAATATCTCTAAACCATGCTTCGTTGAGTGAGCAATCGTAATGGTTCTGCAAATTGGATCATATAATGAAGGATGCTTTTTTATATGGTTATAATTATCGGGAAAATAAAAATGAAATATCTTTAATATTATGAGATAATTGGAAATCACATGGCAGTACTTTTAGTAAGAATAACACGATGGACTCTTCCTCTAATTTTTGCGTCCATGTGTATCAACAAAAATTATAATACAGTCAATAATGTATGAAAAGATCTCCTTTCAGCCTAACATCGGTAGATTTTCGAACCGATTGACTACTCTAATTAAGTGGCATCAAAGGATAGTATGGCTGTATTCGAAGATTTCTTCAAAAGTACTAACAGCTTGCTGGCCTGTTTGTTCTCCAAGGTTTAAGTCCCTTTATAAGTATATGGTATTTACTGCGCTGCGTGTCATTTTCCTTCTCCCGTGATGTCGGGCTTAAAGTCCGGCGTCACTTATTTTATTTTCAAATTCAGGTGTCCGCCGCAGGAATCCTTTTGGGCAATTCCTTCTTCATCACTTAATAACGTCCCGCTTATAATTAATTTGAGAAAATTTCGATCTTCTAATATTCTTTGTTTTTATATATTTTTTATCAACAATACTCATGGACACGAATCCCGAGCTAGAATACCCAGGAAAGTCTACTCTCTAAAAGGGCTATATAAATTTTATTTTATTGATTTATTTCTATAATTTTTTTATTAATAACTAGCTGTACTCGGCCACGCATTGCTGTGGCTCAGTCTGGTTAAATGGAAAAGAAAGAAAAGAGAAAGCACACGTTTCTTATATGTTTAATTTCACAATGCTTGTGGGTATACAATATTTTTGATGTCTTTTAGCCACTCTCAGTTTGTCACGTTCATCGCCGTGCTCGCAAATGATCGCGTCCCTCCAAGAGGTCAATTCACGATATGATTTGAATTCAAATGAAAGATCGATTGCACTGAAAAAGAAGAAAGAAAGTTGTAGCAATAACATATAAAATTGCGAAACATTAAAAAAGGAACTGAATAATATTGTTAAGATCGTAGACGTCTTTGTTCTTGGCGGCAAAAATATAGTAGCTAGTTCACTCAGCCAATCATGATTCTTATAATTGATTTGAATATTGGGAAATACTTTTTCAACCAATTCTTCTTTTGACGTCACTAAATTGCACAAGTTATAAGAAAATCAAATCCTTCCTGAGGTCATATCAACCGGCACCTTTCCGTTCCCAATTTCCAGCAATTGATGTGAGAATATCTCAGCTGATCGATCGTTTTGCAGCTGGACACGCATTTGTCAAATATTTGTCAAATAGGAGTATTGTTAAGGAAATGTTTGTCAAATAAGAGTATTGTTAAGGAAATACAGAGATAAGTGGAACTAATTAAATGTTAAGCAAAGAAAGAGATTTTTGGAATTAATTAAATGTTAAGGAAAGACATTGCAAACATTGCAAACTACACACGAATTTAATTTGGATGTGACATGTTGCACACGTCATTAATGAACAATAAATATCGATTCTAATAAATAGCAAGCTATTTAGGTAAAACCATTACAAAAAACTAACAATGATGACAAATTAATACATCTTGTTACAAATTAGTAAAAATTTGGCAGTTTCTTAAAATCAAATTTGACATTTGTCAAAAGTTAGTTGTATGAAACACGTGAAACTTTTAATAATTCAAATGTACAAAGCATACACAGATACATACCATGAATTCAAATGAAAATCTATCGATACAGTTTAAATTCACTGCTAATTGTACTGAAAAATAATAAAAAACAGTTTATAAACACAGGATCAACATTATTACTACGCGACGCTACAAAATGGCAGATAAAAATTTAGTATATTTTTACGTCGTAGCACGCTGATGGCGCTATTTTTCAATAAACGTATTTGAAAATTAAATTTTTATTATTAAATATTTAATATTTAATATTTAATTATTTAATATTTATTATTTAATATTTAATATTCAAAATCAAAATGGAACTGTCAAAATTTCAAAGCAATGTGAATAACTTTCGGAGATTTTTAATTAATGAACATATACATTTTTATTTATATAGATATTTAATATTTATTATTTAATATTTAATATTAATTCCGAAACGTCGAAAACGCAGTGTGACATAAATGTCAAGTTAAGTTCGTCTGTGTCGCTGCAGGAGGCGCAAACGTATTTTTTTCTGATTTATAAACTTTTTTATATACACCTCTTTATAAATAAAAATATATGAACATTTTCGTATACAAATGCAACCTTTTGTCAAAATTTCAAAGCGATCGGTGAAGAACTTTTGGAGATTAGAGATTTTTAATATACGAATATTTACATTTTTATTTATATAGATTGTTTCTCCAAATTGTTTGTACAGACAATTATAAGAAATAAATCTCCAATGTGGAATATTTTTTTTATTTCGAAAGAGAGTGGATCAAATTTATCAACATTTCTCATAGCTCACTAATTGAGTTCATTTTGACGCGTAAATTCCTACGAAAGTTAATATACGATAATTAACATTGAGACTGAAATCGTACTTTCAACAGTATACCTTATGTATTTGCAGGTACAAAGACAACCATTATCTTTTCTCATAAACCAAGTAGGTATGTAATGTGAACAGCACAGACAAATTTTCTTGCTTTGTGTTTATTTTATATGGAAACTTTTGAGTAACTTTTGAGTAACTAGTAAATCAAATGTTGTTTGGTTAAATTTTTTTATGTTTAACCCGCAATTGAAATAGAAATAGAAGCGGATCAATGTGGTAATTTTGATAACAACCATATATCAGCTTAGCAGCTGCGTTGAAAACAGAGTCGAAGAATTTGTGAATCAGGCAAACCAGAATAAATAGAATTACAATATTCCAGACGCGACATAGCAAATTAATCAATGAGAGTTATTGTAATTTATTTTTAACAAAACCTCCACAACGTTAATGCCTTAACTATAAACAACAATGAGAGTTATTATTTCCCTTCTTGGAAAATATCGACGTACAAATTTTAACTTTCTATGATTATAGAAACCTGAAGAAAGCGTTAAGTCAAATTTTCTATCCAAGGAGATCAAGGCTGACTCCAAGAAATTTGATTACGAACACCCATAATTGAACCGCGAGTCCCGTGATTACTCCCGAGGTTCTGACCCAAAATGTGCATTTACTGGAACCGAAGACAATATTATCTCCCAGATACGCATTGATTCAGCATTCCCCCCAATAATGTGTTGCCTACGCGATGAAGTCGCCAAGAGAAATTCTGATTTATTTGGATTTAATTTTATAAAATTTTTGACATTCAATTTGAGACTGAGAATGTAGTTAGAAGTATTGTGAAGATTGATTCTAATTTATATATTTTAAAACTTTCCAATTATTTTAAATTATTAAATATGAGAATTACTTCTTAATGGACTAGCTCAGCGGCTTTTCGGAACACAGATTTCTTTGGTCTCAGGAGTTCTATAGGTCAGACTTGATTTTCACAGCATAGCAGAGGAAGGAAACATAAATGAAAACACAGTACTATTTAGATTAAGAATTAAATAATATCACTACCGGATCTATGATCGAGGTAGGATTAATTTGAGTTTAAATAATAGTTTAGACTCTGTCAGGTACACTTGAAGAGTTTTACGAAAGGATTTACTAGCTCTTTAACAAGGGGAAACGATCTCTACGAATTGCTCTAAAGACGTCCTAGAGATCAAAATTTCTGAATTGAACTTAAAATCACCAAAAGATTAGCATAAATAAGAATCACAGTACCTTCAGAGCCATTTCTCAATTTGTAAGTAAATTGGCGAATTAGATATCGTCTATGTGTGCACACGAGGAATCGCGTAGTCTCCAGCTGCTCCAATTTCTGTTCAGGATGTCTGACGCGCTCCCGAAGGAAACCCGCCGCCTAGCTGTAGGCCAATGGCGATATAAATTGTCTCGATGGTTTTGAAGAGTAACTGCATAATAACACAGTACGGTGGAGTCTAAGCGCTCTGCCCTCAGAAGAGAAAGAATTCTGCACGCAAGTCGAGATGGAAGTTGTCTAGATTAAGTAATTATGTACTCTCCTATGAGGATTTCCACTTAAAGAGAAAATTACTTGATAATCTTCCTTTGGATTTTATATGACTCGAGTCTAGAGAGTTCTCAAGACGCAAATATTAATTATAATAATTACGTATAACTTAGATCCGAGAGACAAGCTCTGTACTCTGGCTCGTCTGATTCCGGAATGAAGGCGTCCGGTGTTGCATGCTAGCTTCTCCTGTGTTGCGGGGCGAGGGGACATGCGCTGAACTTTATGAACACCTGCGCTTCGGCACGGGCTTACAAACGAAAACAAACTCCTTTGTCGGTTTCGGTGTCCCTTTCGATTTCGCCGTTACAAAAGACTCGTGACGCATTCGTCATGATACTGGACAAAATTTCTATCACGCAATACAGGAGTGACTTTATAACTGCCACTTGGATTTACAGTTAATGACAAGTATACGGAACGGCTATGCAAAATAGATTATCCTATGATTCGCCATTTTTTATTATCCATATTACTTTAATAAATAATATACTCCTAACAGTATAATGTGTCAGAATGTTTTTTTCACTTGAATGACAGGATTTAAAAAACAAAGCATCATCCGCATTAACCTTATAATTAAACCCAACGAGATCATTGACACGATTGTTATAAAAATATAAAGAAACGCCTCCAATATCGACCCTTGTGGTATACCATAATTTAAGATCCTGAAAAGATCCTTCCTGATTGATAACGACGGATCGATTTCCATTGGACAGAAAAGATTCAACCTAGGTGAGGGCACTGCCTGAAACCCTAGAATCATCCCTAAGTTTTTGCGAGAGAATTACATGATCGACAGCATCAAAGGCAACACTTACAATTATCCAGAACAGTGATTGAAGCTATGTTTCCCTCTTCTTCTCAAGTCAACAAATCCAACACCAGTCTCAAAACAATGGTATTTGTTGAGTTATACTTTCTATATGCATATTGATTACTTTAAATGAGTTAATTTAAAGTTATATATTAGTTAATCTGAACAGAAGCAGTATATTATTTAATTTTGGAAAAAAGTAGTAAATTAGAAACCGGTCTGTTATTTTAAAAATTATTGAGAGCTGTGCTACATTTTTTAAGAACTGGAAGTAAAATAAAAGTTTTAAGTTCGACAGGCATTATAGACGTTGCAAGTGTCTCTTTAACAATACGCTGAGTCCATAGGCAGAAGAATCTAACAAATCTGTGCGGCAGCCGCTCGGGAGATTTGACGATTCTCAGCAAAAAAACATGCTGCCGCTTTTTATCAATGCACCGAAAGATGGGAATATTTACATCGGACCCAGTCTATCGAAAATTTTTAAAATTCCAGTACGATTGTCCATTCACCTCGGCTGAACAAATGAAAAGTCAACAAACTCACATATCGTACACATATGGTATACTGTTTTATATTACCTTTTTTTATTTTTCCTTTAATATTTACTGATTTGAATTAAAGGTATGAATAGTTTACGTACGATAATTATTCGTCTAAACTCTAAATGAAACATTTAAAATGGTCTCATATACTTGAACAAATAAAATGAATCCGCAGAAAATATGATAAAATAAACTAACAATCCCAAGGCTCGGCAATATTTTCTGTTTACATCGTTTTTTGTTGAGTATTGAAAACAATATTGTCCTCGACTTTTTTTTTTAACTGAAATGTTTTATTTTGGTTAATTTTGTTTTTTTTTACAAAATAATTATTCTTGAACACAGTAGAAACTTTTTAGTATTAACTTCACATCCTTTCTCATTTGGGGTAATTCAAGGCAAAAATCTTTCCTTTGTTTCAAACGAGAAATTTCACAAATATTTTGATTTGCATGTGATGCGCTCTGAGCCAAATTCTGCTTAGTCCCCTTCGTATCCAAGTTCTTCTAAAGATGAAGTAATGTTTGAAGTATGTTTTTAGCCAAAGTTAGATGATTGCTTCAAGCCTTATAATAGGATTTTGGTTACTATGTTATTTTATACAATCAGTAAAAAAATAGTAAAAAAGATATGTTAGAGCTCCAATTATGTTGATCATTAACGGTCATGATTTAATATTGCATAATACTTGTCAAGGATCGGTTACGACTAAAACCGTACACATTTTTACAGGGTAAAATCGGTAACGTACAAAACCGTACATATTTTACCGTATAGGGATCGGTTACGCCTTAAACCGTATATATTTTACTTGTTAAGGATTGGTAATAATTTAGCCGCGCCCACAAACCAGGCACATTAAGTTTAAGTTTAGAAATAAAGAAAGAATCATAAAAGTAACAAAAACAATCAAAGTAAACATTAAATAAAAAACTATGAAAAGTGTTATTATCTGTGAGTATTTATTTGCTTTTTTAAAGTGAATCGTTAAGGTAATATTTGAAATATCATTTCACTTTTTCCCCGTAGAGAACCTTTTTAGTAAATACGACTCTGAAGCGTAATGAAATAATCAGCTAAATATTTATGATTAACAGAAACGTCGGAAAAAGCAGACTAGTAAAAAATCCTTGTCGAAAAACTTGGAAATAAATTAATAATGAAATTTAATTTCCAAAGGTAGTAACAACCGCCGTTAGGCATTACTTAAACTGGATCCGCCCATTAAGTGCCGTTTCCAATGTGCGGCAACCGAAGCAAAGGTCCTGGCGAAGCGTCAAAAATAAAATTTGTAGCGGACCGGATGCTGCAGGTCGCCTCATTTTAGTTGAAAAGCGATTCTCTTTGTGTCAAAGCGTGACGTGAAAGGAAAATTTATTACACAATGCTCTGGCATCGGGCGAAGCGTCCATTGGCACTCGATAGTAAAAGACACAGTTGAGGATAAAAAATTAAAACTAGGCGCCATTTTGACATACCTCGATTCCATTTCTTGTTCTTATTCCTTATCTCAAGCATTACTATTCGTAAAAAGAGACAATTTAGAAAACGGGAAAGGCGCGAACTGAAAATAAGATATTTAAAAACAAATCGATTTTTATATTTTAGGATACTTAAAGAACAAATAAAATTGTTCCTCATTGCAGATGTGATTAAATAAACTTTTTTATAGAATAAAAAGCCAATTATGGTTAGATTTTACACTTATCTCAAGAACACATATTATTTCTAACAGTTTGCCTGGTATTTCTCTTTATATTGTAGTATTTACCAGGAATATCATTATCCAAATACTGTATTATTTAATTGTATTATTGACCTGTATTTGTAGTCTGAACTTAATCCTACATAAAAAATCTCAACTATAATTTTTACTGAATAAATTAAAATTTCGAACAAATTTTTCGTAGCTTCTTTAAATCAGGGAGTCAAGTGGTTTCATTATCTCATTATAATTTTTGGAACGTATGAGATTCGACTCTGAAATCACGAAAGTTTCAAGTAGGCATTAGTTACTAGGCCAGAAAATGAATAAGGGTCTTAGTCTAAAAATATGTATTTTTATACGCATTTTTTTGCCAAACCTTGTGTTTTATTCGTAAAAAAATATTATCATTGATGGTATTCATTTACTCCTCTCTTATTTTGTATGTTCTGCCTTATAATTCTTACTTGCCTGTTTAATACATTAAAAATTATCGAGGAATTGAACTTCCTGAGTGATACATACAACAAAGTATCAAATGTTCCAATAATATTGATCCTAACCAAAATTCTTAATCCCATATGGAGTTTTTCATCAAAATCAGAAAACGAGTTATATAATATGTTTAAAGATTTCCTCAAAATTAAATTGAGGAAAATCTAAAAATTTATTCTCATACCAGTATTTACGAGCATGGATTTAGTGGATTCTTTTTTCGGATACTTGAGCAAGCTAATAATATTTTTGTGATCATAGCTCGTTCGTTGGATAGTATACATTTTTTTTCCATTTTAATAAGCGACTATTGCAATTATTTGCGTGAAATGAAATTTATTTTCGGTATTCGTTGAATTTATAACTTTTCAAATGGGTGAACAAAATATTGATATTATGAAACAGAAATGCGTGGCATATAATGATTATGTATTAATCGATCGGCTCTATATTGTAATTTGAGTATATATTGTTCACAAAAATCAATTCGGAGTTGTCCAATGAACCTTCAGGGCCAATAATTCGGACCGTTTAATTGTATCATATGGGAAAAAAATCTGTTGGAACATTTGAATTTATTTTACATAAATTTTATTAAGCATTTTCTGTGAAATAATTTAGTGTAGTTTAACCGATAATAGCTAAATGTCGGCATAACGGTTGGCTTATTTCAAGTACAAAGTATTTTTTTGTAATTTTGTATAAAAATTAATTATAAGACGGAAATTGATCTGAAAATAAGAAGCAAATCAAAAATACATACTTAAACTGTAAGCAATGTATTTTAGTCTTTTTTTAAATATTATTATTGCAATAACTTATTATGCCAAACTGTAAGTGAAATTTAAAAAAAATTACGACCTACGTGGCCTGGTGGTAAAACGCTTGTCTGCTGATCTGGAGGTTGCAGGTTCTTTTCCCGCTGGAACCCAGATTTAAAAAAACGGGATTCCGAAATGGAAAAAAAAATTGTTATATATAGGGTATTTACATCTGATCAATTCCATGTTAACTCAGATGTTTCCCACGGATCAAATCTACGGCCAAAGCGTTTCTTGTTTTCATTGATGATGCGGAAAAAGTGTAACTCACTCAAATGTTTTAGTATCTGCGTATGATTTTAAAATAATGGAGCATTTGTAACAATTTCTTCTTTAACGTATCAAAATGTTTTGTTGTTTAATTTGTAAGAGCATGAAGAACTACTTATTTTCGTTATCTTATGAATGGTCAACAACTGTCTAGGAAGGAAAAAAACAAAGGACTTAAGTGCTTTAGTTGAATGTGACCTTTCGTTTAATTTGCAAATCAAATAATTCTGAAATAAAGCAAATAATATGCTTGAGTTTGTAATTAATTCATATCACCAAACTATTCACAGATACCTAAGCACTCAGAGTATTATACTCGTATACATTTTTGGCTAGAAGCCATTTGAAATATTGCTCTATAATATGGGCATCAGTAGGGATTACGTATTCACTCATGCTAGAAAGAGTTCAGAAAAGATTTCTTCGTTGTCTCTACATGAGAGAATATGGATATTTCTGACTTAGTTCAAGTGTCTTCTTACTGGGTATGCTTAGTAATATGATAGATCATTAAAGAGTGGATGATCTTTTCGATTGATTGTTTACTTTTTTTGTTTGCTCAAGGGTAATCTAGTTAACAGAACGGTCGTGAATAATCTTGGTTTGCATTTTCCCGAGAATTATTTGAGACAACGCACCCATAGGTTGTTTTATCAACCTATAAGTCGGACTAACCTGCCATTGGAAATGCCGGTAGGTAGAGCAATCACACTTATCAACGGCGTGTGCTTTCACATAGACGTGTTTCATGGATCGCTTAGCTCCTTCAAGAAGAAAACTCTAAAATTTAGTGTAATACTTGAAATAATCAAATTTTTCATATTATTCTACGTGCCATATATTGTTATGTTTTAATGTAAATATCCATTTCTACTCTGGTTATTATAAAAGAGTTTTAAAATTTTGAATCGCTTTATGAATGTATTTTTGATCTCGTTAGATTTGTTCACTGTACAAATTAGGAAAACTTTTTATATGCAAAAAATCCTAAAAAATATATTTTTAAACGGAGTTTAACCCTGAGAGCGCTACGAGAAAAAAATATAATTGTCTATCTAGTGCTGAGATATATTTACGATTCGGACGTTCGTGATAAATATTTATTTTAAACAACAAAAAAACAAAGAAAATATATTTTTACAACATAAATATATTTTAGAATACAAGGGTAGAACAAATTTCTTCCACTGCTATAGCAGTGCGCCGATCTCTCAGGGTTAAATGCAATTTAATAAAGTATGGTTGTATCAGGTAAATTTAATTTTAAAGAAGGTAATTTAAAATGGCAGATAAGTCATATGAGCTACATGAAAAAGAATTTAATTATATAAAATCTAAAAATAAAATTTTCTAAACCCTTGATGGAATCCAAAAATTGAAAAAAAAACATTTTTTAACCTTTCAAAACATAATTGATAAATATGACATATTGAATTGTTTTCGGTTCCAGTAATCAAGCCGTTGGGGTGAGATCCATTGAAATATATTATCATTGCACATGTTGGCAACACTACTGCACGTGAAAACGCTATAACTCTGTATGCCTACTTGGCGCTTGCGCGTATTGTTATCAGAAAAAACTTTTTTTGTGCTTTCAGGAATCAAACCCTTAACTCCAGGGTGCAAGTCAAGCGTCTTACCAAGTAGATTATTAAGGTCACCGTATTAAAAAAAAATTAAATAATCGATTGAACACAAAATTTAGAGACAGAAAATTAATAGTGTTCAAAAATCCATATTATTTTATGCTTGTTTTGTTTCCCGCCAAGGCTCTTGGTCCCTGTTAACCGACCAGATATGTGCCTACGCGGGATCGTCTACAAACAAAAATATTCATTTTAATTAAATACAAATTAACATAAGACATTACATTAACATTCTAATTTTATACGAGATCAAATAATTGTGATGAATTTAAATCAACTCTCACATACTGAAAAATGCTGTTCAAATTACTATATCAAGATGCATCCAGCAGTCCAAAATAAAACCACAGGTATGTTTAGTTTTCTGAAGACTTGACACACAAGTGATCGAAAACTATTAAATAATGTTAAAGTAGATTCACACGTGTTTTGGGCTGTCTTTGATCTGATTTAAGTATTACTTTGATTAAGAATGTAAGCATTCATTGAAGAGCTTAATTCTTAGGCTGGATCCCACTTTTAAATTTATCGTTATAAATTTACCTATGGTCAGATATTTACTTCAGCGATATCAAACATCAACAACAAAATTCGATGATGAAAATGCATTGAATTAATGGCGACTTATTTGTAGATTGCCTGATGCTCATGCTCATGCAGAATGTTTGGGTCCGCTTTCCGATTTAATGTTAGTTTAAATTTATATTAAATCTAATCCCTTATCTACAAATAATATTTTTTGTAACAAATAAACATCGAAAATGCTGTTTAAGTTTAACGTGTGCATACAAATTAATTGAACTAAGAATTATTCATGTTTTACTTAACATCAAATCAATAAGCAAGTATGCTTGACATGATTCCTGATTGTTCCCTGTTTCTTTTTTTAAAAAAAGGTACCAGTTAAGTTTACACTTACGTCTCTCTTTAGGACCTTTGTTTAGTTGAAATAAATTTACACATGGAAATGAACCCGCCAGATTTTATCATCTATATAAATAAAAATGTAAATGTTCGTATATAGAAAATGTCTAATCTCCGAAAGTTCTCTAATGATTGCTTTGAAATTTTGACAAAAGTTGACATTCATATATGGAAATGTTTAAATATTTTTAAGTATATTCAGAGTATACGATAAATTTTGATACGAACTCGTAAGTTTTAGCAGTTATTTCAAAATTAAAAACATTATTTTAAAAGTGACCTAAGTCCAATCCATTATTGATAATGTCCAAAAGCGCGGATTTTCAAATGTTTGAGGACAGTGATGAAGGTAATTTTAATTAATTAGTAATGATTCATATTTAAAAAGTTAACCTAATCTTTTTTGACAGTCTGAAAATTGCTATACTAATTATAAAATAAACTCTATAATTCGTATGCAAATACTTGGAAACGAGTTTTGCAACAATTTAGATATTTTTAATATAAGTATATATATAGTATTCGCCAGAATATCACAACAATATTTAGAAATAGCTACTAACTTTGTGCTCTCTTTTATTAATATAAATAACGTAATATAATAATTCTGCAAAGCAACTTGCATCAGGTTCTACTAATGATGTGTTTTCTATATCTCAATATCTATCCATAAAATTCCCACAAAATTCTCAAAAAATCCAATATTTGTTCTATGTTTGCGTCATTCCACCAAAAACAAATCTGAGTTATTTACCTCTATAAAATAAGTCTTGGACAATAACTTACGTCTGCTTGGTGAAGTTTGGTAATATTTTGTGGTATACATACATAACATATATTGAACTTAAATATTCATATAATTATTAAATAAATTTAAAACAATGATTGTAATTTATTATTACCACTGCTTTTTGTATCTTCATGTTAGTTGCATTATTTGTCAATAATTTTAAGTACTTGTATAACCTGTCACATGTTTATTTGTATATAAAGACACTGTTGTGTCGTTAATTAAATAAATAAATTATTTGGTGGTACATTAGAAGTACCCGTGGAAATATGGCACAAAAACCTGAAAATTAAAACAAACTTTTACGCTGCTGAGATGCAACTAAAAACCGATAAAAGATTCAAGTCAACGGACGTAACTGAAATGAATATTTTTTATTTATAACTTTCTTTCTTCTTTTTCAGTGCAATCGATCTTTCATTTGAATTAAAATCATATCGTGAATTGATCTCTTGGAATGACGCGACATGTGCTTCAGAGATACGGCGTGATGTTGGTATGTATATTTTTGACAAACGTCATATTTAATTTAAACCAACTACCAAATTTTTGCTAATTTGTAACAAGATGTATTAATGTGTCATTATTGTTAGTTTTTGTAATGTATTTACCTAAATAACTTGCTATTTATTAGAATCGAGCCTTATATTAAAGTAGATAAAATAATTAAAATTACTGAACGTCGTTACAAGGTTGTATCGGGGCAAATTTTTCAACTGTCATAGGACTCATTCAGAAACATCAAACCGAATATGTGATTAATTTGATCCCTTTCTTTCAGAGACGCAAAGAAATCTACTGAGGGAATCCACCAAGCCAAAGAGAAGAACAACTGCGATGATGCGGAAGATAAATCAATTGTTAGTAAATTTTTTTTTACTCTTAGGTCTTTCCGATATTCATAGTTCGCCCTTAACACTAAACACTAAATCTTAAATATTTCTGCTGAAGTATTGGGTTGTCCAAAACGTTCATTCGCTTTTCAGGTAGAAATAAAAACAAATTACTTTATTTAGATTATCAACGAGGCTATCATGGGAGTCACGATGCTCCGTCATGAGCTACACGACAGAATGATGAAACAATATTTAATTCTGCTGTTTATAATTCCATATCCGTAGAACCTTTTGTCTTTCTGTGCCAATATATCTGGAGGACAGGCTGATAGTGGCTGAAAGAGGTCAGTAGGAATATCAAAAGTATCTTTTTATATAGAATTTAATTTTATCTCTATGTTTATATTTCAAAATCTATCAAATCGTATGTAGAAATGGAGATTTTTTTTTAATTAGTTCCAATTATCTATTTGTCTTTTCTTAAAATTTAATCAGTTACAATTATGTTCCTGTCTTCCTTTAACATTTAATTAGTTACAATTATCTCTCTGTCTTCCCTTAACATTTAATTAGTTACTTTTATGTTTCGCAATTTTATATGTTGCCTGAAATACTCTACTTTGTAGCGACACGTAAAGACGTTAAAATTAAGTACAAATATGCGTGTCCAGCTGCAAAACGATCGATCAGCCGAGATATTCTTACATCAATTGCTGAAAATTGGAAACGGAAAGGTGCCGGTTGATATGACCTCAGGACAAAATTCATTGTCTCATCACATCTGCAATTTAGTGATGTCAAAAGAACAATTGGTTGAAAAAGTATTTCCCAATATTCAAATCAATTATAAGAATCACGATTGGCTGAGTGAACGAGCTATTTTTGCCGCCAAGAAGAAAGACGTCTACGAACATCACAATATTATTCAGTTCCTTTTTTAATGTTTCGCAATTTTATATGTTTTAACTTTCTTTCTTCTTTTTCAGTGCAATCGATCTTTCATTTGAATTCAAATCATATCGTGAATTGACCTCTTGGAGTGACGCGATCATTTTCGAGAACTGCGATAAACGCGACAGACTGAGAGTGGCTGAAAGACATAAAAAATATTGTATACCCACAAGCATTGTGAAATTAAACATATTAGAAACGTGTGCTTTCTCTTTTCTTTCTTTTCCATTTAACCAGACTGAGCCACAGCAACGCGTGGCCGGGTACAGATAGTATATAAATAAATGTGCTATTCAATGAAATAGTTTAACAATCAGTGTACACCCCAAAGCATTGGTCCTATCAATTGTTATGTTACATTAAATTTTCAACTAATAAAGCTCTTTAAAAAGCATTTCACTATTTGGCTCGTTTTATTGCTCTCTCAAGTCGTTTGATGGATTTTTTATTTACATATACATATATTTACATCCGTCAGTTATCGAAAAAAAGTCCGACTTACGATGGCAATAATTAAGAAAATGAATATAGATTTTCTATTCCAATTTGAAGAGTCTTTTGGCAAAGGCTCAAGTTCATCAAATTGATAAATAAACTGGTAGGGAACAAATAACTTTATATTGCGGTCGGAGCTCCTTGGCGTGTACGCAACACTACACTGTACAACAACATAAGACTGCCGATATTTTATTGCCTTACTACTCAAAGATTTTTGCATTTCTCTTTCAAGACCCTCCTATATTTTTATTAACACTTTCATCCAAATCGACTCATTGAGTCTACACTCCACAAAATGCCAAACTTAATCCATCGAATCTTCCTACCTGATCGGTACAATGTTCCTTCAAACTCCATAACTTCGTTTTAAGTCACTCTGTCCTTTCGTAAATTAAGAAAAATATCAACCACATAACTCAACTAGTTAACTACGCGATAAGGGCTTGGCAGTCCGCAGGGCAAGAAACTGTTCATCATCATACCAGAATAAACAAACATGGGTTGCTTTTTGTTGCAAAAGTGTCATGGGAAATTATATAAACAATAGTTTTGGTATGAGCATTTGTATATAAATCACTGTGAGGGAACATTGTTTCATGTCCTAACTCAACTTTCTAATGTCTTATTTAATAATACAAAATTCAAAAGTTGGAAAAATATTGCATCGTGTCGAGCGGACTTTTTATTAATTTTATAATTTTTCATTAAGACGTGTAATACACACATACGTAAATATCATCAGGGAGGCCAACTTTTCTATCCAAGCACACAAATTTCGCTTCTTCCACTTCCACTTGCATATATAATATCTCGTTATGTACAATCATCAACTATTACTCATTTTATATTTTTTCAAAATGTGATCCACTCGATCCAGCCATGTTTTCCTCGGTTTACCTCTTCCATGCATAGTTTGCATTTACTTGTGCCCTTGCTTAGTTATTCTTTCGTATTTCGTTGCCTCTGCCATTAACCATATTTTAGTTCCTTTCTTCATCTTACTTTAATCTTCCATTTTATCCATGTATTAATTTCTTGTTTCCACATACCGCATTTTTTATACATTGCCACTTCATATTTTTTTCTAGGTGCATGAATCTTCACAGCATTAATTTGACTTTTATTTTTCTTCCGTTAAGTTCAAATTTCCCTTTCATACGTCAAGGTGAGCAACAACACACTTTTATGTATCACCCTTAAAAAATTATCATAATTTTCGCTACTTTTGATATTGCGTGGTTATTGTATTGTATATTACATTAAATATTACCTTGTTCTCTGTCGATACCCTTTTTTCTATGCGCCTTTCAACTCGCCTAACATAACAAAACTCTTCAATCTGCTCCAGTGTCTCTGAATTGAACTATGCACACATTTATCAGGCCTCTTTCTAAAACCATAACCTTTGATTTTACTACATTCATTTTCAAACCTTTCAATATGCATATCTCATGCAGTTTACTTATCATGTAATTTAAATCGGCTTCATTTTCAGCAAACATAACCATATCATCCGCATACAGAAGTCTACATATATTTATTTCCCTCATTCATACTCTCAATCTATATAAAAATTAAATAACCAAACTTTATAAAAAATAATGAGTACTTATTTTGGCAGAGGAACAATATTATCGACTAGTTAAATAAAACGAAAAATCTTAAATAATATTGTAGTTCTTCATATTTTGAAAGATTGACTTTTACATTAGTTCTTATTATTATAATAATAAACAATTCACAACGATTTTTTTTCCTGAAACTTTGATCAATTTCAAAGTTTGATATAATCGATAATTGAATGTAATTAACTTCCTTTTTGATTGGCATTTCATTATATTTGTATAATTAGAAATTTAATTATTGCCAAGCGATTGTGTTGATAAAAGATCAAACGATGTCTTAACTTTTCGCTGATTGAAATAATCTCAAATTATACCCATCTGTGAGCAAAGACATAATTTCTGTAGAAAATGTCCAGTCAATAACATGTTTTTGTCATAACTAATTTATCTTTTAATTTTGATTATGTTGGGATAAACGTTTAACAACATTTTAAAATAAGTTTATCTTTGTAAGTCAAGGGTTGCACAAGCAAAAGTGCCAGATTTTTCTCAGAAGAATTGAATGACAAGATTTTAATTAGTCATTTCATAATCTTTCAATTCTATTAATTTAAATTATGAATCAATATTTATATTTTTTATTGTCATTTGGCAAACTCCGTGGTCCACTTGGTTTAATGTACGTTTCTCCACTCGGAGATTGTGGGTTCGAATCTTGATGATACCCCACTTGTTTATAAAGGATAAAAAGGGCAAAAACTTCCGAATTGCACTGTATACAACGTAAGTGTTATATGATATGTCAAGTTTTACTTTATTTGACTGTCGAGAAATGGATTATAACTTTTCATAAATTCGTGTTGAGCACGTGATAAAGTAGACGATATGTCATCATCATCATTATCAGCCCTATAAGTCATGATGGGCCTTGGCTGTTCGCAAGATTTTCAGCCATTTATCTCTATCAGCAATATCCCTCCTCTAATTAGCTATACCAAGTGTACGGTAGTCTTCTATCCCATCATCCAGTTATTTTAGCTTTAATTTTCTCAATCACTTACCATCGAATTCCTGAACAAAATATTCTTTACAGGGTTAATGTCCTGCATGCAGTATAAGTTTTTAAGTGAACGCATTCATATTTATTTTTTGAAATTTGTTGGGGATTATTTGTAGTGTTTTTCCATACATATCTATTTTTTTTAATCGAGTAGTAGAATTAAAAATCCTCGATATACTCGTAAGTATTCATTATTTTACTTTTATCACCATATTTATAAATCTTAAAATATATATTTTAAAACTTACATACTCGTCAAAACAAAACGCTGTTCCTTTCTTGAAAGTGAGAAAAGCATTTTTTTTATTTCCTTAGCTAATGAACTCTTTTAAATAACTTGTAATGTAATTTCAAACATTGTTGTAGTGTTTTAATATCGTTTATTCCCACGGTTTCACAGTCCTATGAATTCCGTTAAGATTTTAAACAAAACCCCCGGAATTGATTTGGTGGTTTCCTTTCGACTGAATTTCGAAGAAATTTCAGTGTTGTCAGGAAATGGCAAAATAATATGATATTGTTCCCCTTCCACACCAATCGATTTCATGGAACAAAATAGGCGATCAAATAATTTTACCAAACCATTTTCATGGTTCAAATACGTACTGACATATTCCTTAATTAAAGAATTAACATAAAATTATACAATCACTCTTTTCGGCTTAAGAAATTGATTAAAAATTAAAAAAGAAAAACAATTAACTTAACATTTACCCCATTTCTTAATATTTGTTATTATAGCGTAACTTGAGTAAGACATAAATTTCTAAATTAGTTCTCGAAGTAAAATGACCGCTAGGGTATCCTAGTTGACGATATTTTGATGATTTTTACTCGTCCATGGGCACGTTGATATTAAAAGGAGTTAAGGACATGGTTTCTTTTTTAAATTATTCGCTATGACGTTAGAAAATTATTCATTAAACTCATAAGTTTGATTTTAAAGATCTCCTAACTATGAAGGGTTCTATTTTAAACTGGGAGTATTATTTTACTATGAATTTTTTTTTAGAAGCTTGCCAGTTTATACATTTTAGCGTGAAGTAAAGAAATGGGAATTGTCTTTTAAATAAAATACCTACAAAATGTTTCCCTCGGTTGTTTTTGCAAATTACCACTGCGAATGGTGACGAATTGAGGTTTTTAGTGTTTCGGCGACATTTTCGCTCATTCTGGTGATATTTTTATTTAAACAACCATGCACTGGCGTCATTACATCATCAGAAACCAAACCAGACGCCTAAATATTTATTGTATCACTTGGTAAATGATTATGACCAAAAATAACACGACGTATATGATCGTATTTACATAACGCGAATTTTTGTAAAACGTTTCTAAGATTTTTATACTTTCTTTTATTTTGAAACGTTCCGAGATTAATTGGCTTGATCTCTAGATGACGTGCCAAAAAAATTTTTTTTAGGTTCGACGGTTCGAAAATGGCGCCAAATTCATATCCCCAAGTCAAAAGAGGTGCATCCTTTATTTGATATTTATTAACAACGGAGTTTTCCAACCATTTAAATTAAACCAGATTGAAAGTATTTCTCGACAAGGAGTATGATCAAGTCACATCTATAAAAATTAAAATGTGTCCTTTCATTATGAATCAGATTTTGTTGTTTTTTTTAGTCCTTGCATTCTTATTCTTTTGACGGAATTTTTAAATTATCTCATAAACTCTACCAAAGGGATTGCCAACTTCGTGTGAATTATCACCTTACTGACGTTCCCAAGTGACTTTCATATCTTCTTTTATGCCTCTAGTCGATATTCTTCTGTATAAAAAAGAGCAGAACTTCAACAAGTGGGGGAAATTTTGAGGCTATTCGTCATGGGCAGATGTTATCATTTGTTATTTTGAACCTTTCGAAATCGCTCTATTTGAATTTAAGTATAAGGGTTAAAAAGGTTTCGTATTCAAAATAAATTGAAATTTTTTTGACGTTTTAAAAATACGTTGGAAATTAAAAAAACGTAGATGGTAAAATCAAAAGTAGAATTTTAATAAATATAACATAAATACTTCAGTTAATCACAGTGAAATTTCCTCTCAATTTCAATTCTTAAGTGTTACGTGTTTCATTCCCGATTTTCCTTTAATCTTTAGTATCCCTCCCTTCCTTTGATGTATTATCTTACTTTTTATTTGTTCTTTATATTGTTCATGAGTGTTTGTATTTAATTATTGTAAAATAATTATAATTATTGCGACAGTTCAACTAACTTTATTTTTTTGTAATTTATTTTAGTCAAACAATGTTTATTCCAATTTATATTGTATAATGGTATAACCCTATCGATTTTAAAGATTTTTACCTCATCATCAGGGAGCACACACAAGGTTATGTTTGTGCTCCCATGATTGAGGTGAACATCTTGAAACCGGTAGGGCTATACCGTTATATCAAGTGGAATTAGCAGTTTAACTGAACAAATGACAATGTCTTTAAGCTTCCACAGTGTTAATGTCTTAACTTTAAATAATATAACTGTGTTTATTTTTGTCTGATTTATTGGAAGATATCGCCACATGTAAATAAGTCCACCAGATTTTTATACAATGAAATTTTAAATATGAAAATAAATCATTATTTTTAAACTCTTATTATCAATATGCTCTAATTATCAATTAGAGCATTTGGTATGATAGTTATTTTAGTGTAAAAAATAACATATTTTAATATGTTTTTATCAAACATTGTTCACTCTACTTTTTGTAACGGTATAACCCTACCGGTTTCAAGGTTTTCACCTCATCATCAGGGGAGCACAAACAAGAATTGTTTGTGCTCCCCTGATGGTGAGGTGAAAGCCTTGAAACTAGTAGGGTTATACCGTTACGAAAAGTGGAATAAACAGTGTTTAATAAAACAAATTACAATGTCTTGAAACCTTCGCAATGTTCAATGCCTTTACTATAAATAATATATATTTCAATATTTTAAATTTATTAACAACATGCATTGAAAATACTCGTATATTATAAATAGATTTGCACGATATTGTTTGGGATTTAAGTATAGATACGAATTTGAATGTAGAGTGTGGATTTTATTTATTTAGTTTCTCAAAACAGGCTAAGCCCAATTACTTTGAAAAATACAAGAAGTTTTAACATTAAAAATAAAGAAAAATTATAGGGAAAAATATATATATATAAAAAATGTATATGCATACATATATACACACACATACACATATATTCAGTCACTTAAGTACGTTGATGAGTGCCTTCTAACATAACGCGCTCAATCTTAGAAGAAAATTTACTTTTGCTTTTGGTAATGTGATATGAAATATGTCAATATCCGAAGCAGCCCCGTTCAAAAGAGTTAAGGCGCTTCCAACAGGCATAGCAGCTGGAAGACCCGTTCTTGTGTATGTTATTGAGAACAGTTCTTGCCGGTGCAGTCTAGTGTAATTGTTTGGAACGTACATATTAGCTGTGTTTAGGTATGTATGAAAAATATATGAAATTTGTGATTAAGGGCCTTGCCTGGTTCACTATATTCACAAAATGAAGACTTTTTTAATAATGTTATTTACTTAAACTCGACGCTTCACATTGAAATTAAAATTATGTTAAATATAAATGTTGTATTGTGGATAAAAAAAGTGATTTATGAGAGGGATGCGTTATCAGCCCATTCAAATTTATTAAGTTTTCTCATGTGGCGGCGCTAAAGGCAATTACAATTGCGTTATTCTATTCTACTACATAATGGGCTTACGTGTACACTCTCAGGACTTTATTTCCGTTGATAATATGTTGAAAATTATAAATCAGGATGGCATGAATTCAGTAAACTTATCAAGTACTTCTTGATAGATTCGAACTAATAGCAAGAAATCAGAATAAAAAACATGAATGGGAATAAAAAACTTCGAACCAAATGGTCAGATTATTTATTTAATTAATTTTTTTAATGTATTTTACGACGCAACAGTGTATTATATATACAAATGAACATATGACAAGTTATATATACAAGTACTTAAAATTGTTGACAAAAAATACAAAACTTTACCTTGAACTAACATGGAGATACAAAAAGCAGTAGTATTAAAAAAGAGAATAATTTCAAAGTCATTATTTAAAATTATTCAATATTAATATGTATATTTAAATTCAATATACGAGTATGTATGTACATCACAAAATATTACCAAATTTAACCAAGTGGACTTAAGTAATTCTGGAAGACTTATTTAAAAGTGTTAAAGAACTTAGATTTGTTTTTAGTGGAACAGCGCTTACATAGAACAGGAACAATTGAACTTTTCGAGAATTTTATGGATAAATCTTGAGTTATATAATAGAAAACACATAGGCTCACTTGTAGAACGAGATGCAAGTTGCCTTGCAGAATATAAACCTTCCATATGTTGATGCAGGATTACTCATATCCAGAGGCCAAGTATTGTCCTTAATGTTTCGTTTAAACTAGGTTATTTATATTTATAAAGGAGAGCACAAAGTTAGCAGCTATTTCTAAATATTGTTGTGATATTCTGGCGAATACTATACATACTCGTACTTATATTAAAAATATCTAAATTGTTGCGAAAGTCAGTTCCAAGTCTTTGCATACGAATTATGGAGGAGTTAATTTTATAATTAGTGTAGCAATTTTCGGTGTAAAAGGGATTGAGCTGTCTTGTGGATCTAGTGGGAATACGAAATGAACTGATTTGCCAGTAAGTGAAGTGCATCGATCACTGAGTGAATGATTTTGTATAGTAGTACTATATCGGCTGTTTTTCTTCTGTCACACAGCTTCAAGAGTTTCATTGCATTTAACAAGTAGAGATAATTTATTTGTTCATGTGGTATTCCTAGTTTAAAATTAATGAATCTTAGAAATTTGTTTTATACTCGTTCTAAAGTTTGTGCATGGGCGACGTAATGAGGAGACTATATTGGTGAGTTGAAATCAAGGCGGCTACGTACCAAAGAGCAGTACAGCAGTTTTAATGTTCAGAACTCCGAAAAATGTTGGACATTTCTTAGTACGAATCCCAAGATTTTTAAACTCTCCCGAGTGATTTTGTTCACATGTTCTATAAATGAAAGTTTTTCATCAAATATAATCCCTAGGTCTCTTATGGATGATACAAGTTTTAATGTATATTGATTTAGCGAATACTCGTAATTAATTGGATATTTATTTCTTCTTCTTCTCCCTGGCTCCATCCCAACTCACTGTCTGCGAAGACTGTTGAGGACAGTTCTCCTTGTCCTCAGGTTGTATGCTCTTCTGTCCCGGACTCTGCTCTTCTGTCCCGGACTCCTCTCCACCTTTCCAGACTATTTTGCAGGTCTTCATGTTTTTCACTTATTAATACGATATCGTCTGCAAATAGTAAGATCTTTAGGAGACTTCATTTCCTGGTTAGTTAAATAATCCATGACTAAGATAAACATTAGCGGACTGAGTACCGATCCTTGATGTAACCCCCCTCCCCCCCCCTTTATAGAAAATTCTGGTGAAGTTCCCGAAGTGCACCTCACTTGCGTTTTCACGTTATCATACATATTCTGGATGGCAAGAACATAATTTTCTGGTACACTATGTGCTGCCCAGATCAGGTTTCTAGGGACCCTGTCAAATGCCTTTTCAAAATCGATGAAAACCATATGAAGGTCTTTCTTGGCATCGCGGTATTTTTCGACAAGGGTTCTAACGGTTTGGATGGCGTCTACTGTTGATTTTCCCGATACGAAGCTACATTGGTTGTCATGTATTTCCACCAAATTCCTGATTCTCGAGTTTATAATTCGTTCATAGATTTTCATAGTGTTGGATATTAGCTTGATGCCTCTATAGTTATCGCATTTCCTGGAATCTCCTTTGTTTTTGTAGAAGGGAAAGAGAAAGCTTCTTCGGAATTCATCTGGCAATATTTTATTAAAGAGCTTACACAGTCAATTATGTCCCCATTCACCACATTCTTTTCAAAATTCAGTTGGTATATTGTCTGGTCCTACTGCATTTCCTTTTGTAATTTCTACAAATGGTCCAAAGATTTGTTGTTCTGAAGGATATGAGGTTCTCGGAAAGTCTTCATTCAGTAGTTCTGAATAGTACTCTTTCCATCTTTCACATATTTTACTTTCCTCAGTAATTAACTTGCCTTCATTATCCTCTATGTACTTAGGGGTTCTGATCGATTTAGCCCTCTCTTTTCTTTGTGCCGCCATTTTATATACTTTCTGAGCGCCTTGTTGTGTTTCCAGTTCTTCGTATATGTCTTTCATCGCCTCATGTTGGGCAGAGGTTATTAGTTTCATTGCTTTTCTTTTGGCTTCCCTGCATAATAGAAGGAGACCTTCTTTCTCTGTTTCATTTTCACAGTTAGACCAATTCTTAAAAGCGATCTTTTTCTCCTTAATCCCCTTTTGTACATCATCCGTCCACCAACAGGACTCTTTCTTAGTTTTTAGTTTACCTTTTGAAACTCCAAGATGTTGCTTAGCATATTGTATGCATATCTGTGACAATGCTTCCCACATTTCATTTGGGTTAACGTCGGAATTTTGCACATTTTCAATCATCCAACTTTTCAATTTAGATGTTAGTTGATTGCCTTTTTCATTTGAGATGTTGAATCATTTAATTTTTGGTATCGGTTTTAGTTGGTCTTTGGGCAACGTACGCTTTGGCACAAGTAGTTCAAGCAACACTAAACGATGCTGGGTTGCCAGGGGCTCTCCAAGGAAGACTTCGCAGTCTCTGCACATTTTCCTCATTTCTTTGATACACAGCCAATAGTATATTTGTGTTGCTGCATTTCCGCTTTTGTAAGTTATAAGGTGTTCAAACTTTTTACGGAAATATGTGTTAGCAATCGTTAAGCCATATGCCTCTGCGACGTTCAGCAGCTCGCCCCCCTGCTGGTTACGCGTCCCATATCCAAACCTACCATGGATTGCTTCGTCCGCGTCCATAAGAATAGTTTCATTTTTGGGTATGTTTTGAGTTTTGAATCAATTGTTCCAGCTTTTACCAGAATGAATTTCTTTCATCCGCGTCGCATCCCATGTGTGGAGCATAAGCACAAATGATATTGTATTGTATATGGCGTTACAAACTACGAGTTTTATCATAATGGTTCTATCGTTCACTGTTACGATTTTTATCACACTATCATGGAACCTTTGGTTAATTACTATAGTCACACCATTTCTGGAGTGTAAATTGGAGCAAATTGGATTTTTATTTCTATAAAAACTAATGGACTCACATTTACTCAGGTTTAAGTGCAGTTTATTGGTGGTACACCATAGTTGTTGTTTATTAAAATTTTCTTGTAATTTAAGGCAACCAGCAGAATTACTTATGACTTTGAATATTTTTAAATCATCAGAAAAGTAAAATCTCTATATCACTAAGTGTGTCAACTATATCATTAACGAATAAGATAAGTAATGTTGGTCCTAGACACCATAGATAGGGTACACCGCTTGTAGCTGTAAAAGGATATGAAAGACAACCATCGATTTTGACAGTAAGTATCCGATTTTTAATGTAGCTTTTGATCCAGTCTAAGAGCGGGTTGATCTAACGCTTTTAGTTTACTTAATATTATTATGTGATACTTTGTCAATTGCTTTACTGAAATCTTTATACATTGAGTCCACTTGTTTTCCATTTGACACCGAATTGAAAATATAGTCTTTATAATCGAGTAGATTAGTCAGTGTGACTCTATTTGAAATAAATCCATGCTGTTGAGTGACATTAATATTGCGAATCGAATCAACAATTTTGTCTAAGATAAGACTCAAATAATTTAGGAATCGTTGATTGTGTACAAATCGGTCTATAATTTGAAACATCGTTCTTGTCACCTTTTTTGTATCACCATTTGCGATGTTCTGCGAATCCGGGAAAGAAATCTATCAAGGAACTCTTTTCTCTAAATTAGACGTGAGGAGTCTGATGAAAAACCAATACGGAAAAAAAATTCTTTATTTTTCTGTCTACATATTTTCATAATAAATGTTTAACATTGTATTTTTTTATTACAAGTAGGGTTAAATTTAATTTGAATTTTTCCTCATTTCCATAGTTTGTGGTTTACTTTCACCACAAATTCAGACTCACGTATTTAAGTGTTGAAATTTACCTCCGAAAAAATAAACATTTTTATTTTATTTCACTAAAAATTCAACGCCTGTATTTTCTTGAAAACAAAAGTATTTATCAGTAGTTGGAGGGCTCCCCAGAGGCGCATCCATCTGCCTCGAATATGGGAGGCGGGGGCGTTTCCCTACTCCCCGGTGGACTCCTGAGAAATATATCTGCCACTGTGGTCGGAAGAAATCGCCCGAGGATATTGAAAACGAATAAAGGACAAAATATGAGAATGTTATTATATGAAAACTGTATGATAGCATTATTCGCGGAGAGGGAAATTTAAAAGAGCATTCAAATTTGTGAGTAAATATGCTTGCATGTTAAGGAAAGAAGATGTGAAAATGGCGTGTGATTTTGAAATTCATTTTGCAATCCGCTATTGACTTTCAGTTAAAAAAGTAATCTTTTTCCTTATTTTCCTGTGGGTTTTACAACATTTTGGATCGGTTATATTTTAATAAGAAGTAGGGTCATATTTTTGTATTTTATTCTAGGAATATTTTTTATTCGAATGTTTTAACGCTTATAAAATCACAATGATTTTTTAACCGCGACCAAAAGTTTTTTAACCTCGACAAAAAATAAATATTGCAATTTTTTATGTCTACCATATAGAAAATCACTCGTGAATATTAATCATTTTATTTTCCTTCTATTCTTTTAATTTAATTAAACGCATGTTAAAGAAGCTTAATTGTAGGGTGGAAAATAAAATATGGTGGATGGTACTTTTGAACTCGTTACAATGCTATACTTTCTATTAACTAGACAAGAGTAATTCAAGATTAAACCAGTTGCTGGACGAGAGGTTTGAAGTAATACGATGGTATTCCAAGATCCCTTGCAAATATTTCAGACCTATCTTTTGACTTTTGTATTTTCCCAATGATGTGTGCGTTGGTTTATTTATGATGATTGTCAAATATTTTAAGAATAGCACATATTTTATTAATATTATCATCAATATTCTCAAAATGGTTCTTGTTTAGTTAAAAACATAGATTATTCTTTTTTAACTATAATCTAAAATAACTCACCAGAGCATTAATTAAAAAAACCGGTTTTGAGAAACATTTTTTGCGAAATTTCTACCGTAATTTTTTGTTATCTTAATGAGAAATGCTCAAGTGCTTGGGTTGAATTAAGGAGAAAAGTAATTAAATTTTGTTTCTATTAATGCTTAGAGGTGTTTTATCCACTGAGTGCACTTTAGGAACAAAGAACGCGCTTTAGGGCAAAATCTCGCGCTTACCAACTTATATCTCCCCTCATTTTTTTTAGATTTCATCTTAAGCGTAATAACCATCAAAGAACAGGAAATCTCAGAATATAAGGTGGATTTATATCCAAAATATGATATTTCACGGTTTTTAATTATACTTTTTTAATGTTCTACTATAATGTTTTAAAATAACTCTATTTTAAAATAATTTTAATTAAAAAACAGGTTATCTTCGGGAAAATCGGATATTTGTTTGTTATTTTATTTATTTTTGATTGATGAAGTTAATAACATCCATGGCCTAAATGGCAAGACGCATATCTTTCAATCCGGGTGTTACGGGTTCAATCCTCGTTGGAGACTAATTTATTTTAAAAAGTGTACAAATTTTGTTTTCCCTTAAGACCTCTTTAACACTTTTCTGATTGTTTGGAAGAGATTTCCACATGGCCATAAATCTTCCATGTTGTACTATATACAACAAAATTGTAACACAATACAAAACTTAAAAAAACGTTTTTATACCAAAATGTAATATCTACACAACTACATTGTAATACTCGTACTATACACGTTCATTACTTATAATTAGATATCTTCAATAAAGAAATCTCATTTTAAATTGTTTCATGTTTGTCACTTGTCTTCTAGCCTGGGATCGCGGATTAGATTCTCGTTGCGGGTCCAAAATATATTTAAAAAAGAGCTTCATTCCATTATTCTAATAAGGCTTTTTTATATATTTCTGGTTGATTAGAAGATATTTCCACATGGCAATTAACCCACCAGGTTTTACTGAATGCAAAAAAATTGTAAGACAATACTATACTTTTAAAGTTCGTTCTTCTTAATGTTAAAATGTATGATGTATAACTTCAAGTGGTTTCTTAATATGAAAATAATGTGTGTTTACTAAAATATTCCGCATAGTCCATATTCCGAAAGGAACATTTTTACAGATTAAATTAAATTATACAATATATTTTACACAATACAGTAATTTACGTATAATTTTAACTTTGCCTTCATAACAAATCAAATCTTTGTTAAGCTAGTATCAAAGCTTACCATTGATATGGCAACTAAACTCACATTATGTATTTATTTGACTCAAACAGCTTTAATAACATAACTATCAACTGAAACGTAAATTTCTACTCAGTCTTAGGTGCGTTTCTGGAAGACAGCCCCAGTGAACCTATTTACGACAAACTAAGAAAAAAATGTAGTTAAAACAGATATTTAACAAATACACGATTCAATATTAAAAGCAAGAACATAAGTTTCTTCGAAATGTTTTCTGGATATTTGTAATCGTCGATATTTGAATGCATCGCTGGAGTGCGCCGAAAGAACGTCCGGAAGTCGGTCGGGGATTTTTTTGCTTTGCCGTATCGGGATTTCATTTGGCTCTGAAAGGCATTATAAATCCGCATTGGAAAATTGAAATGTCAGCCGCAACGTTTATTATTATTTTCAGCCTCGCCACGGGCAGCATGGGACCGTTCCTATTGTCAGCACTGCTAGATTAAAGGTTTGAAGAATGGTTGAGTTAATGAAAAATATAAAAGACTTTCATAATGTGCACATTGAAAAATATGATAGGTTTTAATACTATGTACAGTGTAAAATAAAAAGGATTTACATATTTTGTACTATGTAAAATAAAACAGATTTTATACTGTATACAGTGTTTATCATAATATAGGGTTTTTATAATATGCACAATAAAAAATAAAAATCCATTTCATACTGATCACAGTGTAAAATGCACAGGATTTTTATACTCCGTACACTAGTAAATGAAAAGGATTTACATACCATCTGATTTTCTGTATAATATTTTTTATTAACATTTTGAAAAACAAAATAAATATTTACAGCAGATTCTTGAATTCTTTTTTTTTCTTTCGTTCTTTCAAATAACCACCAGGTTTCAAAGAACTTTGAAAGTCGAACCAATAGTTCTGATTTATGACTGTTTTCAACGAATCGTTCTTAAGGGGGAACGATTCGTTGACTACTCTGAAAATTTGAAATTTTTTTTTTTGCATATTTTTAAAGTTTAGATCTGTAAAAATATGTTCTCAAAAGGAATTTTTTTAATTCTCAATATTTTACTATTATATTTATTTTTAATATCGATAATGCTTTTGTTTTTAAATTATGTATCTCTCAAAAACGACATCTAACAAATGTTAAAACATCAAAATAAAACAATACACGTATACACAGTTCATGATTATTTTCCCATTCTCTCTCTGCAATGGAGCGCATACAAATTGCTAGCATTTATTTTCAACATCGCTTTGAGCAATGATTTGTTTTTGAAAAAAACAACTGTAGAAAACATATTTATCTCGTTTCCTTCCATGTTCATTGTCAACGGATTCGAGATTACAAAAACACAACATAACGTGGGAAAGTAGAAAAATGTGTAACATGGCTTTCAAATCACCTCGGCTGTGATTCTGTGATATATAACATACGAGTATATAATACAATGCAACTACTCGTCTCGGTAGCAGGCTCAGTGCATGTCACTGTGCCTGGGCAATCAAGATGTCTAGGTGTAGGTTCCGTACTGTATGTTATGATGCGGTGTTTCTCGAACAAAACATTACATTCAATTGTACGAGTATCCTGTAGGAGGATTCAATGTAAAGCTTTGTTTGTTTTTGAAATTCGACTAGTTAAGATACTTAAAATGTATATATTATAGTGAAACATATGTTAAATAACAATTCATTGTTTATATATACTCGTTCA
>OX463839.1:27828861-27965940 GCA_949825065.1 Odontocerum albicorne
CTCAAATAGTTTTCCTAATATTTTAACTCGCTTTAATTTACTTTTAATCGTCATTGGCACAAATCATCATCTTAATAGGATGGAATGCCAAAACAACTTTTTTGTCTACATCTCTATCTCGTTAAATGCCAATAAATTGGATGCCTTACTATGAAGTTCACTCGAACGCTTTAGAGTGGGTGCAATGTAGTTTTTTTTTTCGTAACATCAAGTTAAGGTACAGTTTTAGAAATAATTACGTAAATTATAATTTGTTATCATCACGCTTGAACTTGATGAAACTTTCTAATTGTAGAGTAATGTCTGATTTGATCCTGCTTTTCAAAATTGTAAGTATTATAATTGACTGTCCTGAGTTACTACTGGAAATAATTTACTTCCAAATTCCTTCAAGAAATGCGAAATTGCAGGATATATTCCAGTGCGCGAGTTGTAGAACCCACTATGTTATTACTCGAATTCTACCGTACTCAGGTTGCATCGATTGGGTGATGACATTTCTAACGCTTTCAAAGATTAACTCAGATAAAGTTTTTTTATTGGAACCATAAATCCGTGGCGTTACTCTCAATGATTTTTAAAAATGTATTTCTTCTCATTGACTTTTTTCCCCAAACTTTCTGAGATCTCTGAAAACATGTTAACATATTTAAGTGTTTTTGTACGTTAGGGCCTTGAATCTTCTGAGTCTTGGCCTATCTCAGGTTTGTGTTATACATATACGAGTATATGGTAGCTTTCTGATTTTTTTTATAATTCATGTTTAAGTTAAAAATTTTGGTACCACTTTTCCATTTCTTCTTTCAAATGATATATAATTTGTCAAATCATACTTTGCTCTTTTCTTCATATTCTTCATATAATGAAGCCCATGTCCCGAGGAAAAATGACTTTTTTCGTCGAATTTTTGCTTTTCAAACGTCGATTATATAATATTATGCGTCGTCGAACACAGGATTTTATAATATTTTACTAAATCATGTGTAGTTTTTGAATTAATCTACCCACAAAAAAATCTGGTTTAAATTCTCATACGCAAAACTAGTCAATTAAATTGTTAGTCAAGTGAGAAATTGAATATTTTTCCTACAAAACAGGGGTAAAGGGTAAGGGGTAAGATTGAATCTGTTGGAAAATTTCTCACGAGATTTCCACACTAAGTCTTTTACATGGATAAAATTGTGAGAGAGGTGAACTAGACCGACAAGTATAAATTGTGAGAGAGGTGAACTACACCGACAAGTATTGTATAAAAGAAAATATAAAATATTCAAAACACACACATTGTCATACTTGAAACAATTTATTTTCAAGTTTTCAAGGGAAAAAATTAAGTATGTAACATATATATTTGATACATTTAAACAATGTTTTCTATTTTAACATCTTATATGACATTTTTGTTTTTTTTTCTTAGAAAAGCATTTTAACTAAGTATTTATCATTTGACAAATGAAATTTACTTAAAAAATTTTCTTTTTTTTTCTCGTGACTCGAACTGTTGTAATTTAAATGTATGCTTATTAAAATCAACACTGCCTTTTTTGAACCCCGATACTTTTTATTTCTGTAAATTAGTGAAAACTTTTTGTACACTTGGAAAGTCAAATAAAACAGATTAATAAAAAAAACTTACCCTTATTTACAACATACTCGTAAGTAAAAATACATTGATTGTTAAACTTACTGATTTTTAAAACTCGAGAGACGCGGAAATTTGCTATTGAAAAAAAGGAAAGTTACGCTAATTCTATATATTGAAATATTTTTTTTCGTATACTACCTCGCTTGAGTATTTATGTTATAAAGCATACAAATATTTTTTTTCATTAAAATAATTTATTTCTGTTTATTCTCCGTCTGTCACTATTACAAACGGTTTAGAACTTTTCTCTGAGTGCATTCGAGACAGAAAGAAAATGAAACCATAATCGCATAAACTTGTCGTCTTTTTCCAAAAGAGCGCTCAAGATCCTCTACAGCACAGGAAACTTCTCCAGGTCAAAGGGAAGGGAAGACCGATGTTTACGTAGAATTGTGGAAGATGTGCCCAGTCGTGTGGAAATTGCCGGGAAACCAGGATATGGCGTCTTCTGAAGCTGCCCAAGAATATAAAGGTTACCATATTTAGATAAGTATGGGAACATTAAAATAAACCTCCCTAAATGTGGCACGGTGAATATTGTATATTATTTATTCCCATATTTTAAGTTCGGTTTGAAAACAGTTCTAAAGTTGCACTTAAATATTGTAATACAGACAGTCCATGACTTTTGCACATTGGTTTTTAGAAAATGTGACTGAAAGTATAGAATTATTTTAAAAACGTTGAAAAATGTGTTTTTAATTATTTATTTTATAATACAATAAATGTAATATTCATGAATGAAAAATAGTAACAAAAATACAGTTACTAAGACTTATATAAGTACTCAGTGGTTAATTTATTAAGTAATTGTTGAAAACCTCATTTCTTCTTATTTTCTCGATTAGTAGTTCCATTGCATGCTATACTATACTATACTATATATCTATGAATCTTCTTATTTCGCGCCATCGCTGTGTAGCAGCACCAAATGAATATATATCTACGAATATATATCTACGTACCTGTGATATACGCTCTCCACTGGAATATTTTTTTTCCATGATATTCAAAAAATTGTCAAGATACATGAAGATTATTGGCTGCCAAGTCTTAACAATAAATTCGTCATTATCATCTTCTATTGTTTCAGTTAGAAACATATTTACTTCTTTAGATCAATAAAATCTTCGTTTACAAAGGTTCTGAGTGAGATTTAATTAACTCATAAACAGCTATATGGTGTATTAATTTATTCATTTGATTGACAATTTTAGTTATGATGAGCTAGAAACAGCTTATTTACCAATGATTTTGGTTTTAATTTATTAGAATTTTATATTAGAATATTGAATAAGAAATTACTTAGTCATTCCATTTATTACATTAACCCCCGTGACACGTGTTTCCTCTTCATATCTTGAAGCTTTCTTTATATGGAATGATTCTTCGTTCGATTTAGGATTTCAAAGTAATTCATAATCAAATATTTAAAATAAAGGAAAAGCTAATTAAATGTACAAAACTGTAGCAGTCATTAGTAAATGTGCAAATACGAAATATGCATGAAACAGCACACAGTGCGATCGTTAAGAACTGCCTGTATTTATTGCTTTTTTAAGTGACTTTATTATTTAATGGAATCAAATTACTGGTGTGATTTCAGAAACTATTATACTTTGACATATAGTACTCGTTAATAGTAGTTATATTTTGAGAGGCACAAAAACAAAAGCTAATTAAAAAATAAAAAGTAATCTTCGAAACTTAAGGCATATCGAGACATTCTTACTTTATTTATTTATTTTACGTCAATTAAAACATACTTATTAAATTTCGAAACATTTTCTTCACATATTTTTCCACTTATTTAATGCTCAGCACCTACTATTTTTTTCTTTGTTCGTTTCTTGTAATTTTAATTTTCGATTTTTCTTTTTTTTGTAAAATAGTTCTGATCCTTTGAGCTTGGTGTATTTTAGATTGTTTTTTTAAATTGTTTATACTGAACCAAATAAAGAGCCATACTTTCCTAGCGCATGTTTCACCTCTTCTACATCTATAAACTTTCTCATAAAGCTACTACAACTTCTCTCACTTTTTACATTTCCTTCTTTCTAAACGTCATACACTTGATCCAATCATATTTTCCTTGGTCATCCTCTACTACGCCTTCCACTCACATTTGCATTGCACATTTGTTTTGTTAGTATTTCTTATTTCATTCGTTTCATGTGGCCAAATCATTTCAGAGTGCCCTTCTTCGTCTTACTCAACACATCCATTCCAAGTTCAAATGTATCCATAATAACTTCATTACATATTCTGACACACATTAACACCCCACTTATTCTTCTGTGCACGCATCTCCACGTCATTTATTTGGCTCTTTTCAGTATTGTTCCACGTTCACTTTTCACTCTTATACATCCAAGTAGTCAAATACTGTAGTGGACTACCTTGGCAAATGTTGATACAGTCTGGTTCGAGCATATATGCTTTAGTACCTCATTAGCTTATCATTTGAAAATTTTAATTTTTATGCATAAAAAGTTCTATAGTTTGGTAATGAAACAAATAAATATAAAATACTAGTCAAAAATATTTTTCAGTTGTTTGTATGTTTCGTTGGCATAAACGATGACCGATGTTTCTAAGGCATTACAACTTTCATCCGCAGGGGGATTTCAATTATTACCGAATACAATAATCGGTAATGTTTTTTTTTTAAATGCATTACCGATTATTGTATTCGGTGTTGAAGTTTTAGATTTTTTTTGTGAATACTGCAGCGCCTCCGAAACGTTAGCTATAATTTAAGCTAACTCAACACGGCAACTCAGAAAAACTTCAATAAAATATTTAATACTGTATTTAAATTTTCTTATTATAATTATCTTCATAATGTTGTAGAAAAGGAAAATTTTGAGTAAATATTTGTAAGTTTATCTCTTGGATTATCTAGAAACGACTTATGATTTCGGAGTATTTTGCTCAATACGGTTTTATTATCATGATTAGTGCGTTTCTTACGTGTTCTTTCCTGACGTGACCTGATAATAACTGAAGTTCATAATAGTCTTTAATGTATGTTGCTTTACAGTATCGGAAACAATGATATATTTCAATATTTATATCGTACACGTGTTCAAATTATCTAGTTCAGAAAATGTTCCAAATAATGCTTTGTTTATGAAGGACCTCTTAAACTTCTTGATCTTTATACGTGTAATAGATTACTGAAACTTTTGTAATAGAATTGACGCCTCCATAATTTTATTAAATTTTTGTTCACAAATAATACTTTTTGGTAATTTGTGTAAAAAATGTGTTATTTAAGTAAATAAAAAATCCTTTTTATTTACTTAAATAAAAATAAACTGATGTTCCTGATAAAAGTTTTATAGAAAACGTTTTGGGACCATACATTTTTTAATAAATGCATAGAAATAGATTGATTAATTATTATAGATTATTTACGATTGATTGTAAAATAAAATAAAATAGTTAAAATGTATGATGCACTTCTGTTTTCATGCTATCCTTATTCTATTGAGTGGATTTTTCTTTTCTTTTTATGACTAAAGAAGTTATGCAAATATGTTGAAGAGTGTGTCTGGAAAACTATAGTGTCATCGGGGCCATTAAGCAAGCGTTTGGCATATAAAAATATAAAAGAAGCGGTTAACAATAATCCTTTTAACCAAACTGCGATCTACTTTGGGGAACGATCGGGAATCAAAGCCCATCATTCTACCAGCTACACTACGGAAGTCATAATGATTTAAAACATGTATAATTTTGGTCACTTTCAAGATTTTCATAACAATTAAAAGAAATTTATTAAGATATGGCTATACAAATGATTTGGTATGTTTTTGAAGTTTATTTTTTTTCATTTTGTAGACCCGTTTTACTGTTAAACCTTATAATTTAAATAAAAAAATAAAACTTTAATTTTGAAATGCTACTTTGAAGAAGAACAACTGCCGTTCAGTAACATATTTTCAACAAAAAACGTTTTTGAAAGTTACATATATGGGCATTGTCTCAAATTAAATAGGCACCGTAAAAGGTAACTTTTAATATAAAAGTTCAGGACATAAAAAGATTCTGTAATTTCCCTAAAACAAACCCCAGCGACTATTTAAGACCCCCCCCCCGCTCAAACTTTTAAATTTGAACTCCGGAATGAACCCCCAAACATTATGAAATCCCAATGTTTTATTCCAAGGATAGCTTCGGAAACTTAAAATAGTATTTTGCCTGGAGTTTTTGTGTGCATCCTTCCTTGTGGTGCATGCAGGACACATTAATGAGTGTACGCTGGTGCATAAAGTTTTACCACAACAATGCATATACCTACTGCACTTAGTAGAAATAAGCCGATGAAATAAATTTATGGTGACTTGTGATGTTAAACATAGTTTGTCATGTTGCAAAACTCGTATGGATGAACAACTAACGTCGTTATATTTTCATTTGAATCTAAGAGTGGTTTTATTAAAGAATTTTAATCATCTTTATTGCAATTAATTTATGTGTGAAACTGAATATTTCTGGAATTTTAATTATATTACTTACATACCATCACGCTATTTCCCTCTTGGAACAATCAGATATGATAGAGCGTCAAACTTTCTTATCTCGACATACAAATCCTTCGAAGGTGTATGGGTGTAGAAGATGTGAAAGATGAGTAGCGCCATACGAATGGTGCTCTCTCCTATCTGCTAATTTGCAAGGAGACGGTATGATTGTTTATATTGAATTTTTCCCAGGATTATAAAAATGAAATAAAAATTTCGATCATGAAACAACCCTAATAAATATTTTCTTCTTTCTCCGCCTCCAAACTTGAAAAATCTGGATTATGGAGTCGGCAAAAATAATTCCGACTCAAACTTCGATTCTGACTCTGGAAATTTCAAATGTATGACTCCGACTCCGGCTTCAACTCCGACTAGGGATACGACTTTAGCTCCGACTCCGGGTCTGACTCCAATTAACATATACTACATATATTGCTAACCACATGTTACAATAATTACTTGGCGTAACTACTTTAATGTAGGTTTTTGGAAATTATGTCTACAGAGAATCCTCATCATATAATACGTTATTTGTACTAACTAATACATATGTTAGTTCATGATTTCATTATTTTATTTATGTGGCTAATAAGCTTTATAAAATTGAAGTCGGAGTCGAATTTAGAATATAAAAAAACCAACTAACTCCACGACTCTGACTTCTGAGTCCTACTCAGACTCCATAACCCAAGTAAAAATATTCAATTTTTGAAATACCCATATATTACATTTGTTAAAAAATATCTTACAATGGAGTAATTTGTTCGAGAGAAATGATCGAGTACCTACAGGGTACCATAAAACAGGAAATATCCTTTCCTTTCACACACAGACGAAATCTGTTTGATTCTTGTGGTTAGTACCGGGAAGAGATATTTGTAATTATTTTATTTTATAATTATGAAATGTGGAAATATTATTTAATGTGAAGATATCATTTCAAATGTGTATAATACTCGTATGTGAATTTGTTGATTGTATAACATATTAATTTTAATTGGGCCGCGACGCAGGGACTATCACGGTGTTTTCTTTAATATTTCGACACACTGGGCTTGATGTAAGTTTGTCCACATTTTGAGTACTCGTATTTCAATGATAAAGTGACAATTTATTTTTATGCTAAGATCTGCAACTCAAACTTGTTGGGTTTTTTAAATGTACATTATATCCGTTGTAAGTCAACTATCTCAGAATAGGCAATAAGCTGAGTATGATGTCTGATATGCACATAGATGTTTTGTCTTGTGTAAAATGATGTAAAAAATATATTTACGAATATGCAGTTAAAAATATAAATGATTTGTGTGTATTGCGCGAGTTTAAGTGATCTGTTTCCGTACGTAAAAAAAGTTTGAAATTGAAAATCATTTCTGGTTTTTTAAATTTGAAAATACGTACATGATAACTCTTTTTAAAAAATGGTGCATTTTTAAAACAGTGTAACCTCTTTCTAAGCTAAACTGCAGCTAGAAATAATTTATTATCAAGGGACTCACGTTTCCTGGTGTTTGATAAGTTAAATCAATCAATATACTCGTAGTTGTTTTTTAGATCTTTGTAAGATTTTAAGTCGTCGTTTTTAAGATTTTAAGTCTTCAATATTTAGAAAAAATATACTGTGTGCATTTATTTCGTTATAAGCGGGGCACATTTATTTAAACGCTATTTCCTGACCCAAGAATACTTTAAGTGACCCTGCGTTATAATACATCAACATCATCATCACCAGCAAGCCTTGTCCAATTTGGGGAAGGCAGAGACAACATATATTCGCTTAATTTTATCCTGGTACACGTACTTCGCGTCTGTCATATCCATACACCTTGCCAATTATAATATCTTATAATTAAGGTTTGCCTTCTTCCTTCTTTCAGAATTTGATTCATTTGGTTGAATCACGTTTTAAAGGTCTTGTCAAACTTCCATACTACTTGTATAGATTGTTTTTTTTTAATATTTCATCATTCATTCTTTCTACGTAACCGAACCATATATATACTCATTTCTTCACCTTAAGCATTGCTTCTTCTTCTTTCTCTTCATGGTTTAGGTCGTATGACATCTTTGTGACGGTGGGCTGTCCTGGGATGATGACGTCCAGCTGTCCTTCCACCTTTTCGGCGGCCTTCCTGGTAATCTCCTGCTGTTACGGTTTTCAGTCTTAGCGATTCTTGCCAGTCTTATATCCTCCATGCGGTCCACATGATCCCTCCAGAAGCGCCTTATGTTTCTTCCCAACCTCACTATGTCTTCAACACCAGAGACATACCTTATCGTCTAATTTCTGTTCCGATCTCTAAGAGTTCTGCCTGCGATGGAGCGTAGGGTTCTCATTTCTGCCACTCTGAGAAGGTTTTTTGTCCTGTTGGTATCGGCTCTCACTTTTATCCCACATATCATGATGGGGCGGACGCATGTCTTATATATCCTGACCTTACTTTCGGTTAGCATGTGTTTGTTTCTCCATATAGTTCCCCGCAGGCAGCCATCCAAAGCTGTCGCTTTATTAGTTTGTGCTCGTACTTCACTATATAGGTCACTGTTGCTGAAGATCTCTACACCTAGGTAAGTGAATCGCAGGACTTGTTCGATGGGTACATTATAGACGATCAGTTTACATCTGAGTGGCTCTTTCGATATTGTTAAGCACTTTGTTTTATTGACAGAAAATATCATATTGTATTTCTTAGAACCAATGTGAAATTTGTAGAGCATTATCTTAAGATCATCTTCGCTTTCTGGTAATATTGTAGCCTCGTCAGCATAAAACACTATACTGATCAATTTATTTTCCATTTTTAAGCATTGCATATTCTTTTAATTCGCCTTTTTTCATAACATTGTTTTTAAGCACATTCTACGTAACGTCCAAGAGTCACTTGCATATCTTAATGTTGGGCCCAAAATTCCACCATGAACAACCAGCTTTTCTTCATTTAAAATGTTCCGATCGGTATACTTATTGTAAAACCCACCAATCGTATATTGCCTGCGCCTATTATTCTTTAAATATCGCACTTCGTGCGGTCATAATTTTGTGAACATATTGCCTAGATAAAATTTCTTAATTATTTGAAAACATTTTTTTAGCACCGCAACTGAAGAAACTTTTGGTCACACAAAACAGCTTAGAAGTTCAAAAAGACACGCAAAAAATATTTAAAATAATTTTAGATGCGCTTATACTATAGAATTCTTCTCTTCAGTTTGATCCACCGCTTCTAACGCTGTTATGGGGGATAAATAAGTTCCCATCCAGCGCCATCTACACTACGTCGATTACTGACGAAGAAGAAACTGTCCAGAGGGGCTGATCATCTGTTGGTGGCATATATCAGTGTGAAAATAATAGTGACTTTATATCCAACGTCACGGAAGAAAGTAAATTAGTTGCTGCCTAGTAAATATATTCACATATAACCCAGCGTAAGGGCTGGAGTTTATACAGCCCAACAAGATACCAGTACATTCACGGAAAACTTCGAATGCAGCAAAAATATATTTTAATGCCACTAAGTTGGAGTAGGCAATAGTATATATTATATATTCATTAATATGTTTCCTTGTATGGAGGCACTACGACCGATAGCTGGCCACTATGTAAAATACACTCTAATCAAAATTCACGATGGCCTATTAAGCTCGCGCTACACCAAAGCGGTAAGCAATAAGCGTTAAATATTTTACGGCCAACATTGTTGCGGGTAACATGCGACAGTACACATTCGATGCTCATACACAAATAGATAAATTTAAATTATTTGCTACCTTGGCGCATGTTTTTGTGAACCCAAACTTCCCAAGGCATTACTCGATACGAGACTCAAAATTATCGGAACCATCTTTCTTTATATCTTGATAGATACACCGGATTATAAATAGAATAAAGCATTTAGAAAAATATTGACATACACACATACTATCCCTTTTGAGATAGACAAAGATAACAAATTTTCTCGCCTCATATACATTCATTCATACAATTCGTTATACTCATGATGAAGACAGGCCACCGAGACAGGCCACCGAGAGAGGCTACCGAGAGAGGCTACCGAGACAGACTACCGAAACAGGCCACCGTTTTTCATTCGAAACATAATACTTGTCAAACCAAAGAGTTATCACTCCTGATTAATTAAAGAGACAATATAAGGATATAAACATTCCAACAATATTAACAGAAATAACGAATAACCCCTCAAATCAGCATAATACTATTTAATCGAAGCGACAACTAAATAAAAATTAACAACAACTTAAACATTTGTGGAACTAGCGCGAAGGTTTTCCCGTTTTGAAAAGTTACCATGCGCTCACGTTACAGTCACGAACCGATACGGACCCATGCGGTTGAGACTCCAATCTAGAGCAATGGTATATTATGGCGAACTACGAACAAGTTCAGAAGATGAAAGCTGCAACGTTTTTGTAACGTTGGCATTGTAAGTCAAACCACAAGGTTAAAAAATCCGAAAAACCTTATCCAACTTTAACTAAGAACCACACAACCTCAAAACATATCTTGAATGTTTTTTTCATATACATATATTTATGAAACAATATTTTGAATAGATTTAAATTTTGCAATAAATCCAACCTATGGTCATAAAATAAATGGAGCATGCTCTATACAACAGTTTTAAAAATGAAAAATATAAATTTGGAAAATTTTAAAATCTAATTTGTACGTACATTAATTACTGAATAGTGTTAGAATACGCATTTTACTTCGAACAGAAAACTTTAATATCTATTGTTACAATATTAAAACCAAATATAATAAATGAGTTTATGTTATTATACGCATCATCACGATTAATAAATACATACCATCACATCGTTTCCTTGTCGGGGTAAACATAGAAGACAGAGCATCAGAGTTACCTTTTGCGTCACATACCTATCACCTCCTCGTGTCCATGCACCTTCTCAAACAATTCCTACGATTTCTTCTCCTTTCAAAATATCATTCACTTAATTCAAACATATTTTCATTGGTCTTCCTCTACCACGCATTGCCAGATCTTTCACTTCACATATCTTATACAATTTCCATATCACACACCGTCATTCATCCCGATTCTTTGCTAACACTATCATGTCAGCAGCATATAGAAATCCAATTAGACATTTGTAGTATTTATCTCTGGTGTTCCTTCACACATGGATCTATGGAAAATATTAAAGAACCAGAATGACAACAAATTTTAAACATATTTTTTGATGAATTCATATTTTCAATTTAAATATATTTTCTAGAAAAAAATGTAAATAAATTAATTGAATGAAAAAAATGTACTTTACGGATTCATATTTTGACTACACCATTCCTGTTTGTATGTGGATTTTTAAATGAAAACATAGCTCGTTGTCAAGTTTTTCAACAAAAAATAAACAACCAATTTGGGCTAAATCTGTTTGATCGTTGATCAGTGATTGGAAAACGTGTTTCTTTCTTTTCATTTTGTTCAACGGCATTACAAAATGTCTGCCGTCGCTATGTATTTTAATTTGCGGTTTGCTGCGGTTAAAAAATATCCTTTTCATCTTTATGATCTACCGCGAGTTAAGAACGTAAAAATATATTTTCTTTCTTGGATGAACCTTTTTATTTTAACGATTTTCCTTCCGTTTCACATAAAAAAAGTCTACGGGTTCTATAAGTGCCTACTTTAGCATAGCTAAGCGCTCTAAATGAATACCCTTTATGAAAAATATTTTTATTCTAATGATTTTTCTGTGTCTTTCAACAAAATTTTGATAATTCAAAAGAAGTATTTATGCTATGAATGGTAAAAAATACGTTCCAGTTTTTCGTGACTTTTTTTAAAAATTTTCTTTCCTCTTTCTAAAAAGGACGTTTCTAATTTGAAAAAAAAAAGAATTGTGATTTTTACCCATAGTCATTTTAACTGAATTTTCTCATTTAGGATTTATAAAAAGTTTCTCGAGTAGAATTCAGAAATATTGTAACTAATATAACTTTTTGTTTTTGTTTATTTGAAGTAAAATAAAACGGTTACTCTAAAAAAATTTAAGACTGGATATAAAGATTGAATTAAATTTTTAAGGTTTACAAAACAATTACGACCTCCGTAGCATTGATGGTTAGACGACTTTCTTTTAACTTGGGGGCTGCAGATTCGATTCCTATTTTTTTAAATAATCCATTCTAGTTTTTATTCGAGGTCCCTTTAACATATTTCTGGTTGGTTGAAAGAAATTGCTAGGTTGTACTGTTTACATATAACGAAGGGTAAAAATGAAACAAAATAATGACTTTTGAAAAAAAAATCAAGAAACCAAATTATTTGAAAACTCTCAAAACTTCTATACAAGTAAGAAAAAGCAGTATAAGAATTATTTTCAAAGTTTTTCGTAGAAAAAATACTTTTTAGATCACTAACCTAAAAGTGAGTTTTCTTTCATTTAGTGAGATAAATAGTTTATCCCTTGTAATTGTTACGCATTATGTGAGTTACTATGGATTTTATTTTACAAAAATATAATACTTATGTAAAGAAAGATTTTTATTGACGTTATGTAATTTAAAATACTTTTCCTAATATCAGCAGGGATAAGGTATTAATTTATTATCGATATATCAAACGCTTTATCGATTGATAAACTTTTGTTTAATATACAGTACAATCATTTATGCTATTATGAATTAGGAGTGTTTTCGGTGCCGTATTCACGAACTAAGCTGTTAAAAGCATCATAAATTCCACACCGAATTATTAAGTGGAATGAATATCTGGTATCGGTATTTTTTTATCTCGATGGATATATTATCTTTAGGACTGAACTCTTTAGTAAAATTTGTAAGCATAACTATGTCACTTCACAGGGAAGTATGAGTATATTTTTTTCTGTTATTATATAATACTAAAACTTTTAGTCATTTGTTATTCTTGTTTAAAAATATGTAGAATAAATATTATAAATAAATGGAAAGAGTTTGAAAAAAACTTTGAAACTGCCTTTGAAAATGCCACTAGGTAGAACAGTAACTATTTCAAACCATGTGTCTCCTCTGATGAATGTTTATCAAGTGTTGCTTAATAATTTAGCATATTTTTCTTTATAAATTTAATTTTTTTCATTTGAAATTTTAATTTTCAGGTCACGTTCAAATTATGAAGGAAGAAAGATATCAGAAATAAATGTTTGAAAAATAATAGATGTTTTAAATGCGGTGAAGAAAGGAGCTTTAAGATGGTTTGAACAAGTGGAGAGAATAAATAACTAAACGAGTTTACATGTCAGAAGAGCAAGGTGTACATGGAAGAGATAGACCGAGAAAAATATATCTTGATTTAGTTGATTAGGTTTTGAAAGAAGGTAAGTGGGAAGTATGAATAATAGAATAGTGTCCATGACAAATGTGGAGGAGTTCTCTTTGCATATTCCACAAGAGACACGGCGTGATGATAAGTAAAGGGAGAAGTATAAATAATAGAATATTGTCCATGGCGAATGTGGGGGAGTTCTCTTTGCCTATTCCACAAGGGACACGGCGTGATGATAAGTTAGTATGTATGAACTTTTGCATTTGTTTAAATTTTATTTATAAAACTTCCATGTTGAGAGTTGTGTGTTCGATTCTTACTGTTTCAAAATTATTCCAGTCTAGATTTCACTACCGGCCTCTTTATAACGTTTTTGGTTCGTAGGAAAAGATTGTCACACTGCAATAAACTCTCCAGGTTGTACTGTTTACACCGAAAGTACATATAATACTCGTACAATATTATATTTATTTCCATCTGTCATATTAAAATCTTATTTTTTTTTATATATTTTTATTTATTTAATTTGTTGACTATTAGTTTTCTTGATGTTTGCATAACATATAATTAAGCCATCAATTTAACGGATTTTAAATAAACTCGAGAATGCTGATTTAAAAAGCTATTAAGTGATTTTAAAGATCACGTTTGGCTTTAAGTTTTCACCTGTATTCAAACAATCTTCTCAACATTAAGATAACATATTCTTGGTTTATGAGTCAAATATCGCTTAATCTACCTGACAACTACTTAAGATTATAACAACTGAGATTATTTTCAATACCACTTAAGCAGCGTAGATATGTAGAATTATAATTTAATTGAGGGGATAAATTTGATGTTCACCATGAAAACCATTTTTCCACTACCATAAGAATGATTCGCGAAATACGAGTAGAAATAGTGTCTCTTGCGCGGTAGACAAGAAGAAAATATCTCTAAACTCTTTTATTCAAGCAATCAACTTTCACCTCCTCCGCATTTATATGTCTCGTAATGCACAATCTTCTTTTATTCATGCTCCTCATTTTACTTTCTTAAAATATCTGGTCCACTTAATAACTATTAAGGTAGAATTATACCAATTTCAAACAATTTATTAATTTAACGTGACATATTCTCAGAAAAACATGCATATCGTCACACCATGCCCTTTTTTGGCCAGATCTCCACATCTTTCTATATACTCGTATGCACACAGCTCTCGTCACATCTACAATACATCAATCAGTTTTTTTCGTTTTCTTTTTAACATTTAAGTAAGAGGAATATACTAGGCATATATTTGAATTACTGAGAGCAATAAGAATCTAATAAAATACTATATCTCAAATTAAGATATATTTATGTATTTGAAATTTCAGGTATTTTTTGCAAGTGCAAAATAGGAAAAGCTGTGATGTTTCGCATTTCTTTAAACAACGGAAATTTACCTACATGACCTAGTAAGTAAAAAGCTTTTCTTTTAACCTACATATAGTGGGCTAGATTTCTATTGGAATTCAGTTTGTTTTAATAATTCTACAATAGTTCAATTTTTACTTAAGACCTCTTTAAGATCTTAAGTGAAATTTATCTTTCTGGTTGGTAGGAAGAGATCGCTAAATAATAGTCCACTAGATTAAACTATTAAATTTATAACGATAGTGAACTACAATATAACACAAAATGTATCGAACCTCTTTAGCCGTAAAATCTTTATTTTAAATAAGTTATTTATCATAATCTACAAACTTGATTGATTGAACATTTTCAAAATATTAACTGTGTATAGTCGAACTAACAACTTATCAGTTTTTGATTCGTTTTCCCCAGGTACTAGTATATAGAAAGGAAGGTAATTGGTTATGCTGCAGACTACACATCTTCATGCCCTGGTCGAGCCCCGAGAGGGCTGGGGGGAAAAGGGCCTGAGAGGTCCTGAAAGTTTCCCATTGTCGCGGGTAGGAGAGGCGCATACTAAATTTCAGGAAGACGTGTTCCCAAAGGATTCTTGCTTACAGTGTCTTGAAACTTAACTAGTTACAAACTAATTAAAATATGTTTTTGAATGACTTATTTACTTTGTTATAATCAAAATTAATCTAAATTGCGTATTTAGAATCTTCGAGATTTTTTTTTTGGAAAACCGGAAAAATATAATCATAATAAATAAAGATAATTTGTATATCGCCGTTTAGAGAGCAGACTCTTCTCTAAGGCGCCATTACTCAGAAATTGATCCTAGTTTTATTAAAAGATTTACAATATAACAAATAATGCATTACGTTGAGTCTAAGACTAGGAAATGGTTGCTCGGGCATTAGATTTAGTTCTTTTCAGTATATGTGTACGTCAAGAAAAACATATTTTGTAAGAAACCGCCGAAAACTTACTAAGGGAAGATGATTTAAAAATAAATCTTTGTGGATAATTATATGCTACACGACCAGCAATGGCAAAAGACCTATTGGCGCCAAATTATTTGCCACGAAAATCTAAGTCTACCACGCTACTACAAACAACTGATAAATATTTCTTCAGGTGAAATACGAATCCACAATCTTGTTCTATCTGTGAGACCAGTGTTTCTCACCCTTTTTTGACACGTGGTTCCCTTTTGAGTTTAATATTTTTCTGTGGACCCCACCTATAATAGCAGGAGTTCATACCTCGCAAAATTAATTTGCAAGATTCGACAAGTCATTGTTTACAAGAAACAAATGTACGTATACTATGTGATAACCAGGAGCGGCTCGTCTTTAAGGGCAACCGGGTCACTGTCTCACACACATTTCTCCTAATAAAAAAATAATAATTAGCTGAAATGTTTTTGAAACGTGTTTTTATTATTAAGACAAAACCTTGGTTTACCAAGGAAGTAAAAGAGCTGGCTGAGGAGAAACGAAAAAGCTATTTAAAATATAGAAGTACACCATCAGATAAAGAGAGACAAGCGTATGCAACAACTAGAAACAGAGTCAACTCGGAAATAAAACGGATAAAGAGAGAATACTTGACTAAAATCACCAAATATATGGAGTTTGATCTGTACGGGGCTCAAAATAAGGTATGGAAAATGCTAAGAGAAAAAAAGAAACTGATCAATGAATATGTACAAACAAACAAAATTACAATAGAAAAGTGGGAAAAGTACTTTCAGGAATTATACAATGACCCGGAAGAAATCCCATTGCCTCAGAATTTTACAGATTCGGAAATTATTGAGTATAGTGAAATCAAAGCAGCTATAGCAAAACTGAAAAACCGGAAATCAACAGGACCAGACGAAATTCACAATGAGATGCTAAAATATGCCAATGATCGATTAGTAGCTGAGCTTTCCAAACTGTTTAATAAAATATTGGACACATCAATTATCCCTAACGACTGGAGAACAAGTATAACAATACCCATCTTTAAAAAGGGGCAGAAATCAAATCCTGAAAACTGCAGAGGAATATCCCTGCTGTGCTCTACTCTTAAATTGTTCACAATTATAATAAACTTAAATTGTTCACAATTAAGAAAAACTTGAAATACATATTACAAATAGAGAGGAACCGCAGGGATTCAGAAAGAACCGCTCTACTACCGACGCTATATTCACTCTTAGACAAATTAAAGAAAAAACATTAGAATACAACAAACCAGCCTACCTCTGTTTAGACGATCTTACAAAAGCTTTCGACAGAATTCGGTTGAAGGACCTTCTAAACACTTTATCCACAAAAATGATACCTCCATCACTCATTAATGTCATAAGAGAGATCATCCTGAATAGTAACACAAAAATCTGAGCAAATTGGAAATATACTAAACCCATATAAACATCAGTTGGAATCAGACAAGGCGATAGCCTAAGCCCTTTAACTGCATAATGGATAATATCATTGCAGAGGTTGCATCTCTCAAGTTGGGGTACAGTCTTGGTAAGGAAGCGGTGGGAATTCTCTGTTATGCTGACGACGCTACACTCATAGCTGAAAATAAAAATGACTTACAGAGAATGCTCACAAAGTTCGATGAATCCTGCTCAAAGTACAAAAGGATTATCTCCGTAACAAAAACCAAGTATATGACATTCTTCAAAAACCCACTAGAGTGCAGAATTTCAGTACGTGACGAGCCAATTGAACAAGCAACCCAGTTCAGATATCTTGGCAGTTAACTGCTCAGCTCTCATGACCTCCCCAGAGACGTAAGGCCTCAGGTAGATAAAGCTGCAGTTGTGACTGCCTGCCGAGCTGCCCTGACGGGCTGCCTAAGAGATGTCATATGGAGGAATAAAGATATGAGAACGGATAGCAAGGTACGTATTTATAAGACCTGTGTGGGACCTATCCTTACATATGGCATCGAAGCGAGGGCGGACACTGTCAGGACAAAAAGTATGCTAAGGACAACGGAAATGAGAACTCTGCGCGCTATTGCTGGGAAGACTTTGCGTGATCGTGTAAGGAACACCACAATCCGAGAGGTCTGTGAGGTCCAAGGTGTGGTCAGATGGGGACGACAGCGTCGACGATACTGGTACCAACATGTGCAGATAATGAATTCCATAAGAATTCCATACATAGCTCTGCATGGGGTGCCAGATGGACGGCGTCCGTCAGGGAGACCCCCGAAACGATGGAGAGATAACTGGAGCTCAGCATCACAGGACAATCCTGCAACAACAGGCTCTTGAGAGTCTACAGAAAGTTTAAGAAGAAGAAGTTTTTATTATTGGTATAATTGTAATTATTCTTAGTTTTTCGGAATATTATTTGCACGTAATGATTTATAAATATTTGAATAAAAACGATATTAATTTATCACTGGTAAATAGGTGTGAAATATATATGCGCACGAAGTACGAAATACGATGCACGCATACAACTAAATGAGTTGCGGCGGGGCAGTTTTGTATCTGCCGTGGTCACGCGGTCGCTAACTTCAGTTTAGCTGTCGCTATGACGCGATATCTGATAGTGTTTGGTCAGTCAATGGAGGTTAAGAGAAAAGTTCCGTATTACCGTATACAGAAGGTCGCTTTTCCTTTGCTGCGTAAAGGTCTGTTTGGGACAGGAGCACGCCTGCCCCGCGTTGTAATGAGCGACGTTTATTTTTTTCGTTTTTCATGTTCATGTATTATATTAATAAAAACGATTTCCATTTGATGTTGTGAAACATTCATATTTTTATAATTAGAGTTTGTTTGTTTAATTTTTAAACGTTAATAAAAAATATTTTCCTTTGATTTTTTTGACAAATATATGTTTTTTTATAATGATAGTTTTGTGAATGTTCATATTTAAATAACAAATATTTTTGTTTAATTTCGTAATAAAAAATTTGATAATTCTTAGTGTTTTCTTGGTTCGACCTCATTGTACTAATATATGTATACAGTTAATTTTTAAAAAAAAAAAAAAAATTGGTGGGGGGGGCATAAACGCCGCATCATGCCCCACCTGTTTTTAAAGTCACGAGTCGCCCCTGGTGATAACAATTAAAACATTTTAGCTTCAAATTTTCGTTATTAATTTACTTTTGTATTTTATGTAAATATAATTTTAAAATGAATTTAAGTATATTTTTCTAATAATTTATTTATTGAATTTTCATCATTCGTCATATAATTTTAATATTTTATTCTGACTTTACCCCCCCCCCCCCCCCCCCTAGTGTTTGCTCTGACTCCTAAAAAGTTGTTGATTTTAGGTCTATGACTCCCTTGAAATGTTCTTTGCCCCCAGTTGAGAAACACTATCTTAGACTATCCTAGTATTTAATATTTGGTTGAGACGAAAAGTATTGTCATTTTAACGACACTTATTTGCAAATTATGTAAATGGTTGGCTTTTGTCGTGAAGCGTTTTTCTGTTATCACTTAAAAATGACACTTTTTAAATGACACAAAAATATAGCTTAAACTATCTGTGGAGTACGGGGAAAATTGGTCAAAAATAGATCTTGTCATATTTGTTTTATCAAGTTTCGTTCTTGGATTTTATGTACCGTACCATCGGGAATCGGACTTGAAGCCAAGCGTCTTACTGCCTCTTAGGGGCCTTCTACCATTATGCGTTGATCCTCGATTTTGCCCATCAATATTAACTTTAGGAAATGTTTTTTTCTCTTTCCAATATATGACCCAGATAGGCAATGTTTCGGATATTTTTAGTATTTAAGAGCGCTTGTTCTACTCCTGGTTTGCGCATTACCTCAGCATTTGAAAAAATATGGTAGGAAGAAATTCTGAATATTATTATATTAATCCATATTTTTAATGCTTCCAGATTATTACGCATTCTCGTCATCATGATCAATGTTTACCACTGGAAGTAGAATAGACCATAACTATCACTTAATCATACGTTACTTTAGTTTCTGGTTTGTCAATAGAGATTGCCACATTGCAATAAATCCACCAGGTGTTTCTCTATGTAACGAAAGTACTCGTATAAAACAATACAATTAATCCTTTATATGTAAAAATACTAAATCAGAAAAATGTTTATTTCATGGTTGAAATTCGTTTCCAAAATATAGCTCCATATAAGCGTATAAATATAGCTTCATACAAGCGTATAGCTCCATACAAGGGTATAAATATAGCTCCATACAAGCGTATAAATAGTTCCACTTTTTCCTCAAATATTTCATACTTGTATAATATGGTTTTATTTTTATAAACATACGCAGATACGGGGAAGCACCTAATATAATCGCCGCAGCCAATACCTTCATATTCTTACATTCAACTTTGGGGATAGTGTGCTCTCTAAACTGTACTATATTAATTGTTTTTTTTTAATTTTATTATTCAGATTAGAGTTATCATTGCAAAAAACAGAAAGCATCTTGAAGAATTCCACAAGTATCAATTTATTTCAGCATGGAACTTCTCTATTTGAATCAAGGTAATGAGTGATTCGGTTAGATACATTACACTGTCAACTTGTTTTTAAGCTACCTGGACAGTTCAATAACGCTATAGAATTACAAATTATGTTATCATGTTATCAAACCGGATAATGAGGAATACTTACATGAAAAAAAAAAACTCGTAAATACAATGAAATCAAAACATTCGATTCTTTACAAAACTCCTCAGTCAAAGTACAAAAATAAAAAAACTTTTGTAAGAATATGTCCTAATTTTGTTCTTTGAAAACGTCGTCCCCTCGGTAAAGGTGGGTGCACACCGAGTATAATGGAACCCCGCACCTTTGGAAAGCGTCCTTCCCGGCCGCCCCACGAAAGGAAATGTGACGCGGGATTCACCAAGCATAACAATCACCGCAGTATTGCTCACCCAGAACACGTACGTACCGTACAGTATAATGCACGTGGCTTCAATTCCATTCTCGCATGTTAACTACAAATAAATATTTAGGCATACAAAAGAAACGATTTTTCCGGACGATTTCGCATACGTAAAAAAAGACTTAATAATTCTAGTACGAGGAAATTTCATTTTGATTCAAAGATTCTTTTGATGTTTTTTTTTAAATGTGGTCGACACCCTCAAGAAGGTTTACTAATCTTGCACCACAACAGCTTCCCATTCATTGTTCTCCCCCATTTCTCGTAAAATAGTGAACTTTTAAGAAATATTTTCATGATAATTTAATTTTGTGAATTGATTTGTCCTACGATTTTCGTTTTTTAATTTCATTCATATTTTTTTATTAATAATATATCATTCGTGGGTTTTTACATAATTTTAATGAATAAAATAGTATAACCCATTAAAAGTGCAACTTAAAAAACGTATGATTTATTGGTTACCAATTTTAGTTTTGATTATTTAAGCTCATTTAGGGAATCGCCACATGGCAATAAATTCACCAGGTTGTGTTGCATACAACGAAAGTTTAATAAAAAATATTCTTAAAATGTTATTAAGAGAACTGATGTGAAAAAATGCTTTTTAATACTAACACATACTCAAATCGCTATAAGCAATATCTGTGCACCAATTAGTACGTAGTATTGGTAAATACGAATGGAATACTTTTTGCGCATACTCTATGAGAGCTACGAAGTAACGTCAAGCACCACTGGATAAATTAGCTCATCGAATATGAAAACTTAGACTAATATACGCAGGCCTTATCCAGTAAGAATATGAACTGGTAGCCTTTCCTTATTCAGGCTTAAAAAGTAATGCTATAAATTTTAATTGAAATCGTAACTTAAGATACCTTGATAAGAAATTTCACTATCGGAAATATTTTTAGCCCCTCTCATTTTCAATGCTGAACGTTCAAACATTGAGAATGTTTTCTGAAGATGTTTTTTTTATTAAATAGATAATTTTGTATACAGATTATAATAATCCATATAAAAAACATGTTTTATAAATAAATAACATATATAGCTTAGTTGCTAAGTAGGTGATTGTGGATTCGATTTCCCTCCGTCAACATTTTTTTTCTAAAAATGAGTCAGTCTGATTTTAACTAAAGATATTCTTTCACTGAATGTCTTTCGACTAACCATAAACATGTTTAAGGCATTGGACCACATTGCCACATGGCGGAACATCCACCAAAATTTTACTGTATACAACGAATGGGAAATACAATAAAATATTTATTTAATCTTATTAAAATGTTCAACATATTATACTCGTTAACCCTTGAAAAAACATATTTTCGATTTAGTGCTCGTCATATATACACATATATCATTATAATTCACTATTAACGCAAGAGTGTTTACTAATTGATCGAAAAAACGATGTCTTCCTTATTTTATTATAGCCTGATATCATTAAATTTTATCACGCCCCATTTTTAATGCTGAGAATTTTTCTTCTTTTCACTGAAATATGGAAAATCGTTTCGGCACCCTTTCAGTCTCGTATTTGCCGTAAGTCAAAAAAATGACCCACTCCGAGTACGTGTCGGAAGGGATCGCCAATCCTTCGGGGGTTGGAAGTCCTAAACACAAAAATCAACTCAGGATGAATAAAGGACCAGGCTTTTGAATGCGGCAATGATATGCGAGTTTGGATCATTACTTTTTGCCAATATCTCTTGTCAATACAACGTGCTGTGATGGAAAAGCGGACATACCGAAGGTCATTTTGATCATTATTTTCGTCAATATTGTGTCGATATATTACTAACTTTCAATGGAATGATTTTATCTTCAAAGAAAATTTGTCAACTTAGTTTCTTTTTCTGATAACAATGTGTTGAAATCTGGAAAGCGTTTTTCATATCATTTGAGATGTATTATCTATCTATCTTCTATATAAATAAAAATGTAAATGTTCGTATATACTATAGAAAATGTTTAATCTCCGAAAGTTCTCTACCGATCGCTTTGAAATTTTGACAAAAGTTGGCATTCATAAACAGAAATGTTTATATATTTTTATTTAAATATCGGTTTATATAAAAAACTTTAGAAATCAGAAAAAATAACGTTTGCGCCTCCTGCAGCGACAAATTCAAACTAAACTTGACAGTTATGTCACATTGCATTTTCGACGTTTCGGAATTAATATTAAATCTATATAAATAAATTATTAAATAATTTAATGTTTAATAATAAATTTAAAAAATAATACATTTTAAATTTTCAAATACGTTTATTGAAGAGTTGCGACATTAGCGCCAATTTACTGACGTAAAAATATACAAAGTTTATGTTGGCGATTTTGTATTTTGAGAGAGCGTCCTTTGTGTCACGGTTAAAAGAAAACTTTATATATTTGTATAAAATTTTAATAAAAAATAGTTGTGTTGTGATAAAATTGACTTCAGTGATTGGGGTAAGTTGTTGAGATTATACTTAGGTTAAAAAATAATTTTAGTTGAATGTATTTTGGCATTATTTGGTGGTGACGTTGGAAGAGTTAACCTTTAATTTAGTCACGCTGAATACGAATATCTTCCAACTGATCAAGAATCGGTAATTGATGAATTGGATCCGAATGACAACCAAGAAATGGAAGTTGATGAAGATGGTGAGCAATTAGAGGATTTAATAGAAAATATTGAAGACGATTCTGATTCGTCAGATTCCTTATGCATGTTAATAGATTTAGTTAGCTCCTAAATCACATACATCTGAATGACAATTCGCTTCAACCTAAAAGAAATTCACCAGACTTTGAGAAGTTATATAAAGTGCGACCATTTCTAAACGATATATCAAAGAAAGTAGGAATATCAAAAGTATCTTTTTTATATAGAATTTAATTTTATCTCTATGTTTATATTTCAAAAGCTATCAAATCGTATGTAGAAATGGAGATTTTTTTTAATTAGTTCCTATTATCTATTTGTGTTCCCTTAATATTTAATTAGTTACAATTATCTCTCTGTCTTCCCTTAATATTTAATTTGTTACAATTATCTCTTTGTCTTTCCTTAACATTTAATTAGTTACTTTTATGTTTCGCAATTTTATATGTTGCCTGAAATACTCTACTTTGTGGCGACACGTAAAGACGTTGAAACTAACTACTAATATGCGTGTCCAGCTGCAAAACCATCGATCAGCTGAAATATTCTCACATCAATCGTATGTAGAAATGGAGATTTGTAACAAGATGTATTAATTTGTCATTATTGTTAGTTTTTTGTAATGTATTTACCTAAATAACTTGGTATTTATTAGAATCCAGCCTTATATTAAAGTCGATAAAATAAATATAATCACTGAACGTCGTTACAAGGTTGTATTGGGACAAATTTGTCAACTGTCATAGAAAACAGAACGTTTGATATTCATCCGTTTGAATCAGACCAAGCTTCGCTCTAAAGAATACATTCATTTGCGAGATGCAGTTGTAAATGACGGTAATAGAACTAACGTTGGAAGACTATAACTTCTGCAATTTAGTGTCGTCAAAAGAAGAATTGGTTAAAAAAGTATTTCCCTATATTCAAATCAATTATAAGAATCACGATTGGCTGAGTGAACGAGCTATTGTTAACAAAGACGTCTACAAACTTAACAATATTATTCAGTTCCTTTTTTAATGTTTCACAATTTTATATGTTTTTGTTATAACTTTCTTTCTTCTTTTTCAGTGCAATCGATCTGCTTTAGTTCATCAAAATGTCGAGGAAGCAGCAGAGCGACTGACGTGTAGCCATACTTGAGGATGCACAGTTGCGAACACGGCGATCGAGTTCTGCAGATTCAAAACTGCTTCATTCTCAACAGAATGAACGCGACAGACTGATAGTGGCTGAAAGAGGTCAGTAAGAATATCAAATGTGCCTTTTTTATGTAGAATTTAATTTTACGTTTATGTTTATGTTTCAAAATCTATGAAATCGTCTGTAGAAATAGAGATTTTTTTAATTAGTTTGATATTCATCCATTTGAATCAGACCAAGCTTTGCTCTGAAGAATACGTTCGTTTGCGAGATGCAGTTGTAAATGACGGTAATACAACTAACGTTGGAAGACTAACGATTTGGCCATCTTCATATACAGGCAGTCCACGTCATATGCATGAGTACGCTCAAGATGCAATTGCGTATGTTCGTCACTACGGGTGTCCAGATCTATTCACTACATTCACATGCAATCCAGCTTGGGATGATATACAACAGCTTATGGTAAAACATGAAGTGTTTGGGTCTGTGCGCTGTTGGATGTACTCAGTGGAATGGCAAAAGAGAGGATTGCCACATGCACATAGACTAATCTGGCTCTATAACAAAATCACTTCAAACGAAATCGACAATGTAATGTGCGCTGAAATACCTGATGCCGACGTCGATAAGGATTTGCATGAAGTTGTGACGAAAAATATGATACATGGACCTTGCGGTACACTGAATCCAAATTCACCATGCATGATAGACAGAAAATGCTCTAAGCGATATCCTCGAGCATTAGTACCCAACACAGTTACATGAAACGATGGATATCATTTATATAGAAGAAGACCAACAGAAGATGGCGGTAAATTAGCAACCATACAAATGCGAAACGATGACATCGAAGTAGACAACCGTTGGGTTGTTCCATATTCGCCTTTGCTATCAAAAACATACAAAGCGCACATAAATGTGGAATACTGTAACTCCGTTAAATCGATCAAATACATTTGTAAGTGCGTGCAACCAGAAAGAAGTAATAGAAATGCGGTCATACATATCGATTAAATCGCACAGTATCAGGCTGAAAGATACATAAGCAGCGATAAAGCTGTATGGCGAATTTTTTAATTTCCCATACATGAACGAAGTCCAGTTGTTGTTCACTTAGCAGTACATCTAGAAAATGGACAACGCGTTTATTTCACAGCTGCAAATGTGCAACAAATAACCCTGAATCTACCGGCTACAACGTTAACTGCTTTCTTCACGTTATGTCAAAATGACGCGTTTGCGAAAACACTGCTGTATCATTGATTGTGACGTCAAAAGAAGAATTGGTTGAAAAAGTATTTCCCTATATTTAAATTAATTATAAGAATCACGATTGGCTGAGTGAACGAGCTATTCTTGCCGCCAAGAACAAGGACGTCTACGAACTTAACAATATTATTCAGTTCCTTTTTTAATGTTTCACAATTTTATATCGATCTGCTTTAGTTCATCAAAATGTCGAGGAAGCAGCAGAACGACGTGTGAAACTGGTTTGTTCTCAACAGAATGTATGCGACAGGCTGATAGTAGCTGAAAGAGGTCAGTAGGTCAGTGGCTGAAAGAGGTCAGTAGGAATATCAAAAGTATATTTTTTATATAGAATATAATTTTATCTCTATGTTTATATTTCAAAATCTATCAAATCGTATGTAGAAATGGAGATTTTTTTTAATTAGTTCCAATGATCTATTTGTATTCCCTTAACATTTAATTAATTACAATTATCTCTCTGTCTTCCTTTAACATTTAATTAGTCACTTTTATGTTTCGCAATTTTATATGTTGCCTGAAATACTCTACTTTGTGGTGACCCGTAAAGACGTTGAAATTAACTACAAATATGCGTGTCCAGCTGCAAAACGATCAGCTGAGATATTCTCACATCAATTGCTGGAAATTGGGAACGGAAAGGTGCCGGTTGATATGACCTCAGGACGAATTTCATTGTCTCATAACTTCTGCAATTTAGTGATGTCAAAAGAAGAATTGGTTGAAAAAGTATTTCCCAATATTCAAATTAATTATAAGAATCACGATTGGCTGAGTGAACGAGCTATTCTTTCCACCATGAACAAAGACGTCTACGAACTAAACAATATTATTCAGTTCCTTTTTTAATGTTTCGAAATTTTATATGTTTTTGTTATAGCTTTCTTTCTTCTTTTTCAGTCCAATCGATCTTTCATTGAATTCAAATCATATCGTGAATTGACATCTTGGAGTGCCGCGATCATTTGCGAGCACGGTGATAAACGCGACAGACTGAGAGTGGCTGAAAGACATAAAAAATATTGTATACCCACAAGCATTATGAATTTAAACATATTAGAAACGTGTGCTTTCTGTTTTCTTTCTTTTCCATTTAACCAGACTGAGCCACAGCAACGCGTGGCCGGGTATAGCTAGTCATAAATAAGACTTCAATATATTTGAAAATGTCAAAATAACATCTTTTTGATTATGAAATATCTTTTGGAATGAGTAAAAATATTGAAGGTTTATTAACAAACCAAAGAATAACCACGTCTTTATAAAAAATGAAATATTATAAAAGGTTCTTTTATGAAGAAGATAGCGCAAAATTCCAGTTCCGGAACTAAAAACGTGCTTCCACAATGTCTCTAGCAGAAGGTATCGTATTCGGTATTTCAAGTATGTAGGTATATTTTGAGAATAAACAAAATATTAATCTTAATTATTTTTACTGGAACGAGAGTACCTCACCAACTTTCATAACTCATTACCCATAGTTATTTTCCCATTTAAGGTAAATTTCATTCTCTGTCCATGGTACATGACCTTCCGTTGGGGCCTCCACTATCCTTTTCACGATCCGGTGTGAGGTCAGTACAGCAAGGGCTGCCTCCAGGGACAGCTGTTTCATCATAGTATGACTAAATTCAATTTTATTTCGAGAGCTCGATCGTGCTGTAAGGAAATCTAATTTATTCTTAGAAACAGTGTAAGGGGGGGGGGGGGGTGGAAAGAGCACATACCTGTAAAAAACAATTGACATAAATTTAGTTCAAACAGCTCATTTTTGCCTTACATTTTTTTCTAAACGCAAATTGGTTTCCCCCTTAGAAAAAATTCAGAAAAGACAATATAAATAAGATATAAAGATGGAAACGACTTTATTCATGGTGTTTGTGATTGATTTGTAAAATGCGCGCAAGGGAACGCTTCCTGAAAATTCCGCTTTCCCAAAGCACACATCTCAACATGTAAATTGGATTCGTTTTGAGTTTCAACGATATCGCCGCTCTGGATTCCCTTCAATTTACGATACGGCGCTTTACAGCGTTTTGCCCCTGAAAAAGCGATTTAGCGCAATCTCAAGTCGCCGAATGATCTTTAAACTTTATCAGCCATACCATAAAAGTCAGAGACTCGTGTCAGTGATTTTTGTGCTGCAAATACATTGAACATATTTGATCTTAAATACTCTATTCTAAAATACCAGTTCTTTCAATGTGATCAGGCTAAGTCTATATTGAGAAAATAAATTTAAAAAATACATTTCAAGTATTTACAACGCATTTTTTTCATTTATGAAATGACTGGATGAAGAATCCCCTTTAAATTATGCGTTCAAAATGGAATAAAGTTTAGTGAAGTTTTTGGCGAGGATGCTATGTTGAAACCAAGTGTTTATGAACGGTACAATTTTTTGAAGAAGGCCGTGAAGACTTTGAAGGTGACAAGAGGAATTCGCATCCTAGCACATCAAGCAACGGTAAAAATGTAGAAAAAAATAAGAATATTGTGATCAGGATTGTGGGCAAACAACTCCTGGGTTTGGCACCACGATAATGCACTGACTCACACTTTACTACTAATTCGTGATTTTTTGACAAAAATCAACACCGTCGTGATGCCGCAGTCACCGTATTGACCAGATATGCCCACCCGCGACTTTTCCTGCTCCGAAAGTTGAAGAGAATATTGAAAGGAAAACGTTTTGAATCTTAAGGCTATCCCAAAAAGTATAGTGTATATTATGGGGACTACTTTGAAGATAACAATATTAATATTAATTATTAAATAAATATTTTTTGATAAAAAAAAAATCTCGTTCTTTTTTTATAACACCATGTACATACGTATTATTAGTTCATGTTTCAGTATAACACTTTCGTTACATGCAATACAGCCATGCAGATTGATTGCCACGTTTTAATGTCTTCCAACAAACCAAAAAGCTTTTAACGAGGTCTTGAATAAAAACCAGACTAGAACTTTTTAAAAAACGTGGGTTGAATGAAACTCATAGCCCCCGGTTTGGAAATACAAGAGAATTATCGCTATCATTATATAATGATATACGAAAATTGCATTTTTTTATTTTATTTTCAACTAATTCTAGTAATTTGATTTACAAAAATGAAACGTGGACGTAAAAAACTAAAAAAATCTTTTCACTGTCACTAAAGTACTTAATAAACTTAAAGGGGTGTAAAGAAGGTTGAGTTTTTTGCATCATATATTTGAAAACAAAATAAGTATAATCAGAATATAAAAAAACAAGGAATACATGAGGATGAAAATTATCAATTAAAGCACAATAAACATTGTAATTTGTTTTATATAAATAATATACATAATAAACACTAAAACATCAAAAGAATATCATTTTTTAAGTCACTTTACAATATCAAGTGTTTAAAATATAATTTATGAATTCACATTTAATAATCACAAAAAAATATTTAAACAAATAATTATAAAGAAATTCGTGCATTCAGCCCAATTATTTGTTTACTTAATAAAACTTATTGTATCTACTAGCTTTTGGCTTAAAACTTGATTATCTCCAGAAAATTAATATTCGTTCATATTTTCAAATTTCATTCTAATTACATTTCAGAGTTTCAGCATTGTCAGACGTTTCTCGCTAATAACTTGTATTGTTTGGTGGCACAAACGGTTGTTGCATTATTTCAAAGTAAAGTTTTGAATGCTTTTCACAAAATACGTATTTTGCATTTCCTAGGCTACATTCCTTCAATTTGAATCACAAAGTTTTGAATTTGTAGAATCCTAAAAGAAATCACAATGTTGTTATGGATTTCAATTAAATTAATGGCATCGATATATAAATTATTGTAAAAGGTAATGTATAAAAACATCTTAGTTTTTTTTACTCTACGAGTACATTTGACTTATTTATTATAAAAAAGTATTAAAAATCAAGCATAATTTTTATTTATTTCATCATAAAAATTTCATTATATAGCTCTGTTAGCGTAATATCATCTTGAATAATTTTTTAAATATAATTGTAGTGTTACTTAATGCAAGTATATATATTTAGAAGTAAAATTGTTCAAACCATTCTAAATCGATCCCCTAATGTCAAAATTCTAACATTGAAACTAATTTATTTCTTTATCACCGATTTCATTCAAAGTACAAATAGTAAATATTAGATCCTCTAGGCATAATGGTTTTAAGAACTTTTCCGAGTGTTTTATTTTTGTCCAAACCATGTTTATATCAGGAGAATAAGGTGACAATTTGTGGAATCCCTTAATATTAAAACTTCAAAATGAGTCTGCACTAAAAGAGTAGACAAAGTAACTTCTAACACTCCATAAACACTCAGAAAAGGAAAAAGGGACAAGATCAAGCTCTTATTTCACCTAAAGCGTGATTTTATGGAAGACTCTTAACCAAAAGTACATTGCAATTATTTGTAGAAGGCGATTTCATTTTTTTTTTTCATTACTGTTCACCTGTGCAGATTATACGTGTTTCGAAAGCCTTCGCATATGCGACCTATAAAATGACAAATAATTTATGATTTTTTCGTTTAATAAACAACCAAAAAAAAAACGAATAAAAAAACTGTTTATCTATCTAATTTTCCTACAACTTCCCCATTACTCTTGTTTAATTTCAAGTATCAAATGCTCTTAGTATAAACGTTAATATTAAAGATGTTTAGAGTAAAATGGAAGTCAATTTAGTAAAATATAATTTCTCTCTAAAAAGTAATCATATAGAGCAAAAAAATTAACCACCTACTTCTCAATTATACTCGTAGTATTATAATATAAAGAGGTACAGTATTAAAAGCACGTATTTTATTGCATTAAATGTTTTTTGCATAACATTATTCACCACCCTGAAACGATTCAACCAGTGATATAATAGAATTATATCAATTTTGGATATTATAAAATTCCTTCTCAACCCTCGTTTGTTGTATTCTAAATATCGCCTAAATTTTCGCGGCTGTTAAGGTACATATGATATAATATAAAACTGATAAATTTAAAAAGTACTCAAAGATTCACCATTAATATTTGAGGACCATAAAATGCATATGTGCATTCTAAAATAAATTGTAATTACTCCTTTCAATTGATATATCTTGAAATTAGCATAAAAGCATAAAATAACTTTATAATCTAATAACATAAAATTTAAATAACATGCACTAGAACACGTGGAAATATAATAATATAGGTTTATCAGAGTTAAAAAAATACTTAAATAATGGATAGCAATCTTAATATTCTTTCGTATAACAAACAATAATTCTTTATAAACTTAATTATTTTGTCTAAATAACAAATGATTTTTTAATTAAATTCTAACTGTTGGTTCATTCAAAATATAAATATGTTTCTAATAAGGTTTTATTTTTATGATATATAAACATTATCTAAGTATACGTTTTGATATTTTATTTCTTCTTAAATAATATAAAAATATGCTAAACGGAAAACCCAAAAAAATGGGAATGTTTAAAACATATTAATAAAAATATTGTTTTTTTCTGCCTTTTCTCACAATGCTATAAATATGAAAAGTATAAAGCTATAACCTTTCAAAAGTTATAAAGATGTTAAAATTTCTATAATTTTCTTATCGACAAAATTTAACAAACTATTCATTTATGTGATGCTCCTCAACACATTTTATCTGGCGTTGGATATATTTAAAAGCATGGCTAGGAGAAAACATTATTACCAGGGGAACTAATTTTACCCGACTAAGATCAGGCGAACTTTTTTTCCACATAACATCAGGAATTGAACATGGGTAGTCCTGCGTCTTATCAACTAGACTACAGAATTTTTTTTTTTTTTTTTAATTTAATGCATCGAAAATTCTAAAAGTATGATGAATAAATTGAATTGATGCAATGTAACATCCAATGTTTTAAAAATATTTTTTTTTAAATTACAAGGGTATCAAATATATTATTATTTCGTGACTTTGAAACATCGCAAAAAGAAAAAAGGCTCCCGCATAGCTCTTTGTATCTATTTTTGGTATGTTAAAAGGTTAACATATTGCCAGCTATCTAGGAGTAAGGATTCAAACATTACTTATACCGTAATTTTCCATGACGTTTATTGACAAATCTTGACATCAGAGGCCTTTTCACTCCACGACATGTCGACCATCCATCTTCGCCTAAGCAAACATCATATGTCTATATAATATTGTCTACCGACTTCACTGTAATCTGTCGCTTTAGATTGCACGACAAATATTAAATTGAGAGGAAATTTATAAGGTTATTTGTACGCTATAAACTGGGTAAACGTAGATAACAGTGTTTTCTCTTTTAACACTTTTAGTTGAATTTAGTTCAACCTTTGTTAATTAAATATTACGAATGCATTTCATATCATAATATTAAATATACATACATATCAATACGCCGTGTCCCTTGCAAGGTAGGCAGAGAGAACAGATCTCCTAACTTTTCTATCCCAGCACATAACATACTTTTCAATTTACTTTGTCTTAAAATCTGGGCCATTTGGTGCAGCCATATTATCCTCCATGTACTTCTTACATGAAAACTTTTCAATCCTGACTTGTATATTTGCTTAGTCATTATTTCGTTGATCATTCTCTCCACATATCCAAACCATTTTAAAGCTCCTTTCTGCACCTTACTTAAAACATTATTTTCTGATGTCTCCGTCTTGCCTTCTTTCATACATTGACTCTCCACATTTTTTTACTTAGTATACGCATCTCTACAGCAAAAATCTTACTTTTATCTTTCTTCAGAGTACTTTGATATAGCGCGGTTGTTGTACACATATAGTACTTTGATATAGCGCGGTTGTTGTATATTCCATTGAGTATTAAAAGGTAACATTTAAATCTTGTTTAGAATGCAAAGTTTTTAAGGTTGAGTAAATCAATAATAATATTCAAGTTATTTCTCCAATAGAAAGAAAATGTGCCAATTTTTATGGAGATTTTTTGAGATTTTAAAATTATAATAAACTATGATACAAAACATCAATAAATGATTAATAATATAAAAAAATGAATAAAAGACTGATAATTATTATCACATAGAGGTCGTGACCACTACATACGCGTATTCGCATCATATGTTATATAATAAATCCAGCGAATATATATATATTCTTTCATACAAAAATCATAAGTTATTTCAAAATAATTTCAAAATAGCCTTTATTTTCATACAGAAATCATAAATTGTTTCAAAATAATTCCAGTACTATTTCTTCCAGCATCTATCAATCAATCAAACTTGCAAGCGAATCATTAATTCAAGTGAATTGTCCTTTAGATCGCAATGAAAGATAATTATTCTGGACATACACAGGTCTGTAAATATGAAACCGGATGTTTTTTATAGAAAATACACATTTATTGTATGAAAATGGTTAAAAATAATTTATTTAAAGTATTGCCCATCACTAGCTACACATTTTTTCCATCTCTCTGGTAATTTGTGGATGCCACGCCAAAAAAAACTGTTGCTCTTTTGAGGCAAACCAATCGTCGAGCCATTTTCGTAAGAAGTGAAGCGCTGCTCAGCAAGTGCGTGTCCCATCGATGCAAATAAGTAGTAATCGGATAGAACCAAGTCTGATGAGTAAGCCGCATGTGAAAATATTGGCCAATTAAACGCTTCAATCGTTTCCTTGACCGGTTTTGCTGTGTGCGATGGTGCATTATCATGAAGCAAAATCACTTTATGTTGCCTCTTTTGATATTCTGGTCGTTTTTCACGCAATACTTGGTTCAAATATATCATGTGTCCTCGGTAGCGTTCAGTATTAACGGTTTCGCCAGGTTTCAGCAGCTCATAATAGATAACACCCTTCTGATCCCACCAAACACAGAGCATTGTCTTCCGTCAATAGCGATTTGGCCTTGCAGTCGATGTCGCTGGTTTGCTTGGAGTTACCCAGGATCTTTTACGCTTAGGGTTCTTGAAATATATCCATTTTTCATCGCCAGTCACAATTCGATGGAGAAATAACTTTCTTTTGTACCTGGCGAGCAGCATTTTGCAAGTGGTTCTTCGGTTTTCCTGCTGTCTATCATTCAGTTCACGTGGAACCCATTTTCCCACCTTCTTGATCTTTCCCATGGCTTTCAAACGTATGGAGGCGGCTTTTCGAGTCACATTTAATTGATCCACGAGTTGTTGTTGCGTTTGACCGCCATCCTCATCCAACAATGCTAGCGATTCGGCGACTTCAAACTTTGTCGGTGGTCTTCCACGTTCTTCGTTTCTCACGTAAAAATCGCCACTTTCGAATTTTTTAAACCACTGCGATTTACCAAGAACATGCTCACTGTAAGCTTCAACAAGCATTCGATGCGAATTGCAGCATTTTTCTTCAAATGGTAACAGAAAATCAATGCTGTCCGCAAATCGTAGTTTTCAGGCACAAAAACAGACGTGTTCAACGCTATGAAAACATATGTAGTTGTATTAAACTTGTATTGTTGTGAAGTAAAAGTCTTTGACAAATGTAAACTCAAGAAAAAGGTACCAATGACGCGGTTTAACAGTCACTACATTGACAACTACAGCCATCTATGAGCGAATTCCAGTTTCATATTTACAGACTGGTAGACTGGTTCGTGATGTTATGTTGCACTCATTTTTAGTTTTATTACTCGAGATTAACATTTTGAAAATTCCTCCTCCATATTCTGAAAAAAAAGATCCTCCATATTCTGATTACAATTTCAAATAAATTACTAAAGTAATTTTAGGTTTTAACACTAATAAAGTATCTTAAAACTAGGTTTTATATCAACACTAGCTGTAAAGCCCAGTCAAAGATGTACGAAACCCATTACAAATACTTATTGATAGTAACACCTTCTTGCATTCTATTCCATCACGTTATGTCCCTTACCACCCCTGATCTGCCGTTGCTGCATATTATCAATCATCATATGTTATTATTTGCCTTAGCCTGCCGACGTCTCTCATTTTGGGTTTGTCGATCTGCGTTGGAGATCCGTGATCTTCGATCCTAATAAAGAGATTATGTTTGTTCCGCGTTTATAATTGTCGCAGTAGCCGTCGTTGTTCTATTTTTCTTTGCTTTGCAACAACACGCTCTTCTTCTATCTGGGTCTTCCCAGGTATTGAAAACGATTTTTTTATATAACGTTTAAAAGTTAACAGCCGAATAGAATGTTACTAACTTTATACATTCAATACAAAAAAATAATGATTTTATAGCTTTAAAACATCTTTTAGGTGATAATAATTACCTTATTTATTACTATGCGCGTACTTAAAGTATGCGAATGACTGGAAATGTATTTTCATTTATTTTGTAAAAAAGTACAAGTTTAGTTAAACAAAATTACCTTATTTAACATTGCAAGTACTTACCTTCCAAATACCGACTTGTTTAACCTCGATAGCGTGCATTAGAAATTCGAATACTTACGTTAAGCAGAAGCTTCTGCATATATATATTCTTTCATTTTCAATTCCCTGTCAGGGTAGGTTTTGTTTTATTTTTGGAGTCACAACATTAGTCAAATTATATAAAAGATGTTTTTTTTATTAATTCTTATGTTACCTTTCAGTATGTTCAAATTGGTGGCACATACATATTAAAAGGCGTGGGAGGGAGACAACATAGTCTTTCATCCCAAAAATTGAGCATTCAGGTACAGACCTACAGGAGTAGGTACGGAACTCAAAGTTCGTCATCGTACATGTTGGCCATACTACCGCATGTGAAGATGAAACTTCACTCAAACCAGACTGTGACCCTTTTAATATTTTTTAATCATTCGGGAAAACCCAGGTGGAAGTTAAATGACTTAATAATAAGTCCACAGAGATTGGCTTGCTTAAAATGTTGTGAAATAATTTGTTTTAATTACTCATTTATAAATAAATACATAAATCCTAAGCGCCTTTTCAAGAAGTTTTAATTTTTTTGTTAGAGAATTTACGTCTAAAAATATTTCATGTTACATGATACTAATGCTATTCTATGTGTTCGTTTCAATTCCAATGAGACTCTTAAATTAAATTAAAGGAAACAAAACGTCTAGTAAAAAGGAAATAAAGCTAAGCTTCATTAAAATCACGGGAAACCAAGATATAAAACCTGATTTGATTGCATTCCTATTTTTTTTTTCATATCTGCAGTGCTTTTACGACCATTTTCATGAAAACTCGGAAAATAATAACCATAATTTTCAAGTTCGTTACAATTTTATGATTTGTTATATACACAAGAACACTAGATTGTTTCAATGATTTGATTTGTGAATCATGTATTCTAATAAAAAGCCAAAAATATGTTATCTAAACAACCCTTGCACGAGAGTAAATAGTTCGGTCAAAATTTATAAAGTTTGCGTGAGACAAATCATTTCTTATGGAATGAGGTCTAGAGCAGATATGACAAAAACAAAATGTATTTTATAAAATAAACTATAATACTCAGGACTAATGAAATGAAAACTCTCAGAGCTGCTGCAGGCAAACCACTTAGAGTAAAAAACTTCCATATATGAGAAAATATATGATATAGAAGATAGTTTAAGTTGGTGTAGAAACCACAAAAAACACTAGCGAGGCCTTGTTGGATAACGTAAGAGTTCTCTACTTGGCAATGCTTCAAATAACCGCTGAAAGTTGTTCCCCAGCAAACATAATGGAAAGACATTGTAATTTATTTTTAACAAACACTGTTTATTCCACTTTTATATGACGGTATAACCCTACCGGTTTCAAGGCTTTCACCTCATCTTCAGGGGAGTACAAGCAAGACTAAATGCTGTTCGAATTGGCACCGACATAGACACTTCAACGGTTGGAGGCGGGAGGGGTGAGGGGAAGGCTAGGTATAATTTCGGCCAGGAGCGGGGAGATTTTGGGGAAATAACTATTCAACAGATGCTCCGCTCGATATACTGACTTAGAAATTTCTAGGGCCTCTAATCTGTCCAATTTACTTCCGTTGCCGCTAATATGTAAGAATTTGGCATCATCGATAGAAAAAGTATGATTCTCACGGTGACAATGATTAGCCATTTCAGAATAAATTAGAGGATTTGTTAAAGCAGATTGGTGTTCACGAAATCTCTTTTCAAAAGATCTTCCTGTCTTTCCTATATAGAAATTATCACAGTCAGCACATAAAAGTTTATACACACCGCTGTTGCTAAGTATTCCATTTTTGCCTTTCCCATTAAATAAGAGTTTCCGGAGATTAAAGTTAGTGTAAAAAGCTGGCTTTATGTGACTTGGAATATTTTTGGTTATTTCATTTGATATATTTTTTATAAATAGGACTTTGCTCCATTTATAGGTATGCTTATAGGTGTCGTTAAATATATAATCTTTTATAAGTTTCTTTTTTGTTTTGTTTTTTAAAAGTGAATCAATGAGGCTTCCAGGATAGCCATTATTTGTAGCAATTTTTTTGATGGTTATTAATTCCTTTTTAAAATTGTCGTCGGTTAATGGGACACTGAGCAATCTATGAAGCATACAGTTAAAGGCGGCGAATTTATGATTATTAGGATGGTTAGAAGTTGCTGGAATTATAGAGTCTGAATAAGTATTTTTCCTTTATATATCAAAGTCAAATGTGCCTTTTTTCCGAGATAATGTTAGGTCCAAGAAATTAAATTTTCCGTCCTGTTCTGTTTCTAATGTAAATTTTATAAAACTTTCTATAGAATTTAAATATTTAAGAAATTGGTGTAATTGTCTATCGGTACCCGTCCAAACACAAAGAATGTCATCTGCATACCTAAACCAGCACAAAACATTTTTGGTTAACTTAAACTTACTCCTAAAAATACATTTTTCAAAATAGTTCATAAATATTTCACTGAGAAGGGGAGACAACGGTGAGCCAATAGCTAAACCATTCGTTTGTTTATATATTTTATTGTTGAAGTTAAAATAATTTTGTTTGATGCATAAGTCCATCAGTGAAATTAATTCCGAATTTTTAACAAGGTCCTTACTTTTGTCATTTATGATATTTTTTGCGAGCTCTAAGGATCTCCAACCTGGTATGCTTGGATATAGGTTAGTGACATCAAAGGATACTAGTTTTGCATTATGAGGTATTTCTATGTTTTTTAATTTATCAATTAATTCCAATGAGTTTTTGATTGAGTATTCAGCTTTAAATTGGGTTAGATTATAAAATTGTTCTTTGACAAACTTACATATTTTATAGGTTGGTGCCTGGTTATATGAGACTACAGGTCTTATAGGTATATTGTTGTTGTGTAATTTGGCTAAGCCATATAATTGCGGTATTTGTGGATTCATTATACACAAATTATTTTTAAAATTTTGGTTCATGATGGAGCTACAATTTTTAAGGACGGATTTTACTTTAGTCTGCAGAGAATTTAAAGGGCTGGTTTTTATTACTTGAAATTTATTGTTATTCAGAAAATCTAGGACTTTTTCTTCATAATCCTTTCTATGAAATATAACTATTGATTCACCTTTGTCTGCCTTGGTTAATGTTAAATTATTATCTTTCAAAGTCTTTTTGATGTTCATAGCCGTGGCTAGTTCCTTCCGGGCGATGTTATTCACTTGACACATGGCGATGGATTTCTTGATGTCGGCTGCACACTTGTATTGCACATTCTTGTCCTCATTACGAAGTAGTGCAACAGCGTCCACAGCGAGCTGCTCTATTTGGTTGGGAACATTTTTTTGAATTAGGGAATATTTGAGCCCTTTTGACAAAAGGTCCAGTTCTTCATCCTTAAATTTATGGTTCGATAGGTTAAACACTTTTTCTGCGAATTTTTAAATCTTGACTTTTGTCGCTTGTGTTAGTGTTAGGTATTCCGTCAATCTGGTCACATTTTAATTTATTTAGTTTTTTATCTAGAGTTTTTTTTCTTTTTCGATCCAAATGCACTGACAGAGTCATACACATAATCGTTAAAAAGGTCCCACTCAACTGGGTGCAAACAATGAATGAGTTCTGTATGTAAAAGTTTTATATAATTTTGTAAGACGTTCTTTTGTATATGACACTGTTTGATTTCTTTGTTAAGCCATGTTTTCTTAGCACTTTTCACTTTATTTCCCCAAAATCATTTACATTCCTCAAAAAACTTTATTTCCCCAAAATTATTTCCCCAAAATCTCCCCGCTCCTGGCCGAAATTATACCTAGCCTTCCCCTCACCCCTCCCGCCTCCAACCGTTGAAGTGTCTATGTCGGTGCCAATTCGAACAGCATTTAGTCTTGCTTGTACTCCCCTGAAGATGAGGTGAAAGCCTTGAAACCGGTAGGGTTATACCGTCATAAAAAAGTGGAATAAACAGTGTTTGTTAAAAATAAATTACAATGTCTTTAAACCGCCACAACGTTAATGCCTTAACTATAAACAACATAATGGAAAGAGTTTCTTCAAACATAATGGAAAGATATCTGGGAATCAACATCTAAAAAGAGGTACGAGTGTTCTTGAGAAAGAGTTAAGAGAAAGAAAAATAAGATATTATTATTATGTGAAAAAAATAGTATGCTTTAGAACCTTACAAAAAAAACTGTCTTCCCTTTTAAGAAAATAATATTTTAATTGAATTCGTGAGAACCATTCAAGAAGTAAAAGTACGAAATAATCATTAGAATTATTTCATTTTCAATGCAAACATGTTGAGTTGACTAACGTGGACAAGAAACGACGTAGTCTTTGCCTTTTAATTGATATTTTAGTTTAGAGCATCTGCAGTTCACCATCGTACATGTTGACTATATAACTGAATAGAGAAGTAACAATAACTTTGCTGAAGATCACTTAGTCAAACGGAAACCCTTTTTTGTGGCATATAATCTCGAACCGAAACCAAATACTTCTCGGTAAAAGATAAGCATCTCACCAGCTAGGCCACGAAGATCGTTATTAATAAGTCCAGGTAATTGTATAACTTCTGCCTCTGCGTGAACTTCGTTAAATTTTCCAAACTCATCTCAAATATAATTTTAAAATGAGAGTAAATATAATACTGGAATCTTTTATTATTTATTTTCTTACGTTTTTTTTAACTTTAAGCCTACACTAAAATTAATTAATTTTGAGTTTTCATGAATATCAATCAATAAAAAAACAAGGCAGAGAGAGCGTATTAGGTTATCAACTGATCCAAAAACTGCATAGTATAGTTGATTATCCTTGATGATACCCATGAATTGAAAATAATCGAATACGTGTTTTAAAATATATCGTTTGAGTAACTTTGACTTGAAGATCAGTGAAAAAAAACAATAAAAAAACTTTTTATGGAATGTGATTCGTGTTACGCCATGTAGGATTTGTTAAATTGTCTCGTAAATCAATGTTACAAAGTGTACAAGAAATTCTAAAGAAGCGACGTCAAAGTAAATGGAAACCCCAAAGAAAAACGATTAATTGGTGTGTCACTTGAAGACTGCAACTAAAAAACCTTATAAATGGTTGTTAAACTGCAGCAATTCCATTTTATATTGATATCTCTTGATTTTTTGTTTCTTTGAATTCGATAAATATTAAAAAAAAAAAACATTTATAAAGAAATATATTTTATTGCTTTGGAAATGTGGAAATAATGAATGGCTTAGCAAGAGTCAGAAGTGCAAGGTGTGTAGAAAAGGTAAACCTAGGAAACGTGGCTGGATTAAACAGAACAGATTTTGATAGAAGGCAAAGTGAGAAGTTTAAATAATATAATGTTGTATATGACGACATATAGGCATATGGAGGAAGCGAAGGTTGTGTACTTGAATAGAAAAGTTTAGATGCGTGATGATATGTATGTTTGTATAAATATATCTGCGAGACAATATATTATATATCAAAGTCAATCCCGTGAAATATAAAATAAAATGTAATACTGTTATAACATTATTCTTATAAATGTCTGCTTTAAAACATTTTTAAATGGATGTGAAAATTAACTGAGTTTTTATTCACACTTAGAACTACGTGGTGATAACTGTTCAGTAAAAAAAGTTTTCTTGATAACAAATAGCATTTTTAATTTGAACCCCTCTAAATTATATTAAAAGAAAATAAGACTGAAAAGCAAACAAAGAAACTAAGTTAGACGAAAATTCCAATAAATAAATACATACAATAAAAGTTGAAAAGAAATCTAAACATTACCAAATAAAAGATTCTCAGTGTATTTTGTTCACATTTAGACATTTTAACAAATTTATTGTAGGCTAGAAGTAACTTTCTAAAAGAAATTAGTCCGGCAGATGAGGTCGTATACTCACTCGTACAATGACAAAAATAATCACAGTTTGAAATGTATACCAAAGTTTTGAGTTTTTTTTTTGTAAAACGAATATACTGTGTATTTTGATTATACTTTAATTAATATACTATGATTAAAGTCATACGTATATAGAGATCCGAAAATTAGGCAGAACATGTGTCCAAACTATTCGGGCTCGCTAAGTTAAACTCAATGCAATTATTCAACATAAACAAATGAGATGAATGAAATATCTTGAATTGAATTAATTGTTCAACTAAAATAAAAAAATATTCATATTCTACCAAGATTACAAAACCTAAGTGCCGTTGGTTATTAATAAAAAATAAAAACAAAGAAAAATTATTATATTGGAAATTGTGTAAGTAAAATGTTAAACTGATATACAAAGCTATTACTAAACTGCTATACAAAGCTATAACTTTTTAGAAATAAAGAAAATATTTTATTCATACATTCGCTCGTTTGGAACTTCTTAATATGCCTTGGTATTGGTATTGGTGAGATGAGAATAATACGAGTATTATATTACTATTTTATAGTATAAAAAGTTCAACCTGGCGGGCTTATTGTTACGAGGTTTTTTCTTCTAACTAACCAAAAGGATGTTTACAATGAGCCAGAATATCAGACTGGAACCTTTCTCTTAAATCTGGGTACCAACGGGAATCAAACCCGCAACCTCCGGGTTGGAACTCGGGCGTCTTGACAACTAAGTCACGAAGGTTGTCAAATATTTCCTTAGGCTCCGTTTATCAAGCTAAGAGTTATTGGAGTCGTATAAAACTCCCCCACTAATAATTTCTTGAGCGAATTTTACGCAGAATAGTGCCCTTTTTCGGGAATCGAATACCCACCCAAATGGAGGGGTGAGAAATATGTGGAGTTTAAATAAACAGACAATATAACATCTTAAATAAAAGATGATTATCAGATTGTTAATTTCATTTCTTTACGAGATTTTTTTGACGCAAGTTTTGTAAATTCAATACGCATATTGTAAAAAAGGTTGAAAAATCATTTATGAGAAATGTGTCCAGTGCAAACATCCGACATGGGGGACGTTTAATACAATCACCTGAGTTAGCAGCATTCAGACTCCATTATAATACTCCTGGGGGCGTTCAAATATCGATCCTTACCAATTTATTATATCCAAAGTCGGGGAGCAATATTCCGTGTCCCGGCAAAACTTTACCTACTAGTAAAGACCAAAACGTAGCAATATGTATTGGTAAATCCTTGAAACTTCTCTTCTTATAACAGCTGTTTTGCCGCTCACTTATATTTTATTAACAATGTCTCTTACTTTACCTTATAAGCACAGGCATATGGCAACTCATAACTTAGAATACACTTGTTAAGTATATGAAATATGATTCTGATTGAAAGATACTTTTAGATGGAAAGATAATATATTTTTTTGGTAAAACCATTATATTAATGGACTATATTACTTTTCTTGAAATCGTAATCTCACCCTTGAGGATCGCAATATATGTGATCTGAACCATACCCTGTTCAATGAAATATTTTTTTATAAATTACACTTATACGCTAAGATGATGCGTCCATGTTGAAGAGTGTGGATGGGAGACAACATTGTTTTCGACCCTAATAATCGAGCTTTCGGGTTAAAAACCGCTGGAGTAAGCGAGTAACTTACAGTTCGCCATTCCCCTGTTGAAAATATTATGCCCCATGCTGTTCTCGATTAGAAAAACTTAAATGTTTTGTAACACGCACTTGTTTTAATGTTGGCATAAAATAAAGAACATTTCCCTTTCTTATAATTTGTTTAAGTAATCTCAACATTTAACATCGTGATTTCCATTTCTCATTTGCCAAATTCAAAACGAATGTCAGCATTTGCCAGAAACAAATATTCAACAATAATCTATGCATACAATCATTAATTATAAATACTTATGTAAGTCATTCATTAACTCTATGTAAATTAGTCATTAAATATACGAATACTTCTTTTTGTGTGGTACTTTTCAACAAATACAATTTGGTGATTTTGACATATTGAAGAGCATCACCGGGTGACAACACTGTCTTTGGCCCCTGTACTCAAACTTTCGGACTTAAAACCACTGAATACTATAGGCACGGAACTCATAGCTCAACAAAAGCAAATTGGGCACAATATTCGCGCACGTACTCGACACGTGAAAGTATTGTTACCAGACAAACCTTATTTTACAAGACTGCTATATTTTAAAAATGATACCCTCAGGTGGAATCCATGCCTCTTACCAATTAGATTACGAAGGTCATCAACATTGGTATTTAAATTTCTGAATTGGAATTGAAAAAGCATATCTATTTCACCTAAAATAATTAATTTTCTTTTTCCAGACGAACAAATTTAACAAATTTTCTTTTTTGAGGTCGACTTGAACAAATTTCCAACATATTTTTTATTCACTTGTTTAAACTTGATTAATTGATCTTTTTACTTTTAAAACTTTTCTTGGTTCTTTTTTGACTAAACTTTTCGCTTAAGTGTTGATTGATACTTTTTACTTTTAAGTTGATAATAGACTGCTAAACTTTATTTTAGCTTTACTGAAATAAATATCTTCAACTACACTGATAATAAAGCGTAATTAACAAAAATAAACGCTTTTATAAATTAATAAATTTGAACATTAAACGATGTAGCTTTTGAAGTTTGTGTTCTTTTATTACTTACTAGCTGTACCCGGCCATGCGTTGCTGTGGCTCAGTCTGGTTAAATGGAAAAGAAAGAAAAGAGAAAGCACACGTTTCTAATATGTTTAATTTCACAATGCTTATGGGTATACAATATTTTTGATGTCTTTCAACCACTCTCAGTCTGTCGCGTTCATCGCCGTGCTCGCAAATGATCGCGTCACTCCAAGAGGTCAATTCACGATATGATTTGAATTCAAATGAAAGATCGATTGCACTGAAAAAGAAGAAAAAAAGTTATAACAAAAACATATAAAATTGCGAAACATTAAAAAAGGAACTGATTAATATTGTTAAGTTCGTAGACGTCTTTGTTCTTGGTGGCAAAAATAGCTCGTTCACTCAACAATCGTGATTCTTATAATTAATTTGAATATTGGGAAATACTTTTTCAACCAATTCTTCTTTTGACGTCACTAAATTGCAGACAAATTTGCCCTAATACGTTTGATATTTATAACGACGTTCAGTTATTTTAATTATTGTATCGACTTTAATATAAGGCTCGATTCTAATAAATAGCAAGTTATTTAGGTAAATACATTACAAAAAACTAAAAATAATGACAAATTAATACATCTTGTTACAAATTAGCAAAAATTGGGCAGTTCGTTTAAATTAAATATGGCGTTTGTCAAAAATGTACATACCAACAACATTTACATTTTTATTTATATAGATATTTAATATTTAATTATTTAATATTTAATAATAATTCCGAAACGTCGAAAATGCAATGTGACATAACTGTCAAGTTTAGTTTGCGCGTGTCGCTGCAGGAGGCGCAAACGTTATTTCATCTGATTTATAAACTTTTTTATATGCAATCGTATATAAAAAAAATATATAAACATTTTCGTATACAAATGCAACCTTTTGTCATAATTTCAAAGCAATCGATGAAGAACTTTCGGAGATTAGAGATTTTTAATATACGAACATTTACATTTTTATTTATATAGAATATTTTCTAACTTTTTCTTTTATTTTTTTCCTTATTGAACAATAAAGTTTCGCTTCGGTTTACATTTGAATTTCTTTTTAAAGTATCTTCCCTTTTCCGGAAATTTCTCCCCTCATTTATAAAATCTCTAATATCATAACGTTGCTCAGCCAAAATAAAATTACCCGTCCAATATTTTTTCAAAATATAAGGAATACAACCTTCCCATAGTGCGACTAGAAAATAGGGTGATAAAGATAATAAAGATACTGCTTTGAAATTGTTTGTTTTACATACAAATAAGTATTTCGCTATAAAAAATAGAACCACTTGGAAGATACTTTGGTACATTTAATTTATTTCTGAAAAAAGTGTTAAAACGAAATCTTAAAAGAGGTAAGGACTTAAGTATGAAAACACTTTTAAAAAATACTCATATTTGAGTTTATTAAATAGTAAAAAAAGCCCCTAGTATGCTCGATTTGTTTCCATTAAAGTTTAATTGATATAATTATAAATCATCATCATTTACTAACCCTTACTCATGAGCCTCGGGTTATAGCTTTGAAGCTGTTGTATTCTACAATACTACGAGTATTTCCAGTGCATCTTCCTTATACCGCCTGCCAGTCAACTCTCAGTCCGTTTCGCACAATGCCTTTACCTAGTCGAACCATAATGTGATCGTTCCACAAGTCGTCTGCGATTCGGTGTGGCCATGAACACTTTTACTGACGAATGCTTCTCCAATAATCAGTTGACTCAATTTTTGGGTATAGACCTTCTTACTTCTCTTCTACTCGTTTTTATCAAGCATATATTTTTCTAGTTACTCCTAGCCACTTTTCTGATGTTATCTAGGTGTCTTCCACACTTCTTTTCCCGGTATTTGGTCGCTATTCTAACTCTTTCTGAGTTCATCTATCATAAATATTGAGTTATTAATAGAAAAAATACATTTTACTCTTTTTCAGCTTAAAATTGAACAAGAGGTAAACGGAATGGTTTATTGGTTATAAGTCACATATTCAAATGTGGAATCCTAATCATCAGGGGTGAATTGATGCATTTGCAGGCAACTGCGTATTTGAATATTATTGAATAAATTACCCGCAGAATGTCTCATCAAACATTGTGCGTGCTGGCTTTATTCTGGAAAATTTGTGCTGAAAATTAGATTTCTTATTAACAGAAATAATTTCATTGGATATTATTCACATTTCAGAATTTGCATAATGATCATCAAGGTTTTGATTTGTTCCGTTTGAAGGTGTTATTTTTTCTGACGTTTCCGTTGCAAAGTAGTCATTTAAAAAAAATGAACTGGTCTTTTTATGTATTCATTATTTTATTGGAAAAAACCTAAGCTTTCTTCAACTTTTATTTTTCCCATCATACCCAGGATGGCAATATGCCACTGTTTGATAGGAAAGTACGTTCATAAAATGCATATCAAAAAGAAACTCTTCATCTGCATGGGAGATGGGAGAAAAATCCTTGACAACGTTAAGACATGCTATATTAATGCTCAAGCCTGCGCAGTCTAGCAATTTTTATAACTTAAGCTACGCCCGTTTTGCCATACCTACATGGTGTAGAACTCTTCGGTAAACCTCTGTCTCCTCGCGCTATTGTCATAAATTCAACCATTTACATTTTTTGCAGAGAATATTTCTCTCAAAGGTATTGAGAACTCTTTCGTGCCGTTTTGTAAGTATCTTTGTATCTGATGCGTAAGTAAGGACAGGTCTAAGTGTTGTTCGAGTTATTGAATATTTCTCACATACTATCTGTTTTGTGCCAACGTTAAAAATCATTTTATATTTGCTAACTTAAATCATCCTGGCATCTGTTAATGTTCCAGTTAATCCAACTATATGAATTACTCCGTAGACGCCTGCAGCCAAATATTAGTGCATGTTATGCGAAATACCGTAGATCAGATCATTAAATTACGTTTGATTAGATGCTCCACTTGGTGTTCGGGTCATGAATTGCTATGCCAGGGGAGTAAACCTGAGAGGAGGAGAAATTAGCACAAGTAAGGAAGGGAGGTAGATTTAAGGGATGGCCGCTTTGTAAAATTCAACCGGTACACTGAGCATCCAAATCACAAGTATCAACTGTTAATTCTAATCACGAGATAGTTTGATAACGATATTCATATGCATATCATACCTTGATTAGTAAGCTATATACGTACCAGTATGTTATTAAACGTAGATCTGGCATAATTCATTGTAAAGAAATGACAACTTGTAATATTCAATATGTTTAATTAACTCTCTTACAACTGTTTTTTTGGACACCGATAGTGAAATTTGATTACAAATTTAACAAACTTTCGACTATACGTTATGATATAGAAATCACAAGCATTAAATTGAATTAATTTTGAAAAAAGAAATTTGTAAAATATGTTTGAACAACAATATTTTGTTCGATTTATGAACAGTTTCGATTTGAACTTTTTAAAACTGTAATTTTTTCATATTTTTCACATAATATAAAACATTATCAAAAAAATCAGAAAACATCGAGTTATTTCCAACCATTAATACTGTTAGTGCTCCGTCTATGCCAGAAGATAATCTCAAATAACAGATAAAAACACGTTGACCAATTAAACTTTTTTGTATCTTTATTCTTCATTTGATGTCACAATAGGAGTTTCGTTAAAACATATAAAATGTTAAAACCTTTTTCTTTTTCATTTCTAATATCGTATAATTAATCCGTCCATAATGGCAAAGTTATGTCTTTACTTTTCAAGTAAAAAATGCAAATATACGAGTAAGAGTCAAAATAATAAGCTGACGACCTCTTTGATCTTGTTGATAAGTTGTATGTCTTCCACCCCGGGACTTATGTGTTCGATTCCCGTTAGCATCCATTTTTTTTAAATATGGTTCAAGTCTGATTTTCCTTTAGGTCATCTTTAACATATTCCTGGTAAATATGTAAGATTTATTATCAACGCTGTATACGAATATATCCAATGGAGTTGTATATATTAGGTCCTTACATATGAAATTGGCGTTTTGTTTGGGAGGAACATAAAGTTGATTTTTTTTTAATATAATATATGTATTTAATCAAATTATGTACCATTGCTATCTATGCACTTTTGCCATCTCATAGGTAGTTCATCGATCCCTTTACTAAAAAAACCATTCGGACGGGAATCAATAAAATCTTTGAAGTCGGTTTGGACTGCCCCATCGGAGTTGAATTTTTTCCCTTGCAAGAAGTTATCCAAATTTCGAAAAAAATAGTAATCTGTTGGGGCAAGGTCCGGAGAGTACGGTGGATGTCTTAGACATTCCAATTGAAGCTCTTCTAATTTGGTAGCCGTCTGTTGTGCAGTGTGTGGTCTAGCGTTATCATGAAGCAGCAGTGGCCTAGAGCGATTAACCAGCCTCGGTTGTTTAGCAGCTAGCTTTTCCATCATGGTTTGCAGTTGCTGACAATAGACATCTGCCGTAATCGTCTGGCCAGATTTAAGAAAGCTGTAGTAAACGACACCAGCACTAGTCCACCAAACGCTCACAAGTAACTTTTTTGGAGTCAATTTTCGCTTGGGGCATGGTTTGGCTGGATCGGCAGGGTTCAGCCATTGCGATGAGCGCTTCCGATTATCATACAGGATCCACTTTTCATCACAGGTAATGATTCGATTCAAAATCCCTTCATTATTGTGCCGGTTGAGTAATGCAACGCAGCAGTCAACGCGCGTTTGTTGATTTGCTTCACTCAATTCGTGAGGTACCCACCTTTCAAGCTTTTTCACCTTCCCAATTTGCTTCAAGTGGATTAAAACAGTTTTATCACTAACACCGCAGCCTGAAGCTAACTCGGACGTGGTTTGCGATGGATCCGCTTCCACAATAGCCTTCAATTCTTCATTATCAACTTTGGTCTCCGGCCGTCCACGGGGCTTTTTCTGCAGGTTGAAATTTCCAGAACGAAAACGTTGGAACCAAAAACGCACTGTGTTTTCTTTTGCGGCACCGTCGCCATACACATCATTAATCCTTCGAGCCGTTTCTGCAGCACTGGTGCCACGGTGGAACTCGTACTGGTAAATAACGCGATATTTCAAGTTTTCCATTTTGTAAACTGAGTGACGCAAAGAAAAAAAACAATTGAGGAAAAAACAAATGAATTATAATTTTCGAAACACAAATACTTGAGTAAATAGCTGTATAAATTTGAATTTGGAATTCCTAACCAAAGAGAAGATATTTGAGATCAAAGTTGCCAGTACGGCAAAACGCCAATTTCATATGTAATGACCTAATATAATATATTAGATTTAAATTGCTTGTGTTCTGAACCCTTTTGTTATTTTGGAACGAAACAAAATTGTTCAGAAAATACTGCAATATGATACTTTTATTATTTATTGATAAGAAAACGTAATACCGCAGTAAACAATTAAAAAAAAAAAACTTTTTTTTACATCCACGGAAATTCGATTAATCGATTTGGTAATCGAATCAACCGTTGGTGAAATGCTACAAGGGAATTTCAAACAGGGTTCAACATACTCATGCCATTTCAAAGCACTCAATCAACACATTCCTGTGTAGGAACAAAATATATTTTTTTCGAAATATTGTACTTTTTCTATTTTTTCTCCCTTTATTTTGTGTTTAATTAAAATGGCGTAAAATTAACCTCACGGAAAATAAAAAAATATTTATTATTTTCAAAAAAAAAAATTCAAGGAAAAACGGCCCCATGTGAAAAGAAACACATTGGCATAACATTATTAGAAAATTTGTCTAAAAAATAATAAAGATAATTAAAACAAAACAAATAGTAACATACTATTTCTTTATTTTTATTTAAAAAACTAGCTGTACCCGGCCACGCGTTGCTGTGGCTCAGTCTGGTTAAATGGAAAAGAAAGAAAAGAGAAAGCACACGTTTCTAATACGTTTAATTTCACAATGCTTGTGGGTATGCAATATTTTTGATGTCTTTCAGCCACTTTCAGCCTGTCGCGTTCATTCTGTTGAGAACGAAGCAGATCTGAATCTGCAGAACGCGATCGCCGTGCTCGCAACCGTGCATCCTCAAGTCTGGCTGCACATTGCTCTGCTGCTTCCTCGGCATTTTGATGAACTAAAGCAGATCGATTACACTGAATAAGAAGAAAGAAAGTTATAACAAAAATATATGAGGCAATGAAATTCGTCCTGAGGTCATATCAACCGGCACCTTTCCGTTCCCAATTTCCAGCAATTGATGTGAGAATATCTCAGCTGATCGATCGCCTGTCGCGTTAATTCTGTTGAGAACGAAGCAGATCTGAAGCTGCAGAACGCGATCGCCGTGCTCGCAACCGTGCATTCTCAAGTCTGGCTGCACGTCACTCTGCTGCTTCCTCAGCATTTTGAGCTTGCTGGATTGCCTCAGTACATTTCTTGGCATCTCTGGAAGAAAGGGATCAAATTAATCACATATTCGGTATGATGTTTCTGAATAATATTATTATACTTCGGAAACTCTAGGATGAGTCCTAAGACAGTTAACGAATTTGCCCCAATACAACCTTGTAACGACGTTCAGTAATTTTAATTATTTTATCAACTTTAATATAAGTTATTTAGGTAAATACATTACAAAAAACTAACAATAATGTTAGATGAATATATCTTGTTACAAATTAGCAAAAATGTGGCAGTTTGTTAAAATCAAATGTGACGTTTGTCAAAAGTTTACGTTAGTTGCATTGGCTAGGGATTCGCACTCCTGCAAGAAACAAGTTGAACTTTAAATAATTCAAATGTATAAAAAGTAATTGGCATATAATTCGAAAATTCTAGGATGAGTCCTGTGACAGCTCACAAATTTACCCCAATACAACCTTGTAAGGATGTTCAGTAATTTTAATTATTTTATCAACTTTAATATAAGCCTCAATTCTAATAAATAGCAAGTTATTTAGGTAAATACATTACATAAGGTTGTATTGGGGCAAATTTGTGAGCTGTCACAGGACTCTTCCTAGAATTTCCGAACTATAGTAACATACACAAATACATACCACCATCACGCCGTCTCACTGAGAAACATGACCGCGTCATTCCAAGAGGTCAATTTCACGATATAATTTGAATTCAAATGAAAATCAATCGACAAAGTTCAATTTCACCGCAAATTGCACTGAACAATAAGAAAAACGTTTAGAAACGAAATGAAATACAGCAGCTATTGTATACGACGCACACAGAATACAAAATGGCGCATAAAATATTTAGTATAGCGTGTGTTGCTTTTACGTCCAAACAGATGGCGCTGTTTTTCAACACACGTATTTGAAAATTGTATATTTATTATTTAATATTCGAAATTAAATCGAAATCTATATTGCGTGTGTTGCCGTCACGTTCAATAGGGGGCGCTCCCATTATTTCGTCTGTTTTATATACAACTGTATATAAAAAAAATATATATAAACATGCTTGTATTCGAATGCAGCTTTTTGTCAAAATTTCAAAGCAATCGGTGAAGAACTTTAGGAGATTAGAGATTGTTTAATATACGAACATTTACATTTTTATTTATATAGATAATACGGATGATAAAAATAAGCCATTACAACATAATTCTGGATTAAAGATGTCGAGATTTTTTTCAGATGAAAACGTAATTAACATACTTCTACAACGTTTATATTATAGTATTTTCGCTTGAAAATTTGATTTTTAAATTAATTATGCACGTATTTTCAGTCTTATTTTTCAAAAGAACAAGTTCATTATTTAACTTGGAAAGAATTTCGCAAATATCATTTTCATTAAAAGGACTTTATCGTCAACTACTTTTAAATTATGTTTCTTAACAAATCTCAAGAAACATTTTTATTAAACTTTTCTTACATCAACCCGTTGGTTTTCTTCAAATTTAAAAGAAAATCGTAAAACCGTCACTTTTATTATGAATATTTAAAACATTCACGTATATGTGTATGTATACTATCATGTCATTTCTATAATGAGGAAGTCCAGAAGAACAGAATGACAAACTTTCTTATCACGACGCACTCGTTCTTCGTTCGCCTTATCCATATTAATAAACCTTCTCATACATCCTTCCTTTTCTCCAAATTCTTATCTTTCCTTGTTTCGAAATGTACTCTTTCTAATAAATGACGACCTCCGTGGTCTGGTTGGTAAAACGCTTGTCTCCCAATCCGGAGGTTGCGGGTTCGATTTTCTTTAGAGCCCAGATTTTTCACAAAGGATTACAGTCTGGTTTTCACTTAAGGCCTCTTTAACATATTTCTGGTTGGTTAGAAAATATTGATACATTGCAATACGCCCGCCAGATTATACTGTATACAATTAACGTTTAATAGAATAAATTTGTTTCGTTAGTCACTTTAACGTGTTCAAGCCACCTCAAAGTACTTAATTAAACATTTATTATCATAATATGTCTAATAAAAAATCATTTTACCCACTTTTACTTAGTAAAAAATATTATTTTTCCCCATAACACATGAATTGAAAATAAGCATTGATTTTTTTTTATTTTTACATGAGTTTTTTGCATGATTGTAGTTAAAATATATCAACAAAAAATTAAATCAACTTAGTGAAAGGTTTTCTTGAGAAATATTTTACAACTTGCGAATGTTTTATTCCTTTTATTGAAATGGGGTTACATTTGCGTGGGAAGTGTACGCAAACATTTTTATAACATTTATTGTCACATCTTCAAACCATTTAATATTTATTTTCAAGTGTTCGATTTCATTTTTAGCTATGTTCAATATTTCTAAAAATTGATTTTTTTGCAATAATGATAAAAAATGATTTCCAACAACTCATTTCAACCAAATATGAATTGTCACGATTTACATGATCTTTTCCTGGGAAAACTTTTTCCTATATCACTTGCATGGCCTAGTTGGTAAGAAGCTTTTCTTCTTCTTATCCAGTGGTTGTAAAAATTTGGCTAAAATAGATTTTCAGTCTAGTTTTTACTTAACGCCTCGTTAACATCTGCCACATGACAATAAGTTCACTGAAAGTGTGCTGCATTCAATGATTGTGCTGTATTCAACTGAAATAATAAAATATAAAATTTAGAAAAGTTGAACAGAAAGGTAGCGAAAATAGATAGCAGTAAACAGTTGGAGTGTTTGATCACAGTTGTTAGATCTGTTGACCAAGGCCGATAACAAGAATGCCAAAATGTTTGGTACAATAAACTGGTGGTGTCTGGAGCAGACCAGAAGATAATGAAATAAATATTTAGAGCAGACTTAGACTAGACCTGAGTTATTTAGCAAATGACGAGCAAAAGAATCAGTAAAAAAATAATAAAATCTTCAAAGAAACATTCATTTTTATAATTTTTTAGCGTTTTTTAAAAATTGTCTTTATAGAAATATCGTGTACTAGTTTTTTTTTCGTTGTTTACAGTACAACCCAGTGGATTAATTTTCACGTGGTAATATTGAACAACCAGCCTAAGGAGTGTTAAAAAAGCCTTGAGTGAAAATCTATCTGAAGCCTTTTAAAAATAATCTGAGTTCCAACTGTCATCAAACCCGCAACCCCCAGGTTTGAAGGCAGGCAGGCAGGTATTATCAGTAAGGCAATTACGGTTGACTTCTTGACATTATTATGACTTGTTTTATCTAAATACGTGTAAACTGAATGTGATACTGTATTCAAAATTGAATGAACCGCATTTACTCAATTCTGATTTATTTGATCTTAAACTGGATTTTTAAAATTTTTATATGCACCGATATATTTTTGATGCTTTAATTCATATACATTTAAAAAAAAATCTAATTATATATATGAGAACGCTTCAAAAACTGATGCTTAAAACATGTATACTTTATAGTTAAAAGGCACAGCGGAATTTTTTGGCAACAAAAATATTCTAACAAAACTTCATATCATTTACATAATTTTACCCAGAAGCTCTTTCCATATTTCTAGTTATTTAATAATACTTAGTTGTTAATATTGTGAATCGGCAGTATCGAATTTTAATAAAGGAAAATAAAGCTTTGTTTATACAGCGCTCTATAGTATATTCACGCTCGGCTGAAGCGAGCATAACTCTGGCGTATTGGACTTGGAAAACTACCCGCAGTTTTACCAAGTCGTGGGACATTTCACCGCTTCAACATTTTTTGTTGAGACAACTGACAAACTGGACACTCTTACTGGGACAGATTGCTTCGATTGCTTTTAAACTTTTTTCTAAGTTAGAAAGACAAAACATCTATGTTATATTGAAAAAAATCGTCAATTTCGCATTCATATTTTAGAAACCTTTTCAATATAGCAGAAATGGCAAAACAGAGAGGAATTTACTTTTCTTATTTAACAAAGCTTTTGTTTTCAACTTTGTGAAACTATATTAGAATATAAAGTATTATAATTTATTATTTAATATTATTTTTTTATTAACATTTGCATAATCGTTATTTGAATATAAATACATTCTTTTTTTAATACTACAATTTCCAGTTCATTATAAAATGAATTTTTAAGTTCTAAATGTGTGATTTTGTTTAATTTAAAATTCATTTTTTGAAACTTATGACAGCTCCCATTCGAAAGAATAAATTAAAAAATTATTGAAAAGTTCACGAATTATGATTGAATAATATTTTTAGAAATAAAACTCCTATATTAAATATAATTTTTAGTGCCTTTAAATAAATATAAATATTTTAAAAATATTCATTAAGAGTTCATGGCATATGAGGTTAGATTGCAGCGTTCTCTTTGTCATTCGTATCATATCTCATATTATCATCAGATAACATATGGTATTAATCTCCTCAAAGTATCTCGGGAATGAGAATTGAGAATATGTTCGTCAAGTAACCTGTTGTCTGCTCCTCCTGAGAAAAGTCAACCTTTCCTCTGTATCAAAGCAAATGTGTGCATCCAGCCTCGCATCTTAGCTTGATAATTTAAAACTTTCGTACCCTTGGCTAAAAAAACTTGGTAATTATACCTAAAGGGCATGGACTCTGGTCCTTGTTTCCTTATCTTACTTGTAGAAAGGCCCAAGATTCCGGAATCGTAGTTTCTTAAATCACTTGATTTAACACAAAGAACGAGAGATGAAAATGTTTCGGAGTTCTAGTCAATCAGTTATTAATGAAAAGAAAAAAAAATGAATATACTGAAAAAATACAGAAAAGAAAACCACAAACCAATTTCTGAAATGTATAATGTAATATTTTAAGTTTCTAATTTACAATATGTAATTGTATGTCTTGTTGGCTTTTAAATTAGCAGTTGGTTCAAATAAGCAGTTGTATAGTAAATAAAATTCAACTTATATAATTATTTAAGTTCAATTCATCAAATATGACAATATGTCTCTTTGGTTTTAAAGAAGATATACCACTGAGACAATTTTTTATTGAATTTCACAACGAGGTTCTGAAAGGGATGAACGGTTTATTTAACTTACAAAACTAATAGAAGTTGAATAATACATTTAAGATACAACTCCGAAATATTTGGACTCTTTGGAAGCATAAAGGAAATATTTAAAGAAGCAGGTACTTTGTGATGGTAAATTACTAAAAAATGAATCGAGGTGGACGACCCTGTGTTGAACGTCCTGTAATTTGTTGGCGTATGATGGTGTCCTGTGACCCCAAAAGAGAGCAAATTACGAGAAGATGGGACGATTAACGGTCTTATTAATGAGAACTTGGATGTCGACCGATAATCTGCTTTGTAAATCCGACTCGGGATAGTAAGCTTAATACGTGTTTACCATGTGATACTTGTTACATTAATGAACATTACATTAGTATTTCAGTTTAAACACTTGTTATTTCTTAAAATATTGTTTAGGTCAAGAAAAAAATCCTTTTTAAAATTTGTAACTATACCTATGTTACAAAAAAATCATCAGATGTATGTATCAACCGATATATGACCTGTTTTCTGAAATGTTATTTTGTAACTTTCAAACTTAGAAAGCTCAATTAACATAAACGCCCTTTTAAATACACACATACATATAAATACCACCATGCCATCTCCCTTCCAGGTAGTTAAATATGACAGAGCATCTAACATTACTATCACGACACGCATATTTTACATCCATACACCTTCTTATACAATTACTACGATTTATCTGATTTTTTACATTTCCTTTTATCAAAATATCGTTCACTAAATCCCCCCATACTAACATTGATCTTCCTCTACCATGTCTTCCACTCAAACTGAAACTGTTTACTGGTTTTTTTTAGTCTTATCTCATTCATTCCTTCTATTTGCTCAAACCATCTCAGATTGTTTTTCATTTTACTTAATATATCAACCTTAAGTTCAAATTCATCACTTCATTCTAATTTCTGACATACATGTTCTACTCAGTCTACGCATTTCTTGATTATAAATTCGGTTTCATTCAGTCTTTATCACTTAATAATCTATATAAATAAAAATGTAAATGTTCGTTAATTATTTGTAGCTAATCTCCGGAAGTTCTCTACCGATCGCTTTGAAATTTTGAGTAAAGTTAATATTCGTCAACGGAAATGTTATTTGATTTTTATTTATATATATATATCAGTGTATATAATTTTTTTTTTAAATCAAAAAGAAATATTTATGCGAACCTCTCGGGGACAAGACGAATCTCATTTTGACAGTTGACCATATTCTATTTGACGTTTCGTAATTAATATTTATAAAGTCTATATACATAATATAAATATAAAATAATTTTATGTTTAATATTAAATCATAAATTTTATAACTAATACATATTTCATAAATAATAAATTTTATCAACTAAACATTTTGACAGTTGACCATATTCTATTTTGACATTTCGTGATGAATATTTTTATTCAAATAAGTCTATATACATAAAATATAAAATAATTTTATCTTTAATATCTTCTTAAATAAATCTATATAAATTATAAATATATAAATTATAAATAAATTATTTAATAATTTTATGTTTAGTTGCGATCTGTTTTACCGACGGTGATCTCACTGAGCAATTATATTACGAAAAGTGCTCACAGTCGCCATTTTCAAGTACATATTGACTTGTGATCAAATCATATTTACGTTTAATTTATATAAAATTTTAGTTATATAGATAAGATAATAGATAATTGACTTCAATAAATGTGGTAAGTTATTGATATTATATTTAAATTAAAAAATATGAAGTAAAATCGTTCATTTAAAAAAAATTTGTTAGTTTTTAAATAACTTGCTATTTATTAGAAATCGATAAAATTTTAGCGATGTATTTTTACGACGTAAAAAGGAAAAGATATTATACTCAAACTGGAAACATTATTCCTATGTTATACATACATAATATATATTGATCTTAAATACAGTATATTAAATAATTTTAAAACAATGACTTCATGTTAATTTAAGATAAAGTTGTATTATTTGTCAATAATTTTAAGTACTTGTATAACCTGTCACATGTTCATTTGTATAAAAAGACACTTTTATGTCATTAATTAAATAAATAAATTATTTGGTGGTACATTAGAAAGAAGTACCCGTAGAAATATCGCTAAAAAAATGAAAATTAAAACAAACTTTTGTCATTTCTGTCATCTGTCAACACGGCCATTTTGGATATATACTGATTTTTTATTTTGCTTTCAATATATATTCAATTTTATTTATATAGATAAGATAATAGATAATTGACTTCAATAAATGTGGTAAGCTATTGATATTATATTTAAATTAAAAAATATTAAGTAAAATCGTTCATTTAAAAAAAAATCTAATTACGAACATGCGATGTATTTTAGGTTAAAATTAAACTTAATAAAAAATAGTTATATTGTCATAAAATTGACTTAATTATTATGGTAAGTTGTTTAAGTGAAAAAATAATGGACTTAAGAATTATATTTGATGAAAAACTTTCATTATTGATTCATATTTCAAAAGTTAACCTAACTTTTTTCCATAAGAAAAGTGACACATGTTAATTTAAGATAAAGTTGTATTATTTGTCAATAATTTTAAGTACTTGTATAACCTGTCACATGTTCATTTGTATATAAAGACACTTTTATGTCATTAATTAAATAAATAAATTATTTGGTGGTACATTAGAAAGAAGTACCCGTAGAAATATCACAAAAAAATGAAAATTAAAACAAACTTTTACGCTGCTCAGTTACTTTTTTAATGTTTCACAATTTTATATGTTTTAACTTTCTTTTTTCTTACTGAACGTTGTTACATAAATAAATAAATAAATAATAGGTTTATTGATAGCAGCATAGTATGTCCAGATTATATTTAAATAACACTTTTAAAACACATAAATTGCAGATAATACATTATATACAGAAGCTATCAAAAGGTCTGGGCTCATCTAATAGCATCCCTTCGGCGAAGATACACCCCACCAATATAGGGCGAACCAAGCCACGGGGACAACAGATGTTTTGCAGCCCACACCCTAGCTTTTTCAGCCCAGCCCATCGTTGTATTGGGGCAAATTTATCAACTGTAACGTGGTAAGCTGCTGATTTTTTTTATAAATCGAAAAATTGTTTTCTCTAAACTGACGTTTTAATTCATAATTTTCATTATACTGACTTTGTAATGTATTGTATGATTTGTATCTATCTTTAAATGGGCCTAGATCCACTGTGAATTAATACTAATTACGAACATTTAATTAAAACATCACCAAATATTATTTGACAATTTAATTGTATCTTTGTTTATATTTCAAAATCTATCAAATCGTATGTAGTAATGGAGATTTGTAACAATGTCACTATTGTTAGTTTTTTGTAATGTATTTACCTAAATAACTTGCTATTTATTAGAATCGATTCCCTTATATTAAAGTCGATAAAATAATTAAAATTACTTAACGTCGTTACATCGTTGTATTGGGGCAAATTTGTCAAGTGTCTTAGGACTCATCCTAGAGTTTCCGAAATATAATAATATTATTCAGAAACATCAAACCGAATATGTGATTAATTTGATTCCTTTGTTCCAGAGATGCCACGAATGTACTGAGGGAATCCGCCAAGCCAAAGAGAAAACAACTGCGTTTGAAGGGAAATATTTTGTTAATATTTTATTTTGTTTTTTCTTTGTTTTTTCTTTGTTTTTTAGTTCGTGTATTTTATAAGTTTTGTCTTTTCAGTGCAATCGATCTGCTTTAGTTTATCAAAATAATGCCTCGCAGAAAATCAAACTTAGGTCGTCGTACACGCAGAGCGGAAGCAATGCGGCGAGTAATTGCAACTCAAACTGAGGAACAACGGGCATCAGCAAACGAGCGAAGCAGACAAATAATGGCTCAAATACGTGCCGAAGAAGCATTAGAGCGACGTGCAGACAGAATTGAGGATATACGGTTGCGATTACGGCGATCGCGTTCTGCAGCTTCAGAATTGCTTCGTTCTCAACAGAATGAACGCGATAGGCTGAGAATGGCTGAAATACGTCAACGAGAAACAGAAGATCAGCGTCAAACACGACTCCGTGCTCAGCAATCACGCGATTACAATCGCCTTGCATTCCGGTACAACCCAGCTGATGATTATAGTTTAAGTCGGCATGTTCTCATCGGCACTATGACTGAAGTGTGTTCTCATTGCAAGGCTCTAAAATTTAATGGAGAAACGAAAGGAATGTGTTGTGCCGCCGGAAAAATTAAACTGTCTCAACTTGGAGAACCGCCAGAGCCATTAAAAACTTTGCTTTCCGGATGTACCGCTGAATCAAAGCATTTCCTATCTAACATCAGGAAATACAACTCATGCTTCCAAATGACGTCTTTCGGCGCAGAAATCGTAACAGCTCAATTCATGCCAACCTTCAAAGTGAAAGGACAAATTTATCATAAAGCCGGCTCCCTGCTTCCATTGCCAGATGGTGAACATAAATTCCTACAAATGTATTTCATCGGTGATGGCAATGATGAATTGAATGCACGCTGCGGAATTTCTACCGGCATAAAAAGGTCCATCGTTTCCCAACTGCAAGAGCTTCTTCATGAAAAAAACAATTTAGTGCGTTTGTTCAAAACAGCAATTGACATGATGCCATCTGATACACACAAGATTGTTATTCATGCTGACAAAACACCTACTGGAGAACATGTGCGAAGGTTCAATGCTCCAACTATAGACGAAGTGGCAATTGTTATAGTCGGAGATCAATTCCAACCTAGAGATATTGTTCTTCATCGGAGAAACGATCAATTGACAAAAGTTGCCGAAACTCATCGATGCTACGATGCCCTGCAATATCCAATCATTTTTTGGGACGGTGCCGATGGATATCACTTCAATGTTAAGATGATAAATCCAGTCAGTGGCGAAGAAACAAATAAGAAATGCAGCGCAATGAACTATTATTCATACAGATTAATGATTCGAGAGAATGAAGACAATCACATTTTGAAATGCCGTCAATTGTTTCACCAATACATCGTAGATATGTATGCAAAAATTGAAACAGAACGTTTGATATTCATCCGTTTGAATCAGACCAAGCTTCGCTCTGAAGAATACGTTCATTTGCGAGATGCAGTTGTAAATGACGGTAATACAACTAACGTTGGAAGACTAACGATTTTGCCATCTTCATATACAGGCAGTCCACGTCATATGCATGAGTATGCTCAAGATGCAATTGCGTATGTTCGTCACTATGGGTGTCCAGATCTATTCATTACATTTACGTCCAATCCAGCTTGGGACGATATACAGCAGCTCTTATTTCCTGAACAATCGCCAGTGGATAGGCATGACATCACAGCACGTGTTTTCAGACAGAAGCTGAAATCGCTGATGAATTTCATGGTAAAACATGAAGTGTTTGGGTCTGTGCGCTGCTGGATGTACTCAGTGGAATGGCAAAAGAGAGGATTGCCACATGCACATATACTAATCTGGCTTTATAACAAAATCACTTCAAACGAAATCGACAATGTAATATGCGCTGAAATACCCGATGCCGACGTCGATAAGAATTTGCATGAAGTTGTGACGAAAAATATGATACATGGACCTTGCGGTACACTAAATCCAAATTCGCCATGCATGATAGACGGAAAATGCTCTAAGCGATATCCTCGAGCATTAGTATACAACACAGTTACCGGAAACGATGGATATCCTTTATACAGAAGAAGATCAACAGAAGATGGTGGTAAATTAGCAACTATACAAATGCGAAACGGTGACATTGAAGTAGATAACCGTTGGGTTGTTCCATATTCGCCTTTGCTATCAAAAACATACAAAGCGCACATAAATGTGGAATACTGTAACTCCGTTAAATCGATCAAATACATTTGTAAGTACGTGAATAAAGGCAGCGACATGGCAGTTTTTGGCGTGCAACCAGAAAGAAGTGATAGGAATGCGGTCATACATATCGATGAAATCGCACAGTATCAGACTGGAAGATACATAAGCAGCAATGAAGCTGTATGGCGAATTCTTTCATTTCCCATACATGAACGAAGTCCGGCTGTTGTTCACTTAGCAGTGCATCTAGAAAATGGACAACGCGTTTATTTCACAGCTGCAAATGTGCAACAAATAGCCCTGAATCCACCGGCTACAACATTAACTGCTTTCTTCACGTTATGTCAAAATGACGCATTTGCGAAAACACTGCTGTATTCGGAAGTGCCTACGTATTACACGTGGAATGCGAGTAGAAAATCATTTGAACGACGCAAACGAGGAGAGCGAATCAACGGACAACCTGGCATATTCAAAGAAAATACGATAGGCAGACTGTACACCGTGCATCCCAATCAAGATGAATGCTTCTTTCTCCGCATGCTGTTGGTAAATGTGCCCAGTCCAACGTCTTTCCAGCAATTGAGAATTGTCAACGGCGTATGCCACTTTCCGCAGTGCATGTCAAGCTCTGAATTTATTGGAGAACGACCGACACTGGGATGTATGCATTAATGACGCGTGCAACATGTCACATCCACATCAAATTCGTGCATTGTTTGCAATCATATTGACCACCTGCTCTCCTTCATGTCCAACAGAGCTATGGGAGAAATATAAATCGCACATAGCTGAAGATATTTTACGTCGAATACGCGAGGAAAATTCAAATACGAACATGGATTTCTCAGCAGAAATCTACAACGAAGCTTTGATAATGATTGAAGATTTGTGCTTAGAAATAGCGAACAAAGTTCTCAATCAATTGGGAATGCCATCACCGAATCGATCTGCTGCTGCTTTGTTCGACGTAGAATGGCGTCGTGAACAAAATTACAACACGGGTGATCTTTTGTCGTATGTGCAATCAAATATTTCTAAGCTAACGCTTGAGCAAAAAGGCATTTACGATCAGATAATGCAAACTGTCAATAAAGGGGTTGGAGAAATCTTCTTCTTAGATGCGCCAGGAGGAACTGGTAAAACGTTCCTAATTAGATTGATTCTGGCAGCAATTCGATCCCAAAATGGCATAGCCTTAGCTCTTGCGTCGTCAGGAATAGCTGCGACACTTCTACCAGGTGGAAGAACTGCTCATTCCGCTTTGAAATTGCCATTGAACATGCGATTCATTGAAACTCCCACGTGCAACGTTTCCAAAGCATCCGGCATGGGAAAAGTATTGCAGAAATGCAAAGTTATTGTTTGGGATGAATGCACAATGGCACACAAAAAGTCGCTCGAAGCTCTTGATCGATCATTGCGAGATTTGCGTGGAAACATCAGACCATTTGGGAACGCATTAATATTGCTTGCAGGAGATTTCAGGCAAACATTACCTGTAATTCCTCGATCGACACCGGCGGATGAAATAAATGCTTGCCTGAAATACTCTATTTTGTGGCGACACGTAAAGACGTTGAAATTAACTATAAATATGCGTGTCCAGTTGCAAAACGATCGATCAGCTGAGATATTCTCACATCAATTGCTGGAAATCGGGAATGGAAAGGTACCAGTTGATCTGATCTCAGGACGAATTTCATTGCCTCATAACTTCTGCAACTTAGTGACGTCAAAAGAAGAATTGGTTGAAAAAGTATTTCCCAATATTCAAATAAATTATAAAAATCACGATTGGCTGAGTGAACGAGCTATTCTTGCCGCCAAGAACAAAGACGTCTACAAACTTAACAATATTATTCAGTCTAACATTCAAAGCGAGGTAGTCACATACAAGTCCGTCGACACTGTTGTGGAAGCAGATGAAGCAATTAATTATCCAACAGAATTTTTGAATTCACTAGATCTGCCAGGGATGCCACCGCACGTACTGCAATTGAAAATTGGCGTGCCAATTATCATGTTGCGAAATATCAACCAGCCAAAGCTTTGCAACGGCACGCGGCTTGCAGTAAAAAAATTAATGAGCAACGTCGTAGAAGCGACAATTTTGACAGGACCTTTCAAAGGTGAAGATGTCCTCATTCCTCGCATTCCTATGATTCCAACGGATATGCCATTTCAATTTAAGAGATTACAATTCCCAATTCGATTAGCGTTTGCGATCACCATCAACAAGGCTCAGGGGCAATCTTTAGAATTGTGCGGTTTAGATTTAGAGACGGATTGCTTCTCACATGGACAATTATATGTTGCGTGTTCTAGAGTCGGCAAACCAGACAATCTCTATATCTGCACAGACAATGGGACAACAAAAAATATTGTTTATCCACAAGCATTGTGAAATTTAATAAACAGTTGTATATAAAACGGACAATATAATAAGAGCGCCCACTGTTGAATGTAACGGGAACACACGCAATAAAGATTTCAATTTATTTTAATTCCGAATATTAAATATCTTTCAATTCGGATTTTTTAAACCGGTTTTTGTTATTTTTGTTATTATTGATTTTCATTTGAATTAATGGTATATATCTGTGTATGTTTTATACATTTGAATTATTAAAAGTTTCATGCAACTAACTTTTAACAAATGTCACATTAGATTTTTAACGAACTGCCCATTTTTGCTAATTTGTAACAAGATTTATTATTAGTTTTATGTGATGTATTTACCTAAATAACTTGCTATTTATTACAATCGAGGCCTATCGAGGCCTATATTAAAGTTGATAAAATTTGATATTCATCCGTTTGAATGTTTGAATCGGACCAAGCTTCGCTCTGAAGTATACGTTGATTTGCGAGATGCAGTTGTAAATGACGGTAATAGAACTAAGGTTGGAAGACTATAACTTCTGCAATTTAGTGATGTCACAAGAAGAATTGGTTGAAAAAGTATTTCCTTATATTCAAATCAATTATAAGAATCACAATTGGCTAAGTGAATGAGCTATTGTTGGGGCCAAGAACAAAGATGTCTACGAATTTAAGAATATTATTCAGTCCCTTTTTTAATGTTTGACAATTTTATATATTTTAAGTTTCTTTCTTCTTTTTCAGTGCAATCGATCTGCTTTAGTTCACCAAAATGTCGAGGAAGCAGCAGAACGACGTGTATCCAGACTTGAGGATGCACGGGGATTGCGTTCTGCAGCTTCAGAACTGTTTTTTTCTCAACAGAATGTACGCGACAGGCTGATAGTGGCTGAAAGAGGTCAGTAGGAATATCAAAAGTATCTTTTTTATATAAAATTTGATTTTCTATCTTTGTTTATATTTCAAAATCGTATGTAGAAATGGAGATTTTTTTAAGTTAGTTCCAATTATCTATTTGTCTTTGATTAACATTTAATTAGTTACAATTATCTCTCTGTCTTCCCTTTACATTTAATTAGTTACTTTTATGTTTCGCAATTTTGTATGTTGTCTGAAATACTCTACTTTGTGGCGAAATGTGAAGACGTTGAACTTAACTACAAATATGCGTGTAGAGCTGAAAAACGATCGATCAGATGAGCTATTCTCACACCAATCGTATGTAGATTTATAACAAGATGTATTAATTTGTCATTATTGTTAGTTTTTTGTAATGTATTTACCTAAATAACTTTCTATTTATTAGAATCGAGCCTTATATTAAAGTCGATAAAATAATTATAATCACTGAACGTCGTTACAAGGTTGTATTGGGGCAAATTTGTGAACTGTCATAGAAAACAGAACATTTGATGTTCATCCGTTTGAATCAGACCAAGCTTCGCTCTGAAGTATACGTTCATTTGCGAGATGCAGTTGTAAATGACAGTAATAGAACTGAGGTTGGAAGACTATAACTTCTGCAATTTAGTGACGTTAAAAGAGGAATTGTTTGAAAAAGTATTTCCCTATATTCAAATCAATTATAAGAATCACGATTGGCTAAGTGAGCTATTGTTGGCGGCAAGAACAAAGATGTATCCAAACTTAACAATATTATTGAGTTGGTTTTTTAATGTTTCGCAATTTTATATGTTTTTCTTATAACTTTTTTTCTTCTTTTTCAGTGCAATCGATCTTTGATTTGAATTCAAATCATATAGTGAATTGACCTCTTGGAGTGACGCGATCATTTGCAAGCACGGTGATAAACGCGACAGACTGAGAGTGGCTGAAAGACATCAAAAATATTGTTTACCCAGATTGTATACAAGACATCAAAAATATTGTATACAAGAGATCAAAAATATTGTATACGCATTGTGAAATTAATAAAAATTGAAACGTGTGCTTTCTCTTTTCTTTCTTTTCCATTTAACCAGACTGAGCCACAGCAACGCGTGACAGGGTACAGCTAGTAATTTAAATAATAATTTGACATGTTACTACAAATAATAATCGATGTTCGGAGAAGCGGGTGATGAGAGCTAAAGGAAGACGAACAAGAAGAAAATGTTATATGAGATGGATAGATCTTATGGAGGAGTTAACCGGATACTTTTAAAGCGCTGACTTCAACATGTGGAGACAGGTAGTACGTCAAGTTCGAGACGTAGCAAAGAACCACAACCCTCGACATTGAGTAAGCAATGAAGAAGAAGACACTACATTCTTACTAGTAGCTGAATAAGCATTAATTTCAAATGTGCATTTACAAAATTTAAATTTCTTTAGTCTTGAAACCTGAAATTTATTTTGTCTTGAAAAGGGTTGTTTCCCATTGATACTCAGATTTTTTTTAAAGTTACAGCCTGAATTTCAGTTGTTGATTGGAAGAGATTGACAGAATTTTAGTAATAAATCAGTAAGGTTGTACTGAAAAAAACAAAAGTGAATAAAATAGTGCTATAAAAATTAAATTTACAGCACATTGGAGCTTTTGTGGATAAAATATATAGTATTTAACCATTCGTTCTTTAAATCATGTGCCTCATATTTTTGTTTATTTAAAATTATTTTGTCTGTATTGCTGGGCGCTATATTTTGCGGTCTAGCCGAGTCACGTTCTACGTTAAAAAGTTGCAATTACAAAAGTTCGGCTACCATGAGTGTAAAAACCATAATTACAGAGAGTTTACATCTCGGCTATTAAATATTTAACGGACCTCAATATTTTCAGTTCATATTGCCTACAATTTTAATTTCAAACAATTAGGACAATTTTAAACTTTTGTTATCAGGTACAAAATGGTTAAATTCATTTACATTTGATTCTTCAATTTCTTAATTCAATTAATTTTTTTCCGTAGTTGATATCAAATAAAAACACACCAACTGATGATAACATATGTCTGTCAGCAAATTTTAATGACTTATTATTTCGTTTTCTTAAAATCGAATAAAAAAACTGATATGTCTGTCAACTTATTCTTGTTGCGTATAATTTCGTTTTCATAAAATCGAAGAAAAAAAACATCGATTGGTGATGTGTCCGTCAACTTCTTCTTTCGTTTTTTTTAATCAAATAAAAAAACAGACTGATGATCTGTCTGTCGATTTCTTCTTGTTTCGTATAATTTGGTTCTCTTAAAATTAAATAAAAAAACGTTGACTGATCAGTCTGTCAACATTTTCTTATTTAGTATAATTTCGTTTTCTGAAAATCAAATTTTAAAACGTCGACTGATAATATGCCTGTCAACTTCTTCTTTCATATAATTTCGTTTTCTTAAAATCAAATATTAAGTCATTAAGAGAAGCCACAAGAAATTGTTACATTCATTATTTGTTCTGCAGTGAGCATAAGGATACTAGGGATTGATTTTCTTGCATTTCAACTCCACCAACTTCACCAAAAAAGGTGTTTGTGTCCAGATAATACTGGAACAGTGATCCAGATAACACTGGAACTGTAGTAAAAATACAATTTGGTCTCTTGATTCTATCTCGGCATGTTCTTATCAAATGTTATTTATACAAATTATATCATGCAAAGAGCCTAAAGAATCATGGCAGAATATGTAATAAAGAAATTAGGTTTAAGAGTGAATTTAAGACCGATGTGTTGATTTAGATGAAGAACTCTGAGATGGTTTGAGCATATGAAACGAATGAATGAAAAAATTCTAACAAAACAGATATATGGTGCAAATATGAGTAGAAGATGAGGAAGAAGAATACCAAAAAATGTGTGATTGGATAAAGCGAAGAATATTTTGAGAGAAGGAAAAGTTACAAGTAAGAGAAATCGTAGGGGCTCTATACGAAGGTGTGTGGATGTTGAAGAGGCGAAATATTTATGTTGAGATGGTAATGTCTGGTGCTCTGTCGTCTTGGCCCATCTCAGCAGGGAAATGGTGTGATAGTATGTATATACATTGTACTAATATCAAATACATTTTAGAATAAGTGATGTTGAGAAAGAATTTTAGAAGTGATATTCAGAAATATGAGGAAAATTGGATAATAAGGCATAGTAAAAAATACGCTATTTATATGGATTAACTCTTGTTACGATCTCTTTTTCTTTTTCTCAATTTCGCCTTTATATTTATTTTTGTACGATTTTTTTTATTTTAAAAGAAGAGAAGGACTTTCGGCGTTGCTCAGCGATTCGTTAATTAAAACAGTACTCTATATATACCTCAGGATTCGTTATGGGCCAGAATTGACTCTCCCTGACTCGGTTCAAGGAAAGGTTAAGAAATAAAAACGCATGAGGGAATTTAGATTCAAATAATTATATTTCTTTGTCACAACATGACCACTGATCAAAGAAGGATCAAATACTCGAGATTCAAATTGGAACGACACTATCAGGTAAGCTCATCAACAAGCTTTACTAAAAGGAAATACAAGGCAACCTCGCACGACATGCGAGTGGATCTCAATAGGGAGAGCTCTGAAGGCGCCCAAGAGATCGATTACTACAAAATTGAAATTGAAATCAAAATCACCAATGGACAAGATACAAAATTGCATAGTGTGAGTATTTTTAATTTTAATAAGTCAAAATGGATATAGAATTCCCAAAAGAACTAGAGGACGCCATTTCGATCTAAAAGGCTGGCCTGCCAAATAAGAGAATCTTAAAATGTCGTTAATTCTGGGCATTCACGTAATACGTGTCAAAATCAATATGAATCACGAAGTTCTGTGTTGTTCTAGAAATAATTTCTCATGGTCAAAATAATAATTATTTATTCGAGGCGGTATTCCGAAAATGGCAAAAGGATAGAAGTTGGCCGACATACCGCCCTGCAGGTGTGAACGTCTGTAGACTATAAAGGGGCTGTCCCACGTCACGGAGCGTCACTTTTTCGACCGGACGAAGGGCTGCTCGGTTCACGCCAGTCGGTTTTATATTGTAATTCTTTTAATTAATAATTACTGTCCAGCCTAATTCTAAAAGCTGTAAATTCAGTTGAAGTCTAATTCCACGTCAGAATATCCAGACGCTGCTTCCTGTTACGTCAGATTCTGACCATTTCTACTTCTACGTCAATATTTATCTGATATCGACACGCGGTTTCCTGTTACGTCATACTCCTACTATTGCTAATTCTACGTCGAGAAGTATCTGCTGTCGTCACGCTCCTTTTTGTGACATCATACTCCGAGGTCGGTTTACAGCCCTCATTTCATCATCGAGATCAGCACCGTTCTCCAAGCGGGTGCTGGGACAGGCTGCCTGCGCGGCCGTCACGGATCGATCCACAATTCTTGCAACCCTATACTTCGCGCGCAAGTGTCGGATTCTTGGTGCACCGACACGTCGGTTTCCTGGTGCAACAGGACTACTACTATTACGTCATCTTGAAGGTATTGTGATCCTATTTTATTTGTAATTCTTTGGTGATTTCACATTTTAACCTACCTTGCTTCTTTTGATCACGACGCTTGCAGAGCGATCGTTGAAAATAATTTTAAAGTAAGACTCTTAAAAGGAATTTATTAGAGTCAGATTCTTATTCAAATTCTACCTGTTCCTACCGAGATCATTGATCCGGTAGTGATAATAAATAATCTAATTTAATCTATTACTGTGTTTAATTATTATTACCCTTCCTCTGACGAATGAATGCCGTTGAGAATTTTCAGTATTGTTACTCATCGAACTCCTGAGTGAGACAAAAGAGATCTGTGTCCACTTCTTTTACCGCTGAGCTAACCTCGAGTCATGACTCATTCCGATATTCTTAATATTTGATTATTTAAAATTACATTAACCTCTGCTAAATAACTTAAAATTGGAAAACAGTCTGACAATAGATACCTCTTTCGAGTCACTCCCTTTAATTTACTGAGAAACAATTTAAATACGATTGTCTCATGTGTGCACGATTGTCTCATGTGTGATTTATAAAATTATAAAAAAAATGGCTGATGTCATTGTTTACAATTTAGCATATGTCAAAATTTGAAAAATATCATATGATTGAATTGAAAACATCCATTCTCTTTTATGATGAGAGTATAATACATTCTAAAATAGGATAAAAACAGAACTTGAAAAACATACTGTCAGTTTCCGAATTCTCATAAAATTTGACAGAAATTTGTTTTGAAATCAAAATAAAAGTTTGTTTGTGCTATATGATAAATTAATTCCTAATGAAAGCGTTCGTCGCCACACAATTGGTACTTAAGATGACATTCAGAAAGTTTACACCTAGCAGTGAGGCATGTTAAATGAGACTGGTATAGAAAATTAGGAGGTAAATTTAGCAAATATTGACTAGATTTTATAGCATAATGTTTTTGAGTCTCGATCAACACTGCACCTCATTTGTAATCCAAATGTGCCAATCGTTTACTACATCTCTACACGCGCTTTCGATGTACCTGTACAGGCAAGAGAAACAATGACGTGACAGCATTTTCATTTAAATAGATAACGAACGTGAAACTGAAAATTTCAATTTATTTGTCTTTTCATATTACACTTTAGGAAAATAAACATTTTCATACAGTTGCACTTATTAATTTTCGTTATAAGTTAATATATTTTCGAAAACTTTTGTAGTTACTTATAGTGTTTTAGGGTTTTAGAATGTCGTACCACTTGTTTTGTTTGGCTTAATATGCCAACGTTTTGATAGTGTTGCACCTCTTATTTTCAAGCTCAACCAACAACAAATTCTTCGTTAATTAAGTAATAAACGACTTACCTGACCTAGTTACTAAGATATTTCTGGTTCGACTCACGATGGTATCCAAAAAATATAAAAAAATTATCAATCTGGTAAATCTTAGTATCTTTTCACACAACTGGTAACAACAATTGCACGCTCCGGCTACATGTGCTAGTATTGTTATCTCATCTGGTTCAATGATGACTTGTATAATTTGTGCCTACTCCAGAGATTTTAAACCATAATGCTCGATTACTGATAGCGCAGATAGTACTGTCTGCGGACCACACTTTACAAAAAAGGAAAAGGCAATCAACAACCTAAAACACAAAAGTAACAACATTTTAAAAGTTCCAGCGCGTTGCACCAAACGCTGAAAGCTCTACAAAACTGAGTTTAAAAAAGTTTTATCTATATTTGACATCCGTTTATTAATATTGATGCATTTTTTGCCATGAAACTTATTGGCGAACTCATTTTAAATTTTAAAGTACAGGTATTAAACTGTTTTTTATTTAAAAACTTCAAAACACATTAATTTCAATTTATTGGAAAACAATTCAGACATGGAAATATCCATTTTATGATTCGTCTCAAAGGGTAATATCTCATTTAAAAAATATCAAGTATCTTTTTCTGAATCTCCCACTATTTATCTTTCTCAGTTAGAATTGAGAATGAAACTTAAAACATTTATATCACTTAACAATGAAAAATTTTAATACAAATTGAAGAAAACGCACGTTTTTCTTCTATTCTCCTCGTAATATTTGTATACTTTATAACTGTATCTTATATAGGTTCTGTCATATTTCTTCTTGATTAAAATATATGATACCTGTTCTGTCGTAAAAATATATTACAAACAACGTTATATTTTCCCTTAAAACAACACAAGTAAGGTTGGACTTCATCCTTATAAATAATGTAAAGTTTAGAACAAAAAAGCGTCTTTAGTCATCTTCCAGTAATATACAGATAAGACTTAGATATTTGCAAATGTTTGAAACAGTTTTAAAATATAATTATGAGAGTTACTTAGTATTTAACTTTTATTTTAATTTTTTAGCACAAAAAAATAATTATACGACATAAAATAAGGTGTTAAGGTCATTTCTAATCAACCACTTTAGTGCATAAAACAGTCGTTAAATTTTTAAATCAATGAATTTAAGTAACAGTTTCATTTAGTTATTTATAATTATTAAAACGTGCTGTAATGTAAAAACTTATACTTCTACAGCGTATTAAAGAATATTACTGTAAGGGTGCTATCAGAAATTAAGCAAAGTACCAAACGTCAGCATACCATCATACTGGAAACAGTTTCACAGGTCAGATTTCTGAGTTATATTTGATGAGAAACTGAGCTTTTTTCCGCATACATTATAGATTAAATAACATCTGTAGCGTTGCCCAGACTTGGCTTCATACTGAGATTCGACAGTAACTTTTCTAAGCAAGAATTACTTAAAATTTTGTAAACTTCCCTGGTACACTTCGGTAATATGGTCACACACTACCACGTTGAAAACATTGAATGTATACAGTGGAAGTTTTTACGTTTTATAAACATTAAACTGTAGATCCATAGCTGAGATGGACTATGGTTACTTGTGAGAACAGATGAGGCTTTCAACCTTGTCAGATAAGAGAAAAGTGTTTAACCTAACAACTTTATTTAAAATTGCCAGCTCGTATTCAAAAAGTCTGAAACTAACTTGTCATGTTACGCGTTCCTTGTAGGCCCACCCGGCTAATGTTTGGTTCCATAGGGAAGTGAATGCAATTAAATACATTTACAATTCTCACATGACAAAACTCACAGATTGGGCAATCAAAATAGGCATTGTATAGATTTTCGTGTGACTTTGACTTCTTACAGAAATAAAATTAAGAAGTTGTTCTTTCCGGGATGAATTGGTTAAATAGTTAAGTTTTTTTTTGTTGTATTTGGTTAATATTTACTATATTTTTATTCTTTTGTATAAGGCTGCTTACACATTTAAGGTAGATTAAATTTGTCGTTGATATTTTATATTTTGTCAAACATGTTATTTGACTTTTGAAATAAAATTATTAACAATAATTGTCTCCCCTTCTTTAAATTTGGGGTTGCAGCGTCACATCTGAATTAAATATCAGTTTTCTCTATCTCTGGCCAATTATTATAGCGCATTTCTCCAGTCCAGTCCTAGTATCTCCTCACACAACAGCTCCACCTGCTTTTGTTCAACTCCACCTCTTATTCAGAAGTGGATTAGAAAATTCCCCAAAGAACTTTTGTTTCTGGCATTTGAATAGTATCAGTAACTACTGCTAACACCTCTCAAATTATGTAAGTCCAACAACGTTTTTTACCAGTATTTGTATTGTATTGTTAAGAGACGGATTATATATAAAACCTGATGTAATAATTACCGTATAATATTGTTTCTTGAAATTAATCAAAACAATGTTTAAGGATATGTATGTTCATTCCCCAGAATGCAAACTTTAAAATTATAAGCTCACTTTCGAGAATCGAACCCGTAAAATAAGGAAACAAGCGTAGTACCACTAAGTCACGGAAGTCATCTAAGTTTTTCACTTATAATTAATTAAATCCAAAAAATATTAAACTTTTCGTAGTAAATATTTGATTCTTTGTTATTTGTCTCGGGAAATAAAAAGAATAAGATTTTAAAGTATTTGTGTCTTTGGCAAACACATTCTACTTTTTTTGAAATTATTGAAAAGGCTAACTCGTTTATTGATCAGATAACTCAAACTTAATTGATTCTAATTGAACTCGTACCTTTTTCTAAGAACAACTAATCAGACTTTTTACATTTAAATTTGTTCAACGAACACTTTTAAACTAACAAATGTCAAGTTATTGTACATAAATTTCTTACGGATAATGACATTATTCACGTGTGTTATAACCATACAAAAAAAAAGTTCGTGAAATTAAAACTAAATTAAAGCTCATTTCAAAACTAAAGTTTGGTTTGTCTTGAGTCTTTCGGAGTTTTCTTCTAGCATCTGCTAAGACAAAATTTTAAGTGGCCTCTTTGAAAGAATGGCTCATCTTCTCTCGGTGATAATATTTCTCGGCTAACGTCTAGACAAAATTCCATTAACGACACTTTAAAAACGATTTTGTCTGAGATATGGTTTTGTTTAAGCGACAGCTTGGCTTGATGCCCCCTGCATTAGCGGCTGGTAACCTGATAAGCTCGAGACACATCAAATAACCATAAAAATCATATCCAGCCGCCCGCTGATGCAGGGGATTCTCAGCGAGTGATGATGTTTAAGAATATAATGTGCTAGCAATTATAAACTTGTCAAAATCCTAATGCTATCACAAAATATGAATCGGTTAATGAAAAAAGCTTGCAAGCATTAGATTAGATTTTTCATTATTTATACCGTTATGCTAAAGAACATGAGTGATCATTTTGTTTGCGAAAAATTTTACATTATTTTTTGCAAGTGAAATTTGTGATTTTTCAACATTTAAAAAAAAGTAAACGTTAAAATTTAAATGACAATGATATTAAAATTTGAATTTTAAAAGAGTTTGTAATTTATTCGTGTCGTATCCTGCAATTTATCCGAATTGGCGATTCAAACACACAAGAGCGTGAGGCAACATTGTCTTCGGTGTCAATCAATAACCCTATCATATGGGTTAAGAACCACTGAAGGTAGGTATGAAACTTGTTGTTTGTAATCGCACATGTTAGAAGTACTACAGCACGTGAAGATGTGACAACACTCGATCACATATAGTGCGTGTGAGTTTTTGGTACCAGACTAACTTTTTCACCACAATAGAATCCTTTTTGAATTATTGTTTTCGGATGACATCAGGAAACGAACCAAAATTCCTTGAGTGGAAGTCAAGTATCTTACCAACAAAAATACGGAGATGTAAAGGGAGTGTTTTTTTTTTAATTCTTTAATTACGTGAAAAAATATGAATGGTGTCTCCATTTAAGTCTTCTTTCTCCTTTTAATCCTTGTCTTATTTTATAATATTTAAATAAAATTTACTATAGTAAAAATAGATTTGGACGTTGAAACAATTTTTTTCTTATTTTTTTTCTAAATAAACAAAATTGGTAATCGAGCGTAAGTAGACATAAATGATCTAAATACACAATGACTGACTTCATGGCTGACCTGGAGAAGCAGAGAAAACGGCAAATTAGCAGCAAAATAATTTTACTAGAATTATATTTTTATTGATTTACTTAATAAAGTTTTTTGTGTTATAAAAATAAAACTCGTAGATTTTTACAACATGAAGTGCAAGGTGTTCCATTTCATAAAAGGACTACCTTCCAATATCTAATATTTAAATATTACATTTTTTTCAATCTAAATTTTAAATAAATAACTCAAAGAATAAAAAAAGAAACATGAGAAAGTTTCTTCCTCTAAAAATGTGAAATATTTATTGGCGTTTTATTCGTATTTCTGATACAGCAATTTTACAACAATGAATTCGATTGAAAAATATTTTTTCCCCTAGAATATTACTATTTTTCGTTCTCTTTAGCAGCTGAAAGAAAGTGTTTTGATTGAAAAAATATTTACGTGCACGATAAAAAAAAATTATATTTTATTTGGTTTTAAATTTATATCAAGGTAAAAAGTTTGCTGAAAAAATTTGAACGCCAATATTTTATACGGTTAATCTTTTTGAAAAAGTGAATGGAAGTAAGTAAAAACTTTTTAAAACTGCCTTGAAATAAAAATGCACAAAGCGTGAAGGTAAAATGGATAATTTTATATCCGAAATGTTGTATAGTCATTTTAGTAAAGTTTTCATTAGAAAGCATTGACATATTTGTAAACAAGGACATGCATTAAGATGATTACAATATGATAGAACTAAAACCATTATCTAAAAGATTATTTATTCATAAGGGTTTAAATGTTTTGAATATTGGAATACAGATAATCAATCATTCAATTATTATTCAATCAATTCTTATTTTTGTTGGTAGGTATTTTATATACAATAACATAACATACATGTTCCTTGTTAACCCGTTTTTTTTTAAGAATAAGTTTGATGGAAGTCATAGGTATCCTTATACCCCCGAATATTAGGTGTAAAATTGCCTGTGTCATTCGAGGGGAGTAGCACAGCGCGGGGTTCGAACCGATGACCTTCCGCACGGAAGTTCAGTGCGTTTCATGTACCTCAAACCATTAATCACTACCAATAAATCAAGTGTAAGTGTTAAAGTCTAAGGTACCCTCCATCTTTACGAACTAATTATTTTTCTTTAAAAAGCCTCTCTTTTTCGGAAGTTGACGATCATCATAGCTTTCCTGATCTTTGATACAGCAGCTCTGAAAAAATATATGGTCCACAATGAAACCCCACACTTCTTCAACCCTTATTTTTTTCTGCAATATGAGTTGAAGGGTCTGATGTTTTTTTCCTCGCATTATATGGCCAAAGTAGTTTCATCTTTAACATTTTGATCGTCACCTTTTCTTTTTTTTATTCGTTCTTTTCAAGATGTCATCATCATGAACTTTTTTAACCCATGACACTTATTTGTTTGTGGGGGCTTGAGTACGAGTCGATGCTTCAACACCATATAGAAGTACGAGAATAAATGGCAACGCTAAATTCGCATATGCAAGTCGAGATTGAAATCATTGTTGCAGAGAAGATCCTGCGTTTTATATAAGCAGCATTGAAGCCTCTCCATTCTTACTTTGATCTCTTGAGATTGTTCCCATTGATCATTCAGTCAACATCCCAGATATTTTTATTATTGGACTTACGTTACAAATGTTTTAATTCTATCAAGATATATTCTTTACTATAATTTTCTTGTTTTAACGATCAAACATTTTGCATTAGATGTGGTAAATTCATTTGTGCGAATTGTTGGACTTCAGGAAGTAAAGGGTCTTGATAAATCAAACATAAAGTTTCGTTGTCAAGGTGATCAAAATTCCATGACGAATGGTAGGTTTAATTTGCCACAGCTTTTTTTTTGACAGATTTTTCTAAAATGTTATTTTGATGATCTTACTTGTGATATAAGAATATATGACAACCAGCATATAAACTACAGAAAACATCAAGAAGGATATAAAATAGCCTAAGAGGAAAAATTGTTCAGAAGTGAATCAGCTTGGAATTGAAGCTGGGAGGCCCGCTTATTTGGTGTACATGCTAAAAGTTAAACACGGACACTGACAAAGTATACACAAGATAAATATATAGGTATTAACAATATTATATATAAATATCTATAGCTTTATATGAATTCTATTAGTTATTCATATATTTTTTGATATTTAATTTTAAAAATTATTATGAACGTTGAAATTTTTTACTTTTATCATAAAGTGATATTAAAAATCGAGATTGAACTATCTAAAGATGATAAATATGGTTTTTTGTTAACAGTAAATAATTTTTGTCTTCTCGTAATAATTTTAATTTAAACAATCTCATCTTATCGCTCGTCATTAGTTGTCATACTTTTGGATACGAAAATTCTAAACGTTAATAAGTTAAAATTAGTTTTATTAATGCAACTTAGTAGAGAAAGATTAAATAAGTTTTTCTTATCATATACAGCTGCAGGAAAGTACCTTATCTTATGGCTCCGATCACAATTTTTCACATGATTACATTCCATAATGCATAAAATTTTTATCATTTTGGTTTGTCGGCGAAGCTTAAAGTACAAGAATATAACTACGCTAAAACCTTCAATTTTATGAATTTAAACCTGTGATGCTAACAAATCCCGTAACGAAGTAGTCTTAATACATAATCCCCTTATATCATATATTTGTTCTTAATATTATAACATTCAGCTGAAACATTACCACTTTAATCCTAAGCTATAACACACACAATTTCAACAGCATCATAAGCTTAATAACCGCATCAAAATCATGTCCAACTTCTTATCCCACACTACATATACATAAGTCATTCACTTACATACCTATGTGGATGCCTCCAAAAACTTCTTACACCTTATCGCCTCTTTGACAAAGATTCTATGTAAAAAAATTTAAGGTGCCACATTTTAATCACAACTCTCCCTTAGGTATGTGTTTTGAGAAGATTGCACAAGGAACTGCAATCTTCTCAAAATCTATTTTTTTTATTGTTTTTGTATTGAAAATCCATTAGTTTTTTTTATGTGCATCTTGAAACGTTATGATATTGATATTTTTATTTTAATACAATATAGCATTTTAAAAACACATGAAAACCAAATTCTAAAATCGTGTCTTTCAAAATCTTTTGACGTGAATTTTTTATTTTATTTATTTTCCTTTATGGCAGATGAATAAAACCACGATGGTAAATAATGGAATCATAATTAATGTTTCTCCTTTTATTTGCAATGGGAGCTTTAGTTCATAAAGGCTCGGTTATCACAATAAATAATGAACACAGAGATAGTAGGTACTCGGAAAATAATTTGATTTATGTACACCACTTTCGCCCACGATAACTTCTTTTATGTTGGAAAAAAATAATAACTTGCAGCATAAAGGTCTCATTTGTTCGTCAAACGATATATCAATATTTTAGTTCGTTAGTTTCACGTATAACCGACGAGAGGAAAATTCGGAATTTACAACTTACGTGAAATAATTTTAAAGAAATCCTATTGTCATTAAATTTCACACATTTTACAAGGCAATCCACCTCGTACATAGGGTTTTTTGTGCTGCGAACAAAAATATACAATATTAGGTGGCACAAATAGTTGTTATGTATAAATTTTATATAATTTAATACAAGGTAAGTTTTTAACAATGAAATCTGATAAAAAATTGCCGATCGGTGGAATTAAAGAGAGGTGGGTAATTTTTCGATATCGATAGTCTATCCCCTCGTGCTCGAGCATGATCATCAGTCATCAGCCATCAGCCATCAGCCATCAGCCATCAGCCATCAGCCATCCTGTTGTTGGAACACAGGCGTGTGTTTATATCCTGTTGCACTACAGCACAACAAGCTCACGTTCTTGACAAATTAAACCCAACGTTCTGATGGCAAGGAGATTTAACTTCCAAGACGATCGGCAGGTTTAATTTGATGCAGCTTTTCAATAGACAGTTTTATATAGCGTTATTTTTCTGTTGCTGAAAAATACTTTTATTATTTATGATAAGCAGCATTTAAGCTACATAAATTAATCAATTCAGATGTTAAATTATATAAAATTAAAATCAGCCCGGAAGTGATACCGTCAGGAATTGAACTTGAGACACCCTCTTGCTTAGCGTGAATGTGACACAATGTTGTCACCATTAACTCTGAAACCAGTCTGAAACATATTTATGTGTTTCTTATTTGTTTCCATAGGGTACTCAAAACTGCGAGGTGAAAGACATGCGATTACCAACTAGGCTACATACAATAAATAGATCACCAGTTTGGGCTACAAGATCACCATTTTTTTTTCCATTCATATGGTACCCTTTAACGTTAATCGAGCCTTCAAGTTAAGAACCTCTGGAGAATGTACGAAACTCGCGTTTTATACATCAACCTGCCTGAAATTGTGTTGCAGTATTTTTAACTTTTTACTCTCCAACCACCCTGACTTTTATTTGTTTTTTAGCTCCATCGGGAATCGCTCCCAATGCCCCCAGATAAAAGTGGTTACCAACAATAACATACAGATAGCTTGTTTGATAAATAGCAAATTCTTCTTGAAGTATTAGGAACTGAGAGTATAAAAAATTCAAATGACTCAAACATCATTTATAAAATGCTGGCGTTTTAACCATTTATTAAACACTTTCACAATATTTCATATTATCTGTTATTCTTAGTGAAGCACTACAAAAAGTCAATAAAGACATATATTTAATATTAATTTATTTGGAAAAATGTAAACCTTTTATCCTAAATTCAATTTTGAGTTTTGAGTGCGCATGAATACAAAATCATGCATACTACCCATCATACATATAATACAAACATACACATAAAAACGAATGAAAATTAAAAAAAATGATATCTTGGAAAGTTCAGGAGAAAAAATATAAATGAAAAGAAAATAAATCAACAATGCGAAAGAAAAAAACGCCGAGAATCACGCCGTAGGGCCGAATTTATGGTTTAAATAAATAAAAACGCTCCCTTAGAAAACTAACTATTCCACTCATTACCCAATCAATGTTATCTGGGTTTAAAGAGAATTCGAGTAAATACAAATAACACTATCTCGAAATCTATGGGAATATCTTCTTATCTCAAAAGTAACAGATATCAAACCGTAACAACACATCTTTCTCATACCGCCCGCAAACTTTGATTTATTCACATTCATCGCGACTCCAAGTGAACGTGCGTCATTCAATAACAGGTATTTTAGTGCAAACATAAAATAGCCCAATTACGTGAACGGGTGACAAATGGAACTATTGATTTTCGGCCTACAACGGGTGTCTTTTGTAGCAAAATAATTCCATCGTGTATCTTGTATCTGCTTAACAATGAGATATTTGAGAAGCCGAATATTGGGGAAGGAAAATAGAAAAATATATTTGATATGTTTTGCCCCTAGCCTCTACGTCAATTTATCTGGAAAAATCATTACGATTTTAATAATTGTCAGGACTATATTTGATAAATTGCATACCTCACGTCCTCGAAATTGTTAATTCGCGACATATCATAATTTATGAAACTTGTGGTGTCGAGACCATGTGCTTGCCTTGAAAACAGGAAGATTAAAATATTATGAAATACTTGAATATTTTAAAATACTAAGACAATAAAATAAGGGTAGCTACCCGGGCAGTCAGGTACATTTTTATTCGATGACAACATTGTCGAGTATGATTTTTGTCGAGGTTGGCACCACTTGTTTTGGTATTTCCTTGCTATGGGGAGTGAGGCGCTGGCCGCTCTTCTTCCGTTCGGAACGTGGTCGGGTGCTGACGTGCTCCGACGCCGGTCTTCCTCTTCTATCACAGAACGTCAGAACGCCATCTTTAATTATGGGTGAATATTATTCCTTTTTATATTAATGTTGGATTTCGTCGCCACGCTAAAAACCCACCGAGTAAAGTAATTTCAAATTGTTATTGAAATCTCCCTTGCTAAATACAACACAGTCTTTCTAGCCAATTTTAAACTTTTTTTCTTGACCTTCGTCAAGTTTTTTTATATTTTTTTTTTCTTTTTTCTTTTTTTTTATAATATAATAAACTGTTTCATTCCAAATTATACTTGTTTAATTGTGTCGCCTGTCCCTGCGAGAGTTGAGAGAGAGTTATTCAGAGTCAGAGGAACCCAACAAACCCCTGAGAGCCAAAGAGTTCCTGCCTCTTTAAGAAACCGGCTGACCTGAACGGGAGTGTCACACCTCATTTGATGGTAATGTGTTATAACTAATTTATGTATTGAAATGTGTACAACCTAATAATTTTTTTAAATAGGAAAGAGGTGTGACATATTGGCGCCGAACGTGCGGCGTATTTTACTCTGGTATTTCTGATCTCTCGTTGGACAAGGTTTTTATTTATAATTTGTTTTGTGTGTTTTAAATAATAATTTGTTTACAGGAAAGTGTTTTATATGTATTTTTTTTTTGTGTGCGCCGTTTGTTTTCACTGTTCGCGACCACGTGGCCATCTTGTTGTCGCGTGTATACGGGCTCCAGTTTGGTAAGGAGCCGTTTTCGAGTTTTTTTTACTATTTGAATTGTGAATAGAATTTTAGTTAATCGAAGGAAGAAAAAGATTAGATCTTAGTTAACTTTCTCTAAATATTTCATTGTAAGGAGTTGTGTGTTCCTTATTTAATTCGATTAAAAAAAAAGTTAGCGTGTTTGGAAATTTGAACCACGTGTCTGCAGTGTTTATTTTTACTGTTCGTCACCACGTGGCCATTTTTTTGTTCTCACGTGTATACGGGCTTCATTTTGGTTAAACTGTTTTAAAGTTGTTTATTAACGAATCGTGAATAGAATTTTAGTTAATCCAGGGAAGAAAAAGAATAGATTTTCTAGTTAACGTTCGCTAAAATATTTCCTTGTCAAGAGAATTGTGTTCTGATTTATTTGAGACCAATCTCATATTAAGAGAGTTCGTGGGTAGGCAAAGCGCACGAAACGCCTATCTTTCGTGAAATAATTCGCTGTTCAGTTGGCCCAGTTTTTCGGGTTTTCTTTCAAGGATTAATCATTTCTTGGTGCTCGGTTTGTCGAAATATGGAGAATTTCAACGGTTTAATATTACAAAGAAGTGGAAGTTTCGCTTAAGTTAGATTCCTCTTTTACTTAAAAAGATTCCGTTGGAGCAAGTTATTTTTGGTTTCGATCTTGGTTCAATGGCCGAATCATGCATTGAATAGTTTCTTTCAGTAATGGATCTATAAACGATATAGTTGTTTATAGAGATTGAATTACATTTTGGTCTATAGTTGTTTGTAAATTTGAACTACGTTGTTTAGAGAAACCTTGTTTGTTTAACAAAACGATCGAGTTAGAATTGTTGTTTTGTTAGTAAGGTCTTGATTTGCTTCGGTTGGGCCTTTTGTCCTATTATTTTATTGTTGCAATGTATCCAATTAAGGCCGAGGGAAGATCTCTTCATTCTGCTCCCCTGTTTTCAAGAAAAGAAGTGCGCGGTCAGAGAATTGTAAATAGGACTGGTGTGGTATTTCGTGGATAGTCAGGCTTAAAAAGAATGAAATTCCACGTGGATTAAGCTCCAGCTCATCTTTGAAAGGAGATGGGCTAGGCAAAGTGTTATGTGCGCCCTACTTTCGTAAGAAATATTCCAATCGCGTAAATGATCCAGTTTACGAATTTTGTTTAAGAATAAATAATAATTATTATCTCAGTGGTCAGTTTTGTGATTTTGCGAATTATGATTGCGAAAAGGAAATAAAAGATAGGAATTCATTATTAAGAAAATTTAAATCATCGAATAAAAAATTGCGTTTAACCAAACACCGGGAAGATAGACGCCATTTTGTTTTGTAGGTAGTTCTACCCCTCGAGGAAATAGATTCGCATGGTACCGTGTTTGAAACAGATTAAATTAATAAAATAATACAGGAAGTGTGTGGTCAATTGAATGACGATAATTAGTGTTTTGAAATCGTTGAATATTCCAGTTGAACAAGAATTGGTTCCTGGTTAATTGAGATCAATCTCACCTTGAAAGAAGGTAACTTCCGTAAATAATGTTTCAATCGCGCTAGAGATCCGGTTTACGGACGTTGTTTAGGAATAATTAATAGTTGAAATCGCAGTGTTCGGTTCAGGGATTTTCAAAGTCAAGGGCAAAAGGAGGAATTGCGTCGTAATTATGGATAGTTTATTTTGTTATCGGTGCAGCGGGTCAAGCAGTAAATATTGTGAAAAAGAAAAAAAGTGGGAACTTGAAGAAGGCTCTAGATGGAAGTATTGGGTCATAAATACATTTTTTTTTCGTGATAGCAGTGGCTGTTATTAAACAATATGTTGGAATAGAGAGAACTGGAATTAAGTTCTAGAAGGGTTCTTGTAATAGGATATTGCAAATTATTACGCGGAGCTACTGTTGTTATGGCGAGTTTGTGTAGAAAGTATTGCGTCATAATTGATGTCGTTCGGTGATATTGGCTGTTCTTATTGACAGAGGGATTGTTAGAAAGGGCTGTTGTATTTTATTGATAATCAGTCAGTCGATGCTGAGTTTTCTTACATGCGCTGTTTGTAAACACTGAATGGAATTACGTTTTAGATAGATTCATTTGTTCTCGTATCAATGTCTTTTGATAGAGAGGTTTGTTATTTGGTCTGAATTGAATTTCGGTTGGTTAGATTCCTTTGTGTTTTTGTATCAATACGATTGTTAACAAAGTGGTTTATGGGTTTCGGTAGGAATAGGGTTTTAGGATGATTCCTTTGTTCTGTCAATGCATCTGTATAGCACGGTTGGTTTAGAAATTCGAAAGGAATTTCGTTTTAAATAGATTCTTTTGTTTTGCATCAGTACATTGGGTACAAAAGATTTGGCTTGTCCTTGAGATAAAGGTAAGCAGACTTCATTCAATCTTGTAGGAGTTTCTAAGAGATGCAGCCTTTACCTTCTCAGAATTAAGGTTAAGCAGGTAGTGATTGTCATGTAGTCTTTAGGGTTTTCCTAGAAGGGCATGGGTCGGAAGACTTTAGGATAAAGCGCAGACTAGACCGGCTTATGTATGGAAACAGTTGAGTCCCTTACAGATTATATTCCAAGAATAGGGAATTTAAAATCATTCTTTAGAGCCACCCTTGTCAGATAACGAATTATCACGGGTGTAAGAAGTGATAGCATAAAGATGGCGCAGAGATTGTCTGTTTCCAGTCGTCATTAGTTGAGGATTTGTGAAAACTCTGCTCAGTTTTCGAGCTAGTAATTAGGGAAGATAAAGGATCTCGCCTCGCTTCCTTTTACTTAAGAGCGTGGCCAGGTAATCGGTAGTAGAGTAAACCATTCTATGTCATAAAAGTCAGGAGAGAATTAGTCCGGATTCTCGTAGTCAAAGCACATAAAAAGAGCATGGCCAAGTGATAAATAGAGTATAGCCTCTTTGTTGTTACAATAACGGTAGAGTTATTTGTGTATTTTCTCTTTAGAAGCTAAAGAGCGTGGTCGAGTGACCAGTAGTCGAGTATAGAACTGTTTCTTGTCGTAATAGGGAGATCGTAGTTGAGTATTCTCTCATTAGAAACTAAAGAGCGTGGTCGGGTGACCACTACTCGAGAATGGAACTCTTTGTCGGCGTAACAAAGAAATCGTTAGTTTGTTATCTCTTTTGAAATTAGAGAACGTGGTCAGGTGACTAGAAGTCTATTATAGCACTCTTTTGTCGTTGTAAAAACGAGAGAGTTAGTTTGTTATCTTTTTTGAAATTAGAGAACGTGGTCAGGTGACCACTACTTGAGAATGGAACTCTTTGTCGGCGTAACAAAGAAATCGTTAGTTTGTCTTATCTTTTTGAAATTAGACAACGTGGCCAAGTGACAAGATGTCGAGGATAGCCTCTTTTGTCGTTGTAATAACGAGTGAGTTAGTTGTTATCTCTTTTGAAATTAGAGAACGTGGCCAGGAGACCAGAGTTCGATTATAGCACTCTTTTGTCGTTGTAATAACGAACGAAGTTAGTTTGTGTTATCTCTTTTGAAATTAGACAACGTGGCCAAGTGACAAGATGTCGAGTATAGCCTCTTTTGTCGTTGTAATAACGAGTGAGTTAGTTGTTATCTCTTTTGAAATTAGAGAACGTGGCCAGGAGACCAGAGTTCGATTATAGCACTCTTTTGTCGTTGTAATAACGAACGAGTTAGTTTATGTTATCTCTCTTGAAATTAGAGAACGTGGTCAGGTGACATGAGGTCGAGTGTAGCATTCGTTGTCGTTGTAATAACGAGAGAGTTATTTGAGTAATCTCTCTTTAGAAACTAGAGAGCGTGGTCGGGTGACCAGTGGTTGAGTAGAGAACTCTGTCTTGATGAAGAGAGCGTTAGGGGAGTATTCGCTCCTTAAACTAAAGATCGTGGTCGGGTAACCAGTGATTCAGTAGAGAACTCTGTCTTAATGAAGAGAGCGTTAGGGGAGTATTCACTCTTCAAACTAAAGATCGTGGTCGGGTGACCAATAGTTGTGCATAGAACCCTCGATTGTGTTAATAAACAGAGCGTTAGATGAGTACTCGCCCCGTAGAACTAAAGAGCGTGGCTAGGTAACCAGAGTGCGAGTATAGCCTCTTTGTGGTTGTAGTAACAGGAGAGTTAATAGTGTATTCTCTCATTGTAGACTGGAAAGCGTGGCCAGGTGATAGCTGGAGATTAAAAAATTCTGGTCGTTTTACCAGAAACGGAATTGGGAACACGGTTAGAACACGGTTGGAACTCGGTTGGAACTAGAAAGCGTGACCTGGAGTCAATTATTAAATGTACCATTCTTGTCTTGTAAGAAGGAAGGAATACAGGGGTTATTCTCTTATAAGAAAACGGTTGAAGTTTAGTAGTTGCATATATACTATAAATTGACTATTGAATACAGTATAGCTTAGAATAGACCTTATGCGGTGAGTCCGTCGTCACACGATAAGGACGCGAACATATGATATGGGTCCGGTCCTGAGCACAGCTTCTGTGCCCGGGTGGATTATAGATAAGCTGATAGTTGACAGTGTAGTGATGGGTTCGTCAGCGCCTAATTGGGAGTCATTCATGGTTAGGAAAATGGTTCTTAAAATAATTAAATTAAATATTTTGTTATATACCTTGAGGGTATGCACTGTCGGGTTCCTTGGTGAATGACAGTTTAGTATGTCAAGTGACGTCACCGGTGCGAATTTATTATTGCACAAGGGTGAATGAATAAGTGAGCTGGCCGTGGGCAATCTCGTATGGATTCATTTCCATATGTTTTATGTATGGGCTGGTATTCAACCCGGTGACTTCACCAAAGAATACCTGGCGTTCAATGAACCTGAGCCTGGACCACGAGTGGCGGAATGCTGAGAGCCTAGAGTAGGATTATATGTATCTCAACGAAGGACTTAGGTCCTTCTGAAGTAAGAATTCATGTAATACATAGATGATTAGTACCGTTGGTAGAAGGTACACGTATTACGTTCAGGATCAAATTGCTCTTGTGTAATGCGAGCTCAGGTATGGGTTACCTGACAGCTGTTGTGGTTTAATTAGTGGTAATTGTTACTTTCTCATTACATTCCCTATCGGAATTATTGACTCCGTAGATTAGGGCATTAAGTGAAGACATTCTTGGAAGTCTTCCGAATTTCGTATTGGGGTAGGATTGTCTTCCTAATTGTTGTCTTATCTGGTAAGAATTCGTGAGGTATTCCGAACTTCTTAACGGAGGGGTGTACCCTTCCCCCGGGAGTAGCGTTCCAAAGATTGTACTGAGGATTCAGTAGAGTATCCATCGTGGATAATTGCTTTGCGCTAATGCTATCGCTGGACAGTGGTCCGTAAGTTTAATAGCAGTAGAATTGTTCAGTAGTGCTATGGAGTAGGTGTTGCTTTCCACCGAGTTGAATTTTGGAAAAGGTTGTACAGATGGTACAGTGGAATATCCGTTTCGGATAGTTGCACGCAGTAAATGTTAGTTTTTGGACGGGTTCCATGATGATAATAGCCGTGATGTGTTCGGAGTTTTCTTGTTGGGGAAGTGTAGCATTCCACGGTGTTGAAGGGCTATAGTATTGAAGTAAGTCATCTTGTTGACGAATTGACTCCTGTTAAGTGTGGAGTATATACTTTGAAATAAAAATTAATTATTTTTTTTGTTGTTGTTGTGTAAAATATTATAAAATATTTTGTTCTGTCAAAGCACTCACCGAGTACGGGGTCGCAAGGTAGTCTGTGAGGCAGCGCGATGAAAGGTTCATGGGAAATGTGGAGGTTCTAGTGGTGCTGCTGGGAGGAATAAGGAGAAGAGTATGATGCGTTCTCGAATGAACTTTGACAGAATTTATGTAACTGTTACGGTAATTGCCGTTGTATTTTTGTTCTGTTTTGAACTTGTACTGATTTTATGTAACTGTTACGATGATTACCGTTGTATTGTTTGCTCTGTTTGAGTTTTGGGATAAGAGCTCTGGTTACTGTAGCGTTGGCAGCATGCGTTATGACTGGGGGCTGCGTTTCTTGGATAGTGAAATCTCGAAACGAACCCGTGCCCTTGTGGTCGGACGTATGGTGGGTCTCGCTCGGTAAATTGAATTCCCAGTTTTTTGTTGTTTATTATTGTCTCCTTACTTTGGCTCGGTGTGAATCACCGAGAGGCCTTGGGCAGCCTTAAGAGTCCGGGTTGGGAGAAGCTAGCCTCCCAACCGATAAAGGTTTTGAAGATGGCCTGAGAATACATCTGGGATGGATTGCTGTGTGTCTCCATCACGGGCTTCATGAACCCATATTAGCAATTGCGAATACAGATGTGTTCTGTCATGTTCATGTTTCGGGCTAAGGTAGCTTCGGTTCGTGAGGGTCGCGTGTCTGTCGCTCGGATCCTAGATGACCATAGTTGTGTATGTGGTATCACGTGATTCTTGGCTCTGTTCTGGGGGTCCGTAGACGCGTCCTGCTTTCAGCCGGGGCTACTCGCCAATTTTGTATTATGTTTTGTGTTTTTTTTAGTGGACTAAGGGTCCATTTATACAGTTACCATTCTGTGTGGTGGTGAATTGTTGCTGCAACTGTTGTCCAGACCTTGGAGTCTGAGGAAACCCAACTTATGTGTAAAGTTCTGTGTGAACTTAAGGAGATATAAGTCCTCGAAAATGGTTCTGTGTGAACTATAGGATATTTGTTATTCAATGTATAAAGTTCTGTGTGAACTTAAGGAGATATAAGTCCTCGAAAATGGTTCTGTGTGAACTATAGGATATTTGTAATTCAATGTATAAAGTTCTGTGTGAGCTTAAGGAGATATAAGTCCTCGAAAATGGTTCTGTGTGAACTATAGGATATTTGTAATTCAATGTATAAAGTTCTGTGTGAACTTGAGGAGATATAAACCCTAGTTAAGTTCTGTGTGAACTATAGGATATTTGAAATTCGACGTGTAAAGTTCTGTGTGAACTTAAGGAGATATGACCCCTAGTTAAGTTCTGTGTGAACTATAGGATATTTGAAACTCAACGTGTAAGGTTCTGTGTGAACCTCTTGAGAGTAAAAAATGATAATATTGGCTTGCGAAATTTATTGTTATCATTGTTGTTGTCATTTCGCCCGGAAGTGGCCGGAAGTTTGGACCGCCTTGTGCTGTGTGCCAGGGGCGGTCGTATTGTGGAAAGCGCCCGTGATATGGGGCCGCTTTAAAATTTATCGGTTCCCGACTGTGCAGTATAGGGAGTGGCGAAGAAAGGATTGTGTTGTAAAGTATTGCCTTTGGTGTATCAAGGGTAGTGGGGTTGTAATTTTGTGTTGAGCCATGTGGGTGGTTGGTTGGACGGAATCCACATTTGATAGGGGAGAATTTCAGGAATCACCTTTGAAGATCAGCTGGTTCATAGGTTGGCCCCATGACCTGCAGTGAACCCACTAAAGTCGGCCTTTGGGAGAAGACTGCAGATTTGTTTTATTATTTTTGGTTAAGCTGTGTCCATTTCTCAGAATATTGTAATGAGAGAATGGCTTAACTGATTTGTTTCCCTCCTGGTCAACATTTGATTGTTAGTTGACCTTGCTGTTTAATATTTTATTAATTGAATTAACAGATTGTATAATATTACTGTAATTTCTTTTTTTTGTGATTTGATTTTATTAATATTGTATCAATGTCTTGTAATCTTGTACCTTTGTGTATTGTTTTGTTTTGTATCAATTTCCTGTAATCTTGTACCTTTGTGTATTGTTTTGTTTTGTGTCAATTTCCTGTAATCTTGTACCATTGTGTATTTTTTTTGTGTGTAAGGAGTTGGGGAGGAGTGTTCCCCGCTCCTGTGTAACTGGCTATGTGTTGATGTTAAATTGTTTAGGACCCTAGTCAAGGAAAAGGTTTACGTGGTTTCCTTCCTCGTGGTCGGTCTTACACCAATTAAGACTACACCTATGGCAAATACTGACTAGAGATAAATCGGCCACGAAACCGTATCCAGTGAGGGGTACATACACCCCTCGCTCCTTAGAAACATCCCTCGGACTGATGCGTCTGTGATATACGGAGGATAATTTTTTTTTGTTGTTTTTTTGTTCTTTCGGTAACTTAGGGTGGGGTGTCAGGACTATATTTGATAAATTGCATACCTCACGTCCTCAAAATTGTTAATTCGCGACATATCATAATTTATGAAACTTGTGGTGTCGAGACCATGTGCTTGCCTTGAAAACAGGAAGATTAAAATATTATGAAATACTTGAATATTTTAAAATACTTAGACAATAAAATAAGGGTAGCTACCCGGGCAGTCAGGTACATTTTTATTCGATGACAACATTGTCGAGTATGATTTTTGTCGAGGTTGGCACCACTTGTTTTGGTATTTCCTTGCTATGGGGAGTGAGGCGCTGGCAGCTCTTCTTCCGTTCGGAACGTGGTTGGGTGCTGACGTGCTCCGACGCCGGTCTTCCTCTTCTATCACAGAACTTCAGAACGCCATCTTTAATTATGGGTGAATATTATTCCTTTTTATATTAATGTTGGATTTCGTCGCCACGCTAAAAACCCACCGAGTAAAGTAATTTCAAATTGTTATTGAAATCTCCCTTGCTAAATACAACACAGTCTTTCTAGCCAATTTTAAACTTTTTTTCTTGACCTTCGTCAAGTTTTTTTATATATTTTTTTTTCTTTTTTCTTTTTTTTTATAATATAATAAACTGTTTCATTCCAAATTATACTTGTTTAATTGTGTCGCCTGTCCCTGCGAGAGTTGAGAGAGAGTTATTCAGAGTCAGAGGAACCCAACAAACCCCTGAGAGCCAAAGAGTTCCTGCCTCTTTAAGAAACCGGCTGACCTGAACGGGAGTGTCACACCTCATTTGATGGTAATGTGTTATAACTAATTTATGTATTGAAATGTGTACAACCTAATAATTTTTTTAAATAGGAAAGAGGTGTGACATTATAAATAAATATATATCACATATCATACTGTATTAAGAATTATTGTAATATGAAAAAAATGAGAAATAATCTTTATTGAGCGTACTACCTTCAAGTTGCATACAATAGGGGATATAAAATATGTGTATTGTATTTTACTACACTTTTATCGCATAGAGAACAACCCGGTGGACTTTTACCATATTTCAATCTCTTTCACATAATCAGAAATATATAAAAGAGGTCTTGTGTGAAAATCAGACTGGATATTTTCATTTTTTAAATCATATTCCTACTGGAATAATATATTCAGAGTTGTAACGTCTTGCATTATAGATGTAACTACTCAAAATAACACAGCTATAAAAACTACATTTGGTAGAGACTTCAAAAAATAAATAAATTAAAGCATTTCATTTGAAATTAATAATTTTTATTTAAAAGCAGATTAATGAGACCTTATAAATGTATTTAAAAGAAATCTCTCATTTGTGATGTTGATTCCAGCTAAAATCACAAGCTTTGAAGTTTCGATTACTCGAAACTAAATATTTCTTTTATGTCGAATAAATTAAGGGCGTAGATATTCGGAGAATTTTCTTTGAGCACCTTGAATGCTCTATGTTTGTCTAACTGCATTCACCCTTTGAGGATGAGAAGAGCAGATTTCCTTACCCCGCAGATTCCAATCATGAATTCGCTTATCCACCCCTCGGCAATCTTTTCATGTGGAAGCTCGATCGTTTTATACTTGATAGGCTTATGGAAATGGTCGCATTAAAAAATATATCGCGTATCTGCTCCTAAATTTTTTTTACACAAAATATTTTAGTTTATTTTATTTCAAATTTTTTTTTTTATGAAATAACTAATAATTTCTCATACAAATAATATTCATGAATATTTTACTTGTTTGTAGATATTCCAAAAATGTTTAAATTTAACTTTTTCATGAACCAAATAATGTAGACAAAAATAGCATACATCCAGTTATACATACATGATTAATTTTTTTATTTTACTCATAAAATCGGAGTCTAGTTAACAGCTATCCCTAATCCGGCCATGCATTATAATACTGGATATTCTTCGCAAAATACGCGTTTGTTCCGTATTAATTCTCATCCTATAACTTTTCCTTTATGTATAGGTTTCACTTCCATACCACACATCATGTTGAGTATTAACACACAAATGTGTAGTGTCATTTTTGATGATTTATATATTTTTTCCTATCAAATTTAGTTCTGAATGCATCGTCGACTTTGTGGGCTACTGTAACACACCTTTTAATATATTTCTCTCAAAAATATTCTTCCCCAGTAGTAAAATTCCTAATTAGTTAAATTATTTTGAAATATACAACTTAAAACTATACCTCTATTATATTGTATTAATAATAATTGGGTTGAAAATATAATCTGTATAAGTAGTATAAAATATAAGAGAAATTTAGGTAGACTTAAAAAAACGTGGCATGACCAATTTAATCAAATATTGAAATAGAAGAGTTAAAAACCTTTATAATAGGAAATCGTGCATGACGAGGTGTATGGATGTGGCAGAAGCGAAATACTTGGAAGGGTAGAATAAAGTGGAGATCTGTTCTATCTGTCTACCCTAATAGGTACGAAGCGTGATAATGATGATGATAGAAACATCGTTTTTTCAGGTTTATTTTACACACTTTTCTGATTCCACATTATTTTAAATGAAGAATTGAGGTTTTATTATTTGATATTTCAAATGAATGAAAAATGTCTTGTGAGTTATTTTTACTTGAACTTTCTATTCTAAGGAATTAACATGCAGTCGATCAAGAATTTGAATCTACGAGTCTACGAATCTCGTATTTAAACTTAATAGAAACAAAAATCAATGGAGAATTGTATGTTAAATAATTTAAGCGTGTTTTTGTCACAGCATTTTTTAATTTGTTTAATTCAACACAAACTATAATATTTCTAATGATAAAATCAATAAATTTCAGTATTAAAAGATATATTGGATATAAATTGGTTTTAAATTCAAGCTATAAGAGCATTTATTATAAATTTCAATCTTATCAAAATTTTCTTATAAATTATGTTATATTTTACAATATTTATTAAAAAATAAAAACATAACTGTTTTGAGGGAATGTCTTCACAAAGAGTATTCTTCGAACTACTGTTAAATGAAGAATTATGGTATCAAAATGAATCATCGATTTTTTTCAAATCACAAAAAATAAGTGGCACTTTAAGCTGATCAACAAAATTTTGCAAGATGCATTTAAAATACGTCTGGTTCCCTGGCTTAGATAAAAACCCTTCTCGGTGGCAAGCTGAAAAGAAATTTCAGTTGCCCCTAAGTGCAAACTTGCCGCTACCAGGTAACGCTCCAGGCGCCTTGAGAGATTGATTCACTGCCTTGATAGGGCTGCAATTATAAGGGAGCATAATTTATTTCTTGATATAATATTTCAACAATTTTTTTCAAGATAGAAAACAAGAAATAATTTTCATTTATGCACCTCCATATCTCTTGTGTTATTTTGTTGGCTAATTTAGTTCGTTCAATATCGAATATGTTACGAGTAAGTTCCATTAATTTAAGCAAATGGCGAAATTTATCCGATTAGTTGAAAGCAACTTAACCTAAATTAAACACCTAACTCTTATTATTTTTTTTCGTAAATTAAGCATTGTCTTTTAATTCAACTTGGAAATCTTGAGTGCGCTTTAAATGCATTTTTTTTTCAAAAACAATTATACGGCTATCTCCGTGGCACCTTACATACTAGTAAAACGGCTGTTTTCTGGTCCAAAGGTTACGGGTTCGATTCCCGTTAAACAGGATTCTAGACCAGTTTTCACATATGGTCCTTTTAAATGGTTTTTTATACGTACCTGTACACATCTCCTCATTCACATCCATACATCTCATCATACATGCTCCCTAGTTACTCGTCTTTCTTACCTTATCCACTGTAATAATTTCTCCACTTATCTATTTGCACTATTTCCTCAGTTCTTTTTCGTTCTCCATTGATCTCAGCCATGTATATTTGTTCCTTCAGTCTCTCGCAACTCATTCTTTCAATGCAGCTTATCCAACTCGAAATTCCTTTTTTAGTTTTACTTTTAACCACCAAGTAGTAAATACTCTTCCCTTTACCCACAATTGTTTACTTTATCATACATTATAATACCGTATATTCTACGTTAGGCAAGCACTTGTGTCAATCCCTTCAATACCCAGGTTTCGTTTTCGCACCTCTAAACTTGGGCGTTTCTCAAAAATATTCAAGTATCGATTGGCAACCCTGTTTGCACCACCCAAAAGCTCTAGTTGGGGAAAGGAAGCCGAGTGATTAATTTTTTCCCTGAGGATATATGACGAGGGAGCCAGGGATTGTACGGGGAGACTCATCGTGCAACGCCGCGCTACGCCGCGTCTGTTCCTTCCCTCGCACATACCTGAGCGCAATTAACGAGGCCAATCTAAGAGCGGTTGCGATTATTAAAACCATTTTTATTAACGCGCCCAATCTAATGGGAGTTATGATTATTAAAAGATTTTTTATTAAAGTGCCGACAGATAAGCAGGTACTCGGCAAAGTATGAAATTAAAACATCTCCCCGACGACACTTAGGTTATTACACCTGAGGGCTCTCCAGGCACAAAGGGGAGACATGCACATTCTGAATCGTGCTTTAATTATTTTGCTAAGAACACTTTTAATTCCGTTGCCGTGCATCATTAATGTAAATTATCTGAAGTTATTTGATGTTTTGAAATTTTAACGAAAATCTTGTCATTCTGGTGTTAATCTTCTTTTTGATGTGGATCTTAGATATGTTATGTTAAGAAAATATTTCTGAAAGGTAAAGTACCAGCTATCGCTCCACCGTTTAGACAATCTTCCTGGCATGCGATGTATTGTGGAAATATCGTATGTCACTATATATGAGGTTCTGTCCTTGCCCATCCTAACAACATAGTCATGCCCATACCGCCTTTTTACCCCTCCTCCATTGCTCCATTAGACTTTATCTTTCAAACTCTTTCTAGTATTTTTCCCTACTGGATTTTCAGCTTGCTGAACCACGTCACAATCTCAAGAGTGATCCAATGGATCTCCTCCCATCTTCCCGGGAAGGTATATATTAAACACTCATCTACGAAATGTTTGAAAGTTTTGAGCCCTCCACATGAGCAAAAGGAAGATTTGATAAAAAACTATCAAGGCGTGCAAGATGTAAATACTGCATACATTGATAAATCTTAAACTAGTGGGTTTTTACACCTGCAGGTAAAAGGAGAAATGTTTCACGAACCGCTAACGCTGAAATAGAAATAATTTATTATATATTTTTTTGTACATTCGTTTTTTAATCTACTATTATGAAATGAAAATTGTATACTTATTAAAAATAACCAAAACCAAGTATTAAATAAATATGCTAATAATAGAACATCTTCAAATTGATAAAAAAAAATCTCAGACTGGTGGTTGAAAATCAATGCCTTAGACCTTAGACGATTCAGGGTGTACTTAGAAGTAGCTCGTCGGGGTCAATTATACAGTTTTCAACCATGATGGGGTTAGCTCCAATACACTAATTAATATTTCCAATTTTTATCTATACGATACGGCGCGGTTGTTGCATAGAGCATAACGTGCACCATTTGCTCCTAAGAAGCAAGTGTATCAAATAAATAAAAGTATCATATATCAAAGGGTCTTAAAAACTCAGATTTATCGAAACTTTAAGAAGTAAGACTTCTCATGAATAAGAAATATTTTTACTTTTTTTTTAATTTCAAGTAATTTTAGAATATTTTATACTTAAATTTTACTTTATTGTGTTGCTCTTGGCTGAATAGTTCTAATCCTTGGCCATTTTATGATATAACAGAGCGTACTGTTACATTAATAATTCGATCAGTTTTATAATATTTCAAACGCAGTCTTCGAGTGAGCAATTCGTAACAGTTTTCATCACGTCTACCCTTTATCGATTTGCTATATAATCAAAATTTTCCTTTTGAAGTTCCACTATTTCCATTTTATTTACCCTGGTTATATAATAACCCGAAACATTGAGTATTTGCAACTGTATGATTAAAAATAAACACTATTCGATTTATGATACTAACGATATCAATATATTTATTCTGTGTGAGCTATATTCTTTATATGTCTTCTATTATTATCCTCTAAGTCTACATATGTATCTATATGTTAAAAGATCATACCGGAATGTATATAAGGGATATTAATGTTATTTGATAAAACTAGTAATGTTCCTGTCTCTCCGTATGCTCCTCAGCTTAAAGCGCTTATCTTTTTTATTTCTTTTAGACATCCGCCATTATTTCACTTGTACACTCGTAAAAATTGATATTCTTAAATAAAGTAATGCAAAAAAATATAACCAGTTTATTTAATGTAAAACGAAAACAAACGAATGCATATTTTTTTAACATGCCAACAAAGTTGTGTAATTTTGACACTTAATGATTTTTAATTCAACTGTGGAAATAAGAATCTACTCGATTACCAAAAATACGTTACGATCTGTCATTTGATTGGAGTATTTAAGAACTTTAAATTAAATTCTACAATATTAATAATATTTTAATAACTTAGTTCGAATAAATAAAGAAAAGGTATCAAAACAAATAAACATCAAAAATAGAAAAGTTATCAAGACAAAAAAAAGATAATTTAAGTGGAAAGTGTGGATAAGGAAAATCCAGAAAAATATGGATGGATCAAGTGAACGATAATTTAAAAGAAGAAACGTAAAAAGTCAAAGAACTCGTAGGAGTTGTACGAGAGGGTGAATAGATCGTTCGTTGCTGGGCCTCGTAGTCGAGGATCTTCTCGCCATTGCAACGTCAATTCAGTTGGAAAGCGAAGCTGTGCCGTGGAATTTTTTTTGTGAGTGGGTCGATGCACACCAGCAAACTCACCGGCCACACTGCTGCACTGAATCAGATGGCACACCGAAGTGAGACGATCGGAAAACTTTTGTCTTATTGAAATAACAGATATGGCCGAATATATATTCATCATTAACTAGTACATTGTTTCAGATCTTTCAATAAGCCTATTTATACACACGAAAAAAGATGATTTTGCCCTCAAAATAAGCCGAAATTGCACTATTAACTTCTTCATCATGCGTAAATTTCTTGCCTCGAATTTTTTTTTACATATTTGGAAACAAATAATAGTCAGATAGAGCCCTACCTGGGTTGTAGGGAGGGTGATTTATTGTTTGAAAGCCACAGTTGTGAAGAGCAGTCAATACAGAATTGTTTTTGTGCACGGGTGCAGTGTCATGCAAAAGCAGCATCCCTTTTCCCCATTATCCTCTCATTTACTCCTTCACAACTTCTTTTAACTGCATCAGTAGACCAGAGTAATACTCTTCAGTTATTGTGATACCCTTATCTTTGTAATCTATCAGCAGTATGCCTTCCGCATCCCAAAAAATGTAGCTATAATTTTTCCAGCCGATTGCGACACTTCGAACTTCTAAGGGGCCTGTGTGCCCTTTCTATGCCACTGCATGAACTCCTGCTTCAACTCAAGCTCATAATGATGAACTTGAAGTTTTATCTCCAGTAACAATTTGGCTCAAAATCTCAATTTTGTTATTTCTGCAGAGATTCAAAAACTATCGTGAACATTCAACGCGCTTTTTTTTTAAGTGGCGTACGCATTCTGGGTACCCACCTTGCACTGACTTTTGAAATCGCTGTATGCTGATGGAGAGTATTTAAAATGGTTGTAAGTAATACTACAACTATCTCTGCAATCTGTTGTTTGTTTAGACTGGCAACTTCCAGCACAAGTTTTTCTCCTTTTTTGACGATGTTTGAAGAAGTGGCCTCAACAGGCCGTCCTGGACGGAGATCACCTTTGATCGATACTCTCCCTAGCTTTAAAAAACTATGCCACTTGTAAACCATCGTTTTTCCAGAACATCAGTCCTCATAAACCGCTAACATCTCTTCCAAAATGATTTGATTTGTTTTGTGAGAAACTTAATGATAACGCGATACTCAACTTTTTCCATACTTGGGATATTATTAATGTCGGACATACGAGTACTCTCACGACGATAACTTAAAAAATACTCTCAAAATTAGGCGAAAACTCAATGAACATACTAATAATGAGTCATATTATTGAAACATGCGCATGCGTACTACCACCCTCTCTTCTAACCTTTTTATTCCACGAATTTATTGACCTCCCCTCGTATTTAAAAAATATTTAGTAGGGCTTGATATAGGATTACAAATATAAATAATAATATATTATGAATACATTTTCAATAATTTGTATTTTTTCATATGTATATAGTAATACACTCAACTTCAGATGACTGCACAAAATTCTACCGTGGATCCATTTTGTGAACCATTCCTAACAACACCTCTATAATTTGACAGACGTTTACCATCAACCGTGATGTCGTGCAGTGCGGTCTCGCAGTTAAACGAATTACTCTGAACGCTGCACTTAACTCAAACTATTTTGGATTCCATATAACAAGTTACGCTTACAAATTTATTGCTATAAAACGTTTCCAAATCTCTTTGGATTTAAAATTTACTACATTCAAAGATTATGTTTCCAAAAATATTTAAGTTTTAGTTAACGTCAATCTTTGTTAATGTTTCTATTTCTTTGTTTTGTTATTGTTTTTTTTAGGTTGGTACTGAAAATTGTCTCATGGCAAGAAACTCGCTAAGTTGTATTCAATGGTGGTATATTATAATACAATATACATTTATTATTTCGTTGTATATTGTACAACTTGGTGGGTTTATTATGAGACAATCTCTTACAACTAACTACGTTATCGAGATCAATTTTCAACGAAAAATTTGAATCACATAGAAGGATTATTATCTTGTTTCCGTGAACTGGAATATTTTAATTTAGTGTGGAGAAGACCTTTCAAACTCGACATTTTAGTTTGGAATTTCCACTAAACAGCCGTGTGACCTGCAGTTGCCCCCAGTTGCCTTTGTACGATGTCTATTTCTAACGAGGATCGATCTTATCAGTGATACCTGATTCATTTAGGGGATGATTATAAACTAAATTCAAATCAATATCACTAAATAATCAATACAACGTAAGGTATACAATGTTACTTTTTGGAAAAAATATTTATTTCTCATTTTGTAAATGAAAAAATAATAGTAGCAGATCACATGGTGAATGGCAGGTTCAACAATGTATTTACTGAAGCATTTCCAAAGAAGCAAAACTGGCTGCTCACAAATTCATCTTAGCCCCAATTCAAGGGTATCCCGTGAACCTCAACATGGCAAACGAATTATCAAAATAAGGCGTATGCAGAAGCGGATCAAAATATAGTATTGTGTTAAATATGAATAATGCAGCGCTGAGAGGATTTGATCACGTGGAATAAATAAATGCAGAAATATTGATAAAGATTCAAAAAGTTGGAGGGTGCAGATGAAAAGGTCGTTAAAATAATCAAATTCTAAAAGAGTGAAGAACAAAGTCCTACCTACCTCCGTTACAAGTACAGGTTTCCGAAGCATCATCTGTTGCCTGACTAGTCCACCTACTGAATTAGTAGGGAGAACCAAGGTCTGAGTAAATGTGAAGAAATGCAAGAAGCCTAAGCGAGTGGACATGTACTCGCTAAATAATTTGTTAGAAAAATTGTTATCATGTTTAAAGTATATAGGTGTTTATAATTTTTAAGAAATTAAATATTTCGGTTGTTAAAAATTATGCGTAGGAAAATAAAATAAAGCGAGTTCATTGTAATAATATATAAATCAGATTGGTTTTTAAGATGTAAATTTGTTTATGGGTGCAGCTTTTGACTTTTTTTTACTATAGATGACTTTATTAAATTTAAAAAAAACATTAAACAGTTTTATATATTTTGTTGAAAACCATTTATTTAATTATAAGGGTAATAATTGGTAAAAACCTTTTATTAAATCAGTAAAAATTAATGAAGGCCAAATATTGTCCTTAACTTGTGACTAATTTCTCCAGACGCAAAGTTTACTTTTAGTCTAATCTATTCTCAGAAAACAAAAACAAGCAGTCTTAAAATCCCAACAATAAAATTATAATAAATTCATTTCAAATTCAACTAAAACTGTGAAAAAGATAAAAATACTAAGTGAAATTAGAAAAGTGCTTCGTTCTTAAGTTAATTCATATATTTACTATCCTGAAATAATAAAGTACTTTTTTTATTTCAGTAACACCCTCAATATGGTTTAAAGGACTACCTTCAAATGATCCCTGCTTTACAAATTCAGGAGAGTTAACTGAATATTTCGTGCTCGTGCCCTTGTGTGATTGAAACTTTATCCGTAATATATTTTAAAGACATACTACCTATTTTTTTAGCAAATATTAATTAGGTCCTTACATATGAAATTGGCGTTTTGCCGTACTGGCAACTTTGATCTCAAATATCTTCTCTTTGGTTAGGAATTCCAAATTCAAATTTATACAGCTATTTACTCAAGTATTTGTGTTTCGAAAATTATAATTCATTTGTTTTTTCCTCAATTGTTTTTTTTCTTTGCGTCACTCAGTTTACAAAATGGAAAACTTGAAATATCGCGTTATTTACGAGTACGAGTTCCACCGTGGCACCAGTGCTGCAGAAACGGCTCGAAGGATTAATGATGTGTATGGCGACGGTGCCGCAAAAGAAAACACAGTGCGTTTTTGGTTCCAACGTTTTCGTACTGGAAATTTCGACCTGCAGAACAAGCCCCGTGGACGGCCGGAGACCAAAGTTGATAATGAAGAATTGAAGGCTATTGTGGAAGCGGATCCATCGCAAACCACGTCCGAGTTAGCTGCAGGCTGCGGTGTTAGTGATAAAACTGTTTTAATCCACTTGAAGCAAATTGGGAAGGTGAAAAAGCTTGAAAGGTGGGTACTTCACGAATTGAGTGAAGCAAATCAACAAACGCGCGTTGACTGCTGCGTTGCATTACTCAACCGGCACAATAATGAAGGGATTTTGAATCGAATCATTACCTGTGATGAAAAGTGGATCCTGTATGATAATCGGAAGCGCTCATCGCAATGGCTGAACCCTGCCGAACCAGCCAAACCATGCCCCAAGCGAAAATTGACTCCAAAAAAGTTACTTGTGAGCGTTTGGTGGACTAGTGCTGGTGTCGTTCACTACAGCTTTCTTAAATCTGGCCAGACGATTACGGCAGATGTCTATTGTCAGCAACTGCAAACCATGATGGAAAAGCTAGCTGCTAAACAACCGAGGCTGGTTAATCGCTCTAGACCACTGCTGCTTCATGATAACGCTAGACCACACACTGCACAACAGACGGCTACCAAATTAGGAGAGCTTCAATTGGAATGTCTAAGACATCCACCGTACTCTCCGGACCTTGCCCCAACAGATTACTATTTTTTTCGAAATTTGGATAACTTCTTGCAAGGGAAAAAATTCAACTCCGATGGGGCAGTCCAAACCGACTTCAAAGATTTTATTGATTCCCGTCCGAATGGTTTTTTTAGTAAAGGGATCGATGAACTACCTATGAGATGGCAAAAGTGCATAGATAGCAATGGTACATACTTTGATTAAATAAATATATTATATTAAAAAAAAATCAACTTTATGTTCCTCCCAAACAAAACGCCAATTTCATATGTAAGGACCTAATATTTGAAAATATTGTCAAGATTTATATTTAGAATCTTGAAATATTTCTAACCGGAATTATTTATTATTGGTTCAGTGTTACAATTTTGATTCTTGATCTGAATTAACTTATATTTTCGGCTACAATAGTCTAATTTTAGTTTATCATCTCTAAGTTATATAAAAAAGGGTCTATAGGAATATTCATGGTGAAATTCCCTTTAAGCCTTAGAGGGTCACAAAAGAAACATGTACATGCAAATTGTATCTGTCATATGCAGGTTACGAATAGGTTACTGGCTGATTGGAAGCCTCTTTTATAAATCCCATATTTAGGAGTGTCGTACATTGATTGGAAGAAATGGCTTTGCAGCAATAAGTCCGCCAGGTATATTTACATGAAAGTATGAAAATAAATTAAAGAAAACCTTTTACCATGTTTTTTTTTGTGTCCTGAACGCATCGCATATTTTTTATGTATATTTATATCTGAATTTATTACACAAAACTAATAAAGTACTAAAAAAGCTTTCCACGTGTTTTACATTCACTACATTTCCGATCGATTGATCATTGTTTGTGCTTCCTTATGTACAATATGCAATAAACCTATACGTTACAGGCATCATCTACCTTCAGAAAGTACTCAAGTTTATTTTGCCTCGAATAATTATCCACTTACGATGCATGTATCCTACTTTATATCTTGTACATAAAAAATGTATAAGAGTTTTTATAAAATTGAGTCTTGAATTCATCTCTCGATTGACTTTTAGTTGAGGTGAGATAACACCCTACACACAAACGTTTTACAATATACTCACTCTTAGATTCAAATACATTTTCTTGAATATATTGATCTACATACACAAATCGAAATCTTCTTTCAAATTCTTCTACCATGTAGGTTTGATTTAAACCTTAACCATTGTCGTTGCGTATTTAAGATGCATTAAAAATTCTACGTTTTGGACTGTAATGTATGTCCTAATTTTTTGCTTCCGATTCAAATGATTATTAAAATATATTCACCATTAGGTTTTAAAATATAAACGTTTTATAGTAATTTCCGATTTTTTTCTTATGGTTTCAAAAATAAACCATAAAAACGAAGAAAAAATCATGAGAGGTTTTCTGCATGAACAAGTATTTTACTTTTCATTGAAAGTTTTTGTTAGGCAACCGACCCTTTAGAAACAATATTGAGGTGAAACTTCCTTACAACTTACGAAGAAAAAAAAGGTTCGTGCTTTAGTTAGTTCGGCCCCCTTGTGGGTAGATATCGCAAAAATTCTACAAATTCCTCGAACTTCATCACCCCAAATTTTCCGCTAAAAAACAAATACAAACGAATCGAGAAGGAATTCCCAGCGGTCGCCTGAATCATTTCTGTCAAGACATTTCCTTTCGCCACCTACAATGATTCAATTAGGCTTTTTCTGGGTCTTATCGAGTATTTAACACCTTCCTGATCGATATTGGTAGTAAAAAAAGTAATTCATTTAGATCTTTTATATATTTCATTATTTCTCAACTGGGAACCCTGACTCGGAGGCCATTAAAAAATAAATGAATTATAACAAATCGTTTTTTTTTTAGTTTTTAATTAACTAAGGGTAATTTGAGGGACTGGTGTATTAAAAGTGCATTCAAAATTCTTTGAGAAGTTCTCTTACATTTAAAATGGTTTAACACTTAAAATTCTTCAGAGCAGATCACAGCCTGCACTTAAAATTTGCAAAATTTTATTTTCAATTCATAGTACTGAAATTTAATCAAATCGATGATAATTATTTTGATTTTGTTTTGTATTACGCTATTGTACGTTACAACCTGATTGGTAAATTACCACGTGGCAACCTTTTTATACCAACCAGAAAGATCAATGATTAAAATCAGACTTGGAAAGGTTTACTTATCTGGGTAATCAAACTCGCAACCACTGGGATGGAAGATAGGCGTCTTACTATCTAGGACACGGAGGTCGGTGATTAACGCAGAGCCCTGCAACGGGATTGGATTGGCCTGCATATGAATCTTGAAAATGCGTGATCATTAAGCTTACACAAGTTGGTGACAACTGGCTTATTTCATATTGTAGGGTGAATATTCATAAGGACTCAGTTGGGCGGGGATAATCCCGACAAGGGCAGGGCGGCTTTGAGCGCGCGGGGCAGAGGACGCGGCCCGGACTCACCTTCCCCTAATAAAATATATCACTGGCCACCGAACAATGAAAGGAAAGAAGAAAATTACCTCATTTTCTTTTGTGTCGACTTGCCGCTTCGGGATTACCTACTTCCTCGAACATTTTATTTTTATCGACGCTGTAAAATTGCGGCATAAATGTTGGAAAAACTTTACCGCAACGGGAAAATCGCGGTGGTATCAAAGTTTCGGTACTTGAGCGTAACAAAACTTGTTTCGCTAACAATGCATATCGAAACAAAGCTCCTCTCTCAACTCCACTCTCTCACTCTATCACACCTCAGCTGAGGTGTCCTCGTTTAAAAACAAAAACCATCAGCGTTTTCGATCAAAAGTTTTATGTAATAAATGGAAATTGTACGCTTTACGACACGGTTCACTAAATGTGCATGATCTCATCCAAATTCACAGACTATCACGGGCATGGAGCACAACACGGAACAGCGCAATACAACCAGAGGCCTTCAATATTTCCGACATGTTCCAAAACTCGGGAAGTTGTGAGAGTAATACTAAAAAAGAACTTTTAGCTGATACGAAGAAAATAAATTTATATTTATCCCTATTATTTGTTTAACGCTGGTATCATTATCCTTTATATTTCATTGTATTGCATTCAATTTTCGATATATCGTATTAGTGCATTCAATATACAATATAAAAAGGCAACAAGTTGAGTAATACATGAATCAAACATTTATAAGTATGTTTTAAAAAAAAAAGGTCGTTTTAAAAAAAATGTTTCGCATTACGTATCTTGAACCTCTTTCTAGTTAGTTGGAAGATCCAGGTTATATTTTATACAATGAAATATTTATATAAAACTATCTTTTGATGAGAGTAATGCGTGTTCTATGTATATCCTACATTAAGTCAGATTAGGATAAAGTTATTATTTTTAACAAATCTTCTAAATCTTTTACTAACCTTAAAATACTATTATAAAAAAAGTATTGTATAAAGTGCTTTCTTTCAACAATCGACAATCTAAGGGCGATTCCGAGAGTCTCCTCTCTTTAATAAAATATAAAATCGAACCTCTCAAAAATATCTACTCAAATCTTGGGTATGAAACCAATTTATCTGGCATGTATTATTTATTCAATATATATTATACATGATAATATATTTATATAATGGCACAATGTATGAACAAACAATTATTGAATTTGATAAAAAAAAATTAAATAAAAAAGTGGAAATGTTTCTCGGAAGTCAAATAAATTCAAAATCAATAACTTTCCGACAAACGAATTTTTTCAAAGTCAAAAACATATGAAGAAAATATGTACTATTTTTTAAATACGCAAAAATAAATTAAAATTCAATTATTGGTTAGCGAAATGAGCGATATTTTACTTTGAAAAATAAGCAAATCTCTTCAAAATATTGAAAAATAAACAAGATTCAAAATTAGAACTTTTATTATTTATTTTATTTTCAAACAAATATTAAATCCAGAATTCTACTGAATTGCGATTATAAAGCAACGGATATATTTTAAAAAAAATCGCAATCTTTCATGACCAGATATGTTACGCCTAAAACGTTCACTAAATATTACAAATCTCTAGGACATTGCCTTTTATATTTATTATTTGCTCTTTGTAATTTCAAAAAAATCAAATGATAAAATGTTAAATATTATAAATGTACGTTATCACGTCATTTCCCTGCTGGATTAAGCAGATACGACAGAGCGCCAAACTTTCCTATAACAACGTACTTATTTTGTATACACATAAGAGTATTTCGCCTCCTCCTCATACATACTCTTTACCTTTTCTTGTTTCAAAATTTCATTACTTTGGTCCAACAATTCCTTTCTTGGTCGTCTTTTATCACAAATTCCAGTTATGCTTTCTTTATAAATTTGTTAAGTCAGTATTTCATTACTCATCCGTTCAAACTACCTTAACGCTTTATTTTTCACTCTGAGTTTTAGGTCACATCAACCTTAGTTAATTTTTATCTATCACTATCGACAAACTATTTATTTTTATTTAAAATCAAGAATAAAAAATATATGTCTTAACAAGTGCTTTTTTTTTTTAAATACAATATGAAGTTAAAAAATGTTTTATTATTTACTCTTATTAATGTTTAAAATCGTTAACTATCATGAAAGCAGAAGGAATAAATTCCGAAAATTAAATTAATCCAGAATTTTCAAACCTAAATCTCCCTATCCCTCAGGTCACTGACACTGGTAAATCTACCAGAAATGTTCGGGCCAATGTCCAAAATTAATTAGCCCTAAATATAAGACAGGGGGGAAAGTTGTACCTGGTATCAAAATTATAAGCTGTATTGAGTACTACCTACATTTCGTTAGATAACCGAACTGATTTTTTTCCTGGTATCGTTAAGAAAGCATTTGATTTATTAATTTATATACGCTCTGTTCCGCATTTATTGATAACTGAAATTGTCTCAATTAATTCTCATTTTTTTAAGAAAAACTTCCTATTGAATAAATCACTGTTCTCGGGAACACAGTACGAACTTTTCTTTATCTTCTAATGAAAATAATTATAATGTTTAATTGAATATCCTTTGGAAGATTTGATCCCCTGCAATTTTTCATCGGACCAATTATTTATCTCATTAGTGCATTCATTTATATTTTTAACCTTCACCTTGAATCACTCGGGGCTTCAACGTTGAGACAAATTTCCCATTTTCTCCCTTTCCATCATTATTTCTTCCCACGGCTGTCCTTTTCTCTCCTTAGACAGCTTTTAAAACTGATTTTCAAAGTGGATCGTCTTTCAATTGATCTCCTTTTAAAGGAGCTGCCAAGAAGATTTTTTAATGACTCCTACATGAAAAAAATATCTAAAACATGTTCTTAAACATGAATTATTAAAAATATATGAAATGACAAAATAGGAACTTAACTCTTATTGACTAAGACTGCAGAGAAGCAAACTTGTTACGAGTAAATCATTTAGGAACGTATATACACGTATACACCAACATCAAATACAGTTATATGTGTACAAGTCAAACAGTTTCAAAACAAGCTGAAAAACTAACGATTCTTTTAAACATGATTGAATCACTCCATATTTCTTTGAGTAGTAGTTTCTTCCCATAGTAGTTTGAAGCTTTTGTATGTGGCTTTGGATGATAAAGACAGCACCTCACAAACGTATGCGAGATTTGAGAATATACAATGATCGAGAAGCTTTTGGTTATGACAGATAGGAACATTGCCTTAAAACATGTGTTTCGATTGGCCAAATGAAGTCCAAGCAAACTCGGTTTTCCTACGTATCTCTTTCATGTTTTAGTTTTCAAAAGTGATAAGTTATCCCAAGTGGATACATTGTAGAGATTATTCCAAATTATTACTACTAACTTGAGTTGCTTCAGTTTTTTGTAAATGTTTAATATTAAAAAAAATGGTATTACTTTCGTATTACTTGTTTTTGTAAATGTACATAAAATTTGCTAAGACCCTGCTTTTCTCTTCTGGTCAGATTTATTGTTCTTTTCGTTCAATGTAAAGATCATCCATTATACTAACATTTAATATGTTATCTTAGTAGTCCGCTTTCCTTCTCAGTGGCAAAGCTGCAAGCGGTGTATGAAGATGGATGGTAACCGTGTCCCCATAGATTATTGTTAGCGCACTCATTAAATTGATTGCTGGCTACAATGCAAACTATCGGCGGCGCTACCCCGGCCTGGCACTGCCGCACGCAAAATGTTCTAAGTCGCAAAATTTATTGAGGTATCATTATCTTTGAGTTGTTGTTATCTGCGATATAAATCTTTTACATAAAACAGCTTTTGCAGAAAGGTTGTAATTTCAGTTTAATGTTCAGGTCTATCGAAGGGATTCATCTCTAATAACTTTTTATCTTTTGGCATTATTTTTTATAATTTGTGGTATAATGTCCGCTTGCCAATTTAACGATAAGAAAATAAAGTATATAATTTCTATGTTGATTTAAAAAGCTAAAAGTTAGATTTTCAAACTCTTTCTAGAAGGTTAAAAAATTGCCAGGCTGTAATGTATAAAATAAAATTTTATATAATCTTCTTGCTCGTGTTCGTGTGTGAGGTTTCATTTTCATTCTTCTTCCTTTTTCTTTAAATCACATATTTCCTACGGAGGAAGGCAATCATCGTGACTATCTAACATTTGAGACTGCAGCTCTAAACATATAATAGATATGTGCTAATGCACAGTGATTTTTCTAACAATATCTCTTTAAAAACATCACATCTCATTCCATTATATGACCAAAGAATTTTTATTTATGCACTAAACTTCTCGATCTTTATTCATCCGTTTCAAAATGTCTTTGTCAACACACAAAACTCTCAAAATTCTTCAATAGCACCACATATCAAAACTAACAGTATATTTTTGGTAGCCAGAGTGAGTATCAATACTTGAACACCATAGAGAACTTAGGAGAATATATAGGAACGTATACACAAGTCGAGATTAAAATCCTTGTTGTAGAGAAAATCCTAAATTTTGAGGAAGCTACTTTGCACTACACTTACATTGATCTATTGAGACTGGTTCCATTGATCATTCAGCCAGCATCCTAGATATTTTTATTATTGGACTCGCTCAGAAATTTTAGTATTTATATCTAGAAGTACACTTATCTGTATTTAGCATTTACTAACAATCATACATTTTTTATAGAATATATTCATTTCTCAAACCCCTTTTATCACTTTTATAGTCCTTAAATTTGAAAAGTCATGGTCTCTTCTGTCTCTTTCAATAAACAAGAAGAATTCCATTTTCGAAAAGCACCTTTCATGCAAATAATGCAATAAAAAGTAACTTATTGCTATTCCATTTGTATATTGAAAAAACGTGACAAACCCTCAAAGAAAATCACGGCGAGAATTCTGTTTAACACGCGTAAAAACATTTTAAACTGAGGTCTTGTATAAAAACGTAAAATGTTTGGTAAGCGATCCTCGGAGGTTCAGCAGGTCGCAAGGCACATAATACATTTCAGGATTTTTCTCCTTGAAGCCTTTATTACGAATGTTTTTGTGTGAGACCCTTGCGGACCTTAGCTGACCTTACATTTTCGGCAAGATTAATACCTTCGTATGGGTTATATTTATCTTGCCATTTTTTGTGAAAGGGATGAATGGGGTAAAACATTAAAGTAATAACTCCAAATTTAACATCAACACAATTTCAAAATAAAATTGATTTCTAAACCGCAAGGTTTCCCTGGTTGGATAACTAAAGAGGACAAAACGCCAGACTAACTTGAAGCATTACTTTTTGCTTCGTCTACATCAAATAGCTTTAATCATTTCTCTTTTATCAGCAATACTCTATGGCCCTATTCCTATTGGGGTAAGTAGGGACAATATATATCTACTTTATTTTATTCTAGCACACATACTTTAATTCTGCTACGTCCATACACTTCGCCATGTATAGGTATACTCTCATGTTTTATTGAATTTTCACTCTACTATTTTTCGAAATGTGAATTATTGCCACATTTTTCTAGATCTTTTCAAATTTTTCGTATTATTTATACTACTTATTTATGTAAATCTTTCATCGTTCACTCTCGTAAGTAAATCTTTAACACTAAATCTTTCGATCCGTATTATTTTCTAATGTCCTGTATTTTTTATTCTATTATACAATATTTTTTCACACATTCTACACAAACCTCTCATTTATACCGCTCTTTGTGCACTTTTTTGAAACTTTTTTTGCACTTTTTTAAATATAGCAGATGCTAAATGACAAGAAATATATAATACTTATTTGAGGTCAAATAAAAAAAAATTACTGCCGCCATTCACCATGTTGCCTACTGCTGTTTTTATCCTACATCAAAATTCGCGTGGTCACACTTAATCGCGTGGTCCATTATAAAAAATAGTAATCAAATAATAAAAACCGGGTGAACCTACAGAACACAAATTTTGGAAACGATATGTAAATCAAAGTGAAAAATATTTTGGTTTCATATCTTGGAATTATTATACAATATGTATGACGACCTCTGATGGCTTGAACTTCCACTCGAGGGTTTTGGATTATCTTTTCACGTACGGTGGTGTTGCCAATGCGTTCCGCGGTTATGAGTAAGTTACCAATATTATCGAGTTAATGAATCAAGTACTGCAGCTCATATATTTAGACACTTTATTGTTAAATATACAAATAGCGAGTTTATTGTTATGGCAATGGTATACTGTACAAGAATAACACTAGTTTGAGTCAATTGCAGGATTGACGGTTATAGATCATTCAGCCAGAATAATCATTTTGCAATAGTGTGAGTAACACTCTCTGTACTACACATCTTATGTAGTGGTATTGGTTTTAGAATGCCACACGACTGGTTCGCGCCGAGCGCACGTTTGTATTGTTGTTAAAATACTCGGTGATTAGAAAACACCAGCATGTCGAAATAAGGAGTGCGATTTTTGTCGAATGTAATGTATAATTCATTTTTTTTCGAAAGTTTAGAATGTACTTTGTTATAACTAACAGTTTCCTAGAATTTATTATCACTCCATCCCATCCACTATTATTTTAAAACTTTATTATTTGTCATTTTAATTATACATTAATATGTTAAATTATCTTACATACAATAATAATTGTATTTTTAACATATGTGCAATCTAATTAAAGCTGACTGACATTTTTACTTTATAATACTTGTTCTTATATTTAATTTTAATCTTGAAAAAATCCATTAATGTTATTTAATGTTTCCTAGAATCTGCCATGCCTAAACAATTAATATGTGAAATAAACTTACTTTCATTTCATTTTTATGATTATTAAAATTTAACCTGACAGCATTTTTAATTTATAAAACGTGTGTGTTCATTTCAATGTTTGGATATAAAATATTATTTTTATGTCTTTTTTTTTGCTTTTTCACTTCATTAAAAAAATAAACGTTTTTGTAAAAGAACTGTTACACTATTGTAAAATGACTCTTCTAGCTGAATGATCTATACAATGTTAATTTCAAAAAGGAAAAAACTCAAACACAATAAAAATAACAAAAACACATAAATAAAAGTGTAAAACAAAATATTTACAAATATCACAAAATATTGGGAAATGGAAAGGATAAAGAAAGGAGCAATGAAGGAACACGTTTCATCATTGAAGAGAGTGGTAATATTTTTTAAGTTGCTGTTTGAAACATGCCAACGAAGGTGAGAGTCTTACGACAGGTGGTAACTTTTTTCAGAGTCAAACGGCATAAACAGTAAAGGACGAAGTGAAGAAGGAAGAGCTTTTATCTAGTTTGAGTCCATGTAATTTTATTCTTAAAAAGTCCAGGTCATCTCAACTCCTAACTTGATTTAAAAATGACCTTTTTTGCCGTAGTATAATTTGATAAGTAATATCCCCGAAACGAGACACTGTCGAGTACGGAGTGGGTCTAGTCTAGCATTTATCGCGGCTATGAGCCCTTGGTCCAATTTATCTGTTAACTCTCTCCTTAGTGCCACTCCGCGGCTGTTTGTCGCTTCCCCGGCGCAATTCTCCTCGTCCAACCTAAAGAGTTGTGATACTTCACTCCGCGAAAGAGATATAGAAATGCAGTAGCGGATTTTTAAAGTATTTTCTTCACGCTTAGAAACTCATGAATATACATAATCCTTCTTGAGTGTCTTCAGAGAAGAAAAAACTAAACTTTGTGGTCGTAATAAATATATAATAATTAATGTATACCATACGTGCTGTATAAACAATAATAAAATCCCGAAATAAATCCATCTTACAATTTTACAACAGATGTTTTATAGATCTGATATAATCTACGTCGTGTGGTTTATATTTTTTTAGTATCCACATAATAACATTAACAATGTACTTCGTTTTAATGGAAAGGGGAATCGTAGAGTTCAAGTACATAATAATGTAGAAAAAACTTTCCTTTTTATAGATATATTGTAGAAAACCGTTTCACCAGGCAAGACCTATGACGAATTGGTTTAATAACTCGAACACAAATTTCATGTGTCCTTAACACTAAAACACTCAATAAAAACATTCACATCCTTACATATACTAATATAAAATCCCAACTTATCACATTCACAATACGAACAACGTTATAATCTCAACAACCGCTTCAACATCATGCACAACAACTCATCACACGCTCCATATTCGCATCAGAAAATCATAAACATACTTTGTTTTCTTATTCTGTTAAATTAAAGTACAGACTCGCCAATGAAGTGCTTAAAATAAAACAATATAATGGCCCACATTTTAGATTTTTTTTAATGTTACAGCAGCTCGAAGTTTTTTCCTCATTTTTTATTCCTAAAATGAAATTGTTTAAATTAAGATATGCATTCAGACATTACACTCTACGAAAGGTCAAAAGCGTTTCTGTCACTGAAATATAGGTTAAGAATAATTGTGTGGCTTGTATTCCAAAATTAAGTATTTGGCAGTTTTTTTGCCAAATATGTGTAATCTACATATTATGGAGATACGGGAAAGTACTCGTACGAGTACATGTACTCGTATGTAAAACTGTGGACGGAGTCGATACTTAGATGTATTTATTTTATGAGGCTTTATTACAATATTATACATTTTGGAAGACAATCCACACAATTAGTTCTAACCGATATTTTGGTATCTGACAGTAACGCTTTTCGCTTTCCGTAAAGAGTAACGTATGATTCGCTTCAAATATATTGGGAGATCACTTTTGGAGATGTTGTTCAAACGTCCAAATGAGTGCCATGCTTGTTTTATCATTCGTGCTATTTCATCTGATATGCCATCTACAAAGAAAATAAGTCGGCCAAAAAACACATATTCCTGGGCAAACTCCAGCTGCTATCCATCGACAATTATTGGTTTTGGGGTAGCAAAGCAGTTCGTCGTATATTTGGTTTTGGATACATTCATTTTAAAACCAACTTCTTTGCTGACCTCTGCCAATTCCTGCAGTTGGTGCTGAAGATCATTTGGGGTTTGTGAGAATAAAACGATATTGTCTGCAAATCTCAAATGACTCAGGTATTTTCTATCAATCACCAGGCCTTATATGTTACATGTATGTGTGTATTCGCCATTGAGGAGAGTTTACTCTCTTAGTAGGCTTTATAAATTGTTATTTTAATATTATTGAATAAATGTAAAAACGCTCTTTAGAAGTGTTAGTTCTGTTATACAGCATTAAATTCTAATATTTAAATGAATATTTTTGGTTTCACATTTCTTGAAATATTCGTGGTATATAGTAATAAAAATAATCTAGATGAACTTAATTTGGTGAATTACATTCTCAGGAACATATTATTCTCCTGTTCTAAATACAATTAAACTTTCTATCTCGTGTTTTTTTTTGTCCCAACTTATTTTCTAAATGTCAGTTCCATACGCATTATAAACTACCCCGAAAATTAAAACCAAACTATCCGTTAGTCCGCCCCAGGGGGACTAGAGGTAAAAGCGGAGAAAGTTTCGCTTAAAACTTCTGTTTTCTCTTATAATTCTCAATATGAGTGGGACATAGCAATCTTACTTTAGGAACGTTTCCGTTTTTGTGCGATAAATATTAAGTTTTTGTAAATGCTCGAAAAACTTGTTTTGGATTTTAACTTTTGATAACATTACCATCTATCCACTCGTAGATGTAGAGAGGGTGCTCTGTGGCTATTTGGGACTCGGGGCAAAAGTTTTATGGCGCGAGTAACTACAAGAGCTTTTACAAGGAACGAAATTTATGTTTTTTACATACAATATGAATACACACCCATTTGTTAAATGAATAGTTACATTGAAATAACTCAATTTTTATCGCACTTGGCTTATCAAACAATTGAATATATAAAAAGGAGGAAAATCAGTGTCCATTTATTATTGTTTAAATTCGTATAATGTTCGACAAGTTACAATATTAAATACATATAAAAGATTTTTTTATTTGGATTATACCCATCGAATCTTAAACGAAGCTTATTTTCTTACAAAACGTATTTTTTCTAATTGTATTAATTTGTTTTTCAAGTTCATGACAAATTTTGAAACTCCTTTATTTTTTGTTCAATGTTCTTTCTTATTTTGGACATTTGAGCATTCTTAATTCGTAAAAACCCTTTTTTATCTAATTAATTGCATATTATTAAAAATGTAAACCTATCGAATCAAATTTAGAGATTATTTAATTTGCTAAAAAATATTTCATTTATATTAATTATTATTTCATTTATATTCACAGATTTTCAACGACAGAAACTAATATTGAAATACCCTCAATCATCACGTGTTCCTTTATAATTTTTGTTTTTCCTCTTGATTTCACATCGTTTTCTCGATATTTTAAAACCAGGTTTCGCTCTTTATTTTCTTTTGAATTTACACTCCAATAGTACGTTCAGGGTGAAATGGAATGGAAAATTGAAGTTAGAATGGTAAATTGGAAACTTTTAAAGCACAGTTCTGCTTGTATTGAACATTTCACATTCGATGCATAACCAAAGGCAACCATTCAAATCAAAATGGTAGCTTTCATTCTACCACTTAAGATGTTTTAAAACTATTAGTAACTGTGAAAAACCAATTTTCCTACGACAGCTGCTTAATGTCTTGAGAAAGAAAGTTTTTTACCCTTTAGTCCTGGAGAAATTTGAAAAGGAGATGTGCACGATTATGAAGAATTATTTTTTAATATTGGCATCAAAACCGGAGTCCTAAGGCTGGTGATCATCACAACAAAAGCCTTTCTATCTTAGCCAGGTGAATCAGTTCCCCAACACGCCATACTTACATAAATATGGTACCTTGCAAACCTTAAAATTTGTAAGTCCTTTCCCAACCCCCCCTCTCAATGAAAGGTACTCATATAATGAAGACATTTTAATTGCTCATAAAGACCGACCATATTTGTGGAAGGAAAGTATTTACCCTGACAATTTAGATATAGCTCAATGATAATGTAACATTTATCAAGATGTAAAAATACTTGAAATATTTCATTTTCCTGATAAAGTTGATTTTTACAGTTCGTTTTAAAATAAGATATAGTATATTAGTTAAATTTAATTCAAAGTAAATGATTTTTTAAATTTAGAAATCTTTAAGATTATTTATCTGGATACATAAATTTAACGAATTTATTTAATGTTTTGTATATCATTTCAAATATTTTGAAATTCATTTTATGGCTTATTATTAGTTTTTTTATGTGGTAGTGGATAAAATACTATAAATTAGATAATGTACTAGCAGACCCCTTTTATCTTCAATTTTTAAGCTGTATTTTATAAATTGAATGCAGTGCAAAATTCTCCAATATAAAGTTTTTGTATCCGACATGGATGGAAATTAAATAATGCATCATTTTGGTGATAAACTCTTATGACATTCTTACTGAACCGTTTCCCACAGATCTAATTTTCCTTGTCATTGGGCAAACAAAGGTAAGCAAGCATTTATCGCAAATGCAACGGTCCATTGTGATTGGATCCACCCTATTGACCCAGATAGGATCCTTTGCAGATCACTATGCAGATGCAATCTACCGTAAACGAAGCTCTAAGCATGATGATTGAAAAGTTTAGTGCCCGCATTTAAACAGCTTAGGTATTTAAGTATTTTAATTGAATAGGCGCTGGAATATTCATGTTTATTTGTCATACGAACAAGTCAATACATTTGTCATACGAACAAGTTAAAACTTTTGTCATACGAACAAATTAATAATTTTGTCATAAGAACAAGTTAATACTTTTGTCATACGAACAAGTTAATACTTTTGTCATAAGAAAAAACTAATACATACAACTAATACGTGTAATCTGTTCCAAACAAATTTAGAAATGTATTAAACAAACCTTAATTAAAAACCAACCCAAAATCTTTTTTTTTTTTAATATTGGTGCCAATGAGAATCGAACTTACAACCTCTGAGTTTAACACAGGCGTTTTAAGTATTATTTCGTACGCATTACGCAAAAGACAAGTGAAAAGCAGAATAAAAACTCAATAAAATGATCTTGGCACAGACATGATCTTAAGATGTTGAGCAACAAAGCTTCTGAATTTTATTTTTAAGATTATCAGTGAAAACTGTTAATATCAGTCGTTTTACATTTAAAGAGTTTGACAGCATGATTTAAGTGCTGGATTACTGCGTAGATGGTTACCTATTCGAAACCTGGGCCAAACTTCTACCCACAAAATACCACACTTTTTTGGCACCTAGTATTCGTAAGTATGAGGACATGCGAATATATGATATTCTTTCAAATATCTTCAAAAATTTAAAAAGCAGAAAAATATAATTATTTAAATCTTAAGTAACCTGAGTTTTCTATTGGTTTATCATCTTAGAAGTATAATAATATTTACCATCATTATTATACTTCTAAGGTGATAATCCAATACAGTATTTTGATATCAACTTTGATGTATGGGAGTGAAACTTAGACGTGGAAAATGGCTGATAGGAGTCGAATAAAGAATAGAAAAACGTTAATTAAGAAGAATACATAAGGTGACACCGTTTAAAAGAAAAATCAACGAAGGGATTAGGGATGAATGTGAACTTTAGGCTGATGTGTTGAGTAAGATGTAAAAGTGCACGATGAGATGTTTTGGGCATGTGGAACGAATGAATGAAAAAATGCTTACAAAATAATTATACATTGCAAATATGAGTGGAAGGCGTGTGATAAGTTCGGGGAAAGTATTATTGGATCAAATTATAAAAACGTATAAAATTATAAAAGGTACAGAACAATGAGCGATTACCCAAAATATGCTCATCATGTCGAACTTCTCACAGTGTATAACTATAGAAGCCTCGAAACAAGAAGGCAATAATTCATCGCGATATTCTAACTAAAAGTTTTTCAATGTTGCTTTAACTGCCCCGCGATACTAGAAGCAGTATGTTTATATGTCCCTAATAAATATGACCGCGCAAGAAACCACCCACTGTTCTAACATATGTTATATACCAACTTACAGAACGAATATCATGTCTAAGCAGTGAGTCACGTGTGGTATAGAAATATTGAACGAACTGAATGTCACTGTGGATATATTCTTTGCATCATCTAGCAGTATAAGAAGAATTCTGACTGATATTCTTCCTTATGAAACAGGAGAAAACCGTGTCTTCTCCCTGGTTCCATCCCAACTCATTGTCTGCGAAGACTGTTGGGGTCAGCTCTCCTCGTCCTCAGGTTGTATGCTCTTCTGTCCCGGGCTACGCCCCCCAGGCCGTGTCTCTGCATCAGGTTATCTTTTTGCACCACCCATGAATTCTTTGGTCTTCCTCTGGTTGTTATTCGAGGCAGATCCATGGAGATTGCCTGGTTCACAATGTGATCGGGTGCTCTGCGTCCAACGTGCCCATACCATCTCAATCGCCTCTCCTCCATCTTGCTGTTGATGTCTGTAGCACCTAGGCTCCACGAATGCGTGAGCTTTTTATTTTGTCTCATAGGGACACACCAGCTGACCATTTTAGCATGCGCATTTCAACACTTTCTAGTTGCCTAGAGTAAGAGTTATACATCGTCCAGCATTCGGAGCCATAGAGTGCGGGTCTGACAATCGTTTGGTATACATTTCCTTTTAACTTTACTGGCATTTTCGGATCACATAGAACTCCCGTCATTGATCTAAACTTCATCCATCGCACACTAATTCTATGTGTTACATCTGCTGCACATCCTCCATCGCTATGGATGAGTGACCCAAGGTACTTAAAGGAGTCACAATTTGGTAATGTTTCTCCATCCATTTGGATTACGGGAGTGACAGCATTTGTGTTCTCGAATGGTAGGTACAGATACTCTATTTTCTTTCTGCTAAGTCTCAATCCATTGTCCTCCAAGATTCTTCTCCACCTTTCCAGACTATTTTGCAGGCCTTCATGTTTTTCACTTATTAATACGATATCGTCTGCAAATAGTACGATCTTTAGGAGACTGTTCATTTCCTGGTTAGTTAAATAATCCATGACTAAGATGAACAGCAGAGGACTGAGTACCGATCCTTGATGTACCCCCACCTTTACAGGAAATTTTGGTGAAGTTCCCGAAGTGCACCTCACTTGCGTTGTCACGTTATCGTACTCGTACATGTCCTGGATGGTAAGTACATACTTTTCTGGTGCACTATGTGATCTAAGTGCTGCCCAAATTAGGCTTCTAGGGACCCTGTCAAATGTCTTTTCAAGATCGATGAAGACCATATGAAGGTCTTTCTTGGCATCACGGTGTTTTTCGACAAGGAGTCTAACGGTTTGAATGACGTCTACTGTTGATTTTACCGATACGAAGCCACGCTGGTTGTCATGTATTTCCACCAAATTTCTGATTCTCGAGTTTATAATTCGCTCATAGATTTTCATAGTGTGTGATATTAGCTTGATGCCTCTATAGTTGTCGCATTTCCTGGAGTCTCCTTTGTTTTTGTAGAAGGGAAGGAGATAGCTTCTTCGGAATTCATCTGGCATGGGGGAGGGAAATCCGTGTAAAGTAGATAAAATCCGTGTAAAGTTGATAAAGGAGAAATCCGTGTAAAGTAGATAAAATTTTTTAATGATATTTTCGAAGGAGATAAGTAGGTGGATGGACGTGAAAGAAGCTAAAGATGTGTCTCGAGATAAGAAAGTCTGATGATCTGTCCTTTCAACCTAACCCGACAAGGAAGTATGTTTGTATTATTATACTTTAAAATATTTGTTACACAATCCAGTATACTCAATTATCCGGGGGCATTAAAATATGGCGATTTTTATGACATTTCGAAATAATATTTAAAATGTTAGAAACAAATTTGATTTTTTTACTACCCTGGTTAATGGGATCCCAGATAGTCGATAGTCTACTGCACATGCAGTATTTTATCTCTTATCAATCTCATTTATATCAAAACAGGCAACTGAATTTTGCGACTCAATTGTTGGTTAACAAATAAAAGATCACCGTTGATCTTGTTACCCCCGCAACATGCCTTTCGGTACCTTTCTTTATTTTTACATACATATAATCACGGTATTTCCCTTTTGCGGAAAGCAGAGGAGAGATCGCCAAACTTTCACATCATTATATACTTTTTTCATCGCCTCCACATTCATTCACCTTTTCACACAACTCTTTCTGTTTTTCTCCCTCCTTATTTTTTTTGCTTACATAATTTAATGTATTTTGTCCATTCATACTTTTCTGGTTCCCTACTACTTCTGCTCATGCTTCCATTTTAAATTTTGAAGTCAATAATTTCATCATGTATCTTAACTATCTCAATATGATGTATTTCTTCCTTACCCAAATAAATTTTAGCTTACAGTTACCCTTAATAATATTATATATCTTATTTTGTCGTACACTAACCCACCACATATTCTTCTCAGGATACCCTTCTCTATTGCATTTACTCAGCTCCTTTCATTCATTTTCTACGTTCATGTTTTACTCCCTGGCATTAATATTGACACTAATACGCTGTTGTGAACCATTATGTTATCAGATATTGCTTAATATTGACACTATTACGCTGTTGTGAACCATTGTGTTAGCAGATATTGCTTAATATTGACACTATTACGCTGTTGTGAACCATTATGTTAGCAGATATTGCTTAATATTGACACTAATACGCTGTTGTGAACCATTATGTTAGCAGAAATTGCTTAATATTGACACTAATACGCTGTTGTGAACCATTATGTTAGCAGATATTGCTTAATATTAACATTAATACGCTGTTGTGAACCATTATGTTAGCAGATCTTAATATTGCTTGGTTAGAATATATATCTTTCAGTGTCCCATTTCTTTTGTTTCTTATTTGCAACTATTCGATCAATATTTCGCCTTCGTTTTTCCATCTTTTCGTCGTCTGCGGACAACTTCCCAAACAGCTCTTGAAAACATTCTTTCTTAACATAAAAAATCATCAATTTGTTCCAATGTTTCATTGATTGTTCATATATTGCATACAATAAAAAAGTCATTTTTTATTAATAATCTATCATAACAAATATAGTGTGATTGATTGAATCAAATAATAAAATATGATATATATAAAATGATTGAAAATGAATGAAAATCTAGTTGACAAATCATAATAGTTCATCTAATCAAACGAAAGCGTTTCCCGTTAACCCTTTGAATGTCTATATTCAGTTATAAATCTCATCTGTTTCGACTTCGGCCTTTATTTATTTACAGCCGGAATCCGTTAGCCGTGAGAAATATCTGTTACGTCAAGTGCACCGCTCGAATCCAATACGTTCTGCGGTCCGCCCTTGATATTCAACCAACGTGCTGAGAATGCTTTGTCCCTCTCACGATACTATCATTCAGAGTCGGTCGGACGTGATGGGACACACACGGCATAGTAATAGCATTGTTCATTGGCGGCGCTTTAGCTGAGGGCAATTTTTACGGCATTTATTGAATAATAAATTTTGTATACCTTCCACCACCCCTCTCCCCTCTTTACCTACCCTCACCACCAATATCAGTTTTATATCGGAAAGCCATTTAGTCGGCATGCTGAATGCATTACCCAGCTCCCTTGCAATTAGACCGGCTGGAGCCTTTATTACCTGGAATCAATTATTTTTCTCGTGCGGTTAAAGGGGTAACGTTTTCATTGTACTTTATTTAAATTTTTTAACTTTCTAAGCCATTTCTAAGAAATATGAAACGATATTTTTCGGTGTTTATTTCAAAACGAAACGATTAACCCGTGCCTTGTACGGATTCGGAGTTTTTTTAAACGTTTCAAAACAGTTATGTTAAAACCTGTGTTTGTATATATGTAATGTTCACGGGGGCAATTAATTACTACTCCGATAAATACATATTATATCAATCGCTCATATAAAACACCGCATTAAACATAAGAAAACCACCCTGGCACATCAACAAACAGCTGATTGTCAAAACTATAAGATCTTCATTTTCAATTATTATTGATTTAACACTGTATCAGGATACGGAAACCGAAACTCAATGTTGAATTCGGCCAGAATACGAAATGAAGTAATAAATAATAATAATAGGCTGATGTGTTAAGTCAGATGAATAAGAGTAAGTTGAGATAGTTTGGACATGTAGAATGAATGAATGTAGAAAGTCTAAAAGAAACAGATATAGAGTGCAGACGTGAGTGGAAGGCGTATGAGAGGAAGACCAAGGAAAATATTGTTGGATCGAGTGAATGATATTCTGAAAGAAGAAAAAGTAGCAGCCAGATAAATCGTAGACGTTGTATGAGAAAGTGTATGAATGTGGAAGAGGCTATAGATGTGTATATCTGCCCTCTCTGCCTACCACGACAGGGAGATGACGTGATGGTATGTATCGGGATGTGGAAATTTTTTTAAAAATTTATACTTGAACTAATACAGCGCGCGCCTCATTTATTAAAGTGAAAATAATATGACATCTACTATCACAAAACAGATCGACCTCAATTATATTCACATATGTGTGCTATTTGTCTCTGGCCATGGGAGCTTTAATAGCAAACTTTTTAGCTTCAATCTTGTCCCTTCGCCCTGTTGCAATTTTTGCGGCCATCTGGATCAATCCACAGAGCACATTCTGTGGTACTGTGATGAAAATCGAGTTATAATTATTATTACGAGTATAAGCCTTTTGAATTATGAAGCGAGGTAAATATTTTGAAAAGCCTTCAATTTTATAAAATTTCCTGAAATAAATGAAAAAGACACTGCTTTAAATACATCTTCCCCCCAATATTGGTTGTACCTATTTCAAAACAATTGAAATACTATATTTATAGAAATAATACTGAAAATGAAAGGTACATCATTAATTCGTATGATACCATTCGATTTCATAACGGAATATTAAAGAGTGTGGCTCAGAGTTAACTTTGTTATTGACCCTAGTAATCAAATCTTTAGGTCAAGAACCATTGGAGTAGGAAAGTAACTCACATTTCACCATCGTTCATGTTGCAAATACAACTGCACGAGGACAGACAATAAAACTCGCACAAGTGAGTATTATTACTAGATGAACAATTCTATCAGACTAGACGACCTCCTTAGCCTTGTTGGTAAGACGCTTGTCTTCAGACTCGGGAGTTGTAGATTCAATTACCGTTAGTAACCACATTTAAAAAAAATAATACCAGTCTGGGTTGACTTAAGGATTGTTTAATACATTTTTAGGTGGTTGGAAGAGATTGTCATATGGTACTACACCCACCAACGTGATTGGCATCAGGGGCTGGAGGAGTGCATCCCAGGATAGGGGGGAATGGCAGCGACTGCTGGAGGAGGCCGGGGCCCACAATGGGCTGTAGCGCCATTGATGATGATGACTACACCCACCAGGTTATACTGTATGCAATGAAAATATAATACAATACAAACCCTGTTACCTTTTTTGGCACAATTTTTTGTCGAAACCTCCAGTTTGAATACTAACGTTTTACCAACTAGATAAAGCATATCATGAAAAAAACGTAATCAAAATCAAACTAAAGTATCTTAAAATTTGTGGTATTTCCATGTATAAAAAGGCGTAATGAAGACATTAGAAAGGAATATATGGATAACATGAATATTTTAAGTTAGTAGAAGAAAGAAGCTTTTACATGGTTTGGATATATGATAAGAGAGTGAATGGCGAAATAATAACTAAAAGAGTATAAAAGTTAGAAGTGCAAGGTATGCGTGGAAGTAGCAGACCGGCGTTAATGTGGCTGGATTAAGTTGACCAAATGAAAGAAGGTATGACGAGATGTGAGATGAATATGGAGGAGGTGAAAGATATGCATTTGCATAGAAAAGTTCGGAGATTTGTCCTCTCTGCCTATCCGCAAAACACGCGGCGTTATGATATGTATGTTTTTTTTAAACCCCCCGATGTTGTTTTTAAACCACTTTCGTAAAACATAACTGATTAAAGTAATATTTATAAAAAACATTCCATTACAATCCTGTATCCACACAGTGAAAGAGGTATCTTTATCGTTCAGAAAAGAAAGCAGGTAATTTATACGTTTTTGTATGAGATAAATAAGCTCCATAAACGTGTAATGGTTATTTGAATATTGAAAAGTACACGGTACAATATATTAATTCATTCTTTAAAAAACAATATTAATGGATTTCAAGTATTTTAATTTAAATTATTTTCTTTTATTTCAACATAAAAAGTATTCCAGATTGTTTTCTTTACTTGAAATATAAAATATGCGTACCCTATGTCTCTATGTGATACACTAATGAAGTCGCCACACGCCACCAATCTCATATTTACACAGGCCAATTGTCTCTATCGGACTCTAACATTTAAAACTTAATGCGACAATGTGAAACAGAAGGTAAGCATTCGGAACGACCTACTCAGAAAATTGACAAGTTAATTTTAGAGTGCTAAACCTTCTATCCTCCGAATTTCAAGAATGGCCTTATGCTACTTTACGCCTGTTCTTCTTCGAATACGCCTGTTCTATCTAAACTATCAAAAACCGATGTTAGGTGCATGTAGCTATAAATGAAACATAGGTAGCCTTAAACCAGCCTCATTATATTAAGGTGAATATTCTTTTTCACACTGTGTACCTCCAATAATAAGCAAATTATTGGCATTATAACTTCCAAACTCCATTTTGGCACCCTTACCTTTATATAACAGAACAATCAATGCACTCCTCCAGATTTTAAGTACGCAGTCAGATTCCCGAAATTTCTTGAAAAACTATCACTGCCACAGCCCTGGTTATTTTAAAGCCCCTTATTTTTTTCATTTCGTGTATTGTTCACAAAATAGACTTTCATTTCCTTTGTAATGAGTTACCATTGATAAAATATATTTAAATGTATCAAAAACAATATTTTATCCAACTTATGTTATCAGTACACACTCAGTTTATTTTGGAACCAATTTCAATAAAATCAAATGGGAGTTTATTCAGTTTAAATCTGTGTGATTTATAAAGCATGATTTATACACCATCGACTATATCAAACAGGGCAAAACAAAATACAAATATTTTCGTTAAATTTTGAAACGATCCGTGCTAAAGGGATGTGTTTGCGCCCCAAAATTCATAATACGAAACAATTTTAATTAAATTTATTGCCCAATATTGCGAGCTCGCGGGCGGATGTTCATTTCGATGAGCCGATTTCACCACGGGACTATTTGTAACGGCTCCCGTGACCGCGATTCAATTTCTATAAGCCATTAAATCCTGACTGGACCCTGCCAATGATGAAAATGCCTGGTTATTTTTTTAAGTTCATAGCCGTTGCACAATAAACACTTATGACTTTATCTATGTTTTGTTCCAGTCATTATTACTGTTTACTTTGTCTCTTTACTAACACCATTCTTTAATACTTAGAACCAAAGAGTAATTTCAAATTTCGATTACTGTCACCTCTGTTCTCTACAAAAACCTACATTTTCTAGAAAAGGAACGAACCAATTTATAAATTTTAAATTACTCATTCTACCTTCGGTAACCTAATTGTCAATTCTAGGTGTAATATTCAATGCTAACGAACGTGACCAATACTGAACGGATGTATAATATATTGTATGCACTCTTCTCTAGTTGTGACCGAAGAATTGAAGAATGCATCAAGTACATAGTTTTGATAGCCTCTGTGAGACTTTTATAATTGTACTTATACTTGTAAGTCTTCTATTTTCTTACGGATGAAACTATATTACGACAGGTGCGGCAAAAAGTTCTTTATTATATTGAAAAAAAATTTATTGCTTTTGAATTTTTTCAGACATATCGTTAGGGATTTAAATCACGGAACATGAAATCATGAATAATTTAATGCCACGGCTAATAAAATAAGGCGCCAACAAGACCTGGTTCAAATAACATGGCGCAACAGCTCACGAAGCGAGAGAAGCAATGCAAATTTTAAAAATAGATAATATTTATAGGTGTATTTAAAAGTAACACTTTCCAAATCGATTGATGTAAATAAGTCAATGTACTTTTGCCGCATCCTGTATATCCAGAAATGGATCTCCAACCACTTCCCTGCATTACTCCATGGACCTTGGCAAGACTTTCAGATAAACAGTATAAATGGCATTAAGGGTAAGGTTTGTTAGATACCCTGTCACAAAGTGGGTATTCAACCGGACCTCGCTTATGTATTAAATATACGCAGTCATAATCTCCACAGCGTAGTTCATTAAATGCCTACCACCTACTTTAAATGATCATACAACTAATGCAGAACTTTAATCTCCTTGATAATATAATTTTTCTCCAAGTCAATCAACTAATCGCTGCCTCCTCTAAGAATCCTACGATTTTGCTGCACGTTATCTAAAAGCCTCTGTCTCTGTCTCTGTCCACCACGTAGCATTCTTTCGTATGTTTGAGCCTGTATAATGATCTTTATTAGCCGTGCCAACTTAGATATGCTTACATTGAGTCTGCAACAGATTCCAGGGAGAAACCTGGTTGTAATTTTTCAAGTTCTTCTATGAGATGCGCATTCATTAATTCTGACCATTCGCATTGCTGGCGCCACCGATTTGACAAGTACCCGCTGTGCAAAAGAAGTACCCATTTTAAAAAGAAAACGGGTGATAAGGCTGGAGATGTTAAAGAAACGGAGGAAGATTTCATAAATTCACTCAAAATGGAAAGTTTCCCAGAAAAGCTCTTTCGTTTTCGCTCTTAGTGGTCTCATCTCGGTGAAAGAATATTTGATAAAACGGGGAGTCACGTCAGTGATATTGATTTAGCGCGCCGCTGTCAATTTTCTTCGCCTCATTCAACTGGACACCTACCAATCTTCCAATGCACGCCATGACTATGCTGGCGCACATTTTTCTGCCTCATAATTTCACTGGAGTGATCATGTAACAAATGTCTCGGTCCTGCAATGTTCCAACTGTAAACCTACAGAGGATATGATTGTAAAGGACATTTATACTGTTTATCTGAAACCGGAACGGACATTTATACTGTTCATCTGAAAGTTTGCCAAGGTCCATGGAGTAATGTAGGGAAGTGGTTGGAGATCCATAAAGACGAAATTGCAGTGGACTGAACATGTGATACCCATGGGTGATCATAGCCTCTCAAAACGAGAAAATAGTGGGCAAGCGAAGGGTTGATAAGCAGAGAAAGCGCTATAAAAACAGTCTGCGAGAATCGCTGACGTAGTGCGGGACGCCTGAAGTGGAGAAGCAGGTGGCTTAGGACCGTGGAAGATGGAGAGTTATCTGTTCTCGAACTGATGGTGTCTCAACGGCTAGACGTAAAAGAAACAGTCAGCGTGCTGGGAACATCCACCAGCATTCCCAGGCGACTCAACAGGATCCACATGCCTGTGACATCTGCAGACGGGAATTTATATCTGTAATTGGGCTGTTTTCTCACAGATTACATAATTAACATGAAAAAGCAGCTCAAGGTTGATGTTAGAGTGGTGAGGAGATCCTCGACTATAAGACCTAGCAACAACAATAACAAAATGCTTTAAATCTTGAAATATTTATTAAAATAGCATATTAAACAGTGGAATCATTTAAATTCAAGAAATAAATGCAGATAATAAATAGTTAATAGTCGTTAGTACTAGTAAATGTGATAACACAGGATAAACTAACCCATACATCATATTATATTAGCATTTCGTTTGTTCTTAATCTAAAGGTATGACGAATTCCATGTCCTAATTTATAAGATTCCTGTCTTCCAGCCCAGGGATTGCCGGTTCAATTCACGTTAATACCCAGATTTTTAAAAAGGATCCAGGTTTTAACATTAGGCTTGCATGATATATTTTTAGTTGGTTGGAAGAATAGGCCATATGGTAATAAACTCGCCAGGTTACTGTACACAACGAAAGTGTAATACAATAAAATACAACAATTTTGTAAAAAACTATACTCAATTTAAACTTACTTATAATTAAATGATAAATTTGACAAAAATGTCGAACAATAGTTTTTTTTATACAAATTTATGTAACTGTCAATTGTATAAAGATTACATTTAGGATAAAATTTATTTTATTATTAAATTTCGAAAATTTGTATTTACTAAATATGTTAAAATGAAAACAGCTAGGATAAAAATTTTATGTGAAAGTAATCATTTCTGAAACGAAGCGAAAACCCATGTTTGCAAATGTCTTATTCACTTTATTTGTGTTACAATGTTGTGTAAATCTCCAGTAATTCGTTCGAGGAGAGTGCCGTGACAACTTGAAATATTATCCGACTTTATTTGGCGACAGTTCAAATGAAAATATTTCTAGCGTTTAGTCAAAATTCTTTTCGTGAGGCACAAAAATGTTTGCAAATATTTCTCCTATCGGATTATATTTAAATACTTACAGTGAAATACTAGAAATGGAAGATTAAAAAGTTTTTACGGTCAATAACCTTAATAATTTGCGCAACCAAAAATCCAAAATTACGTAACATTTTTTAACGTTTTTAACAGCTGGTAACAAATTTTGTAATATATCAAAACATTTAAAATGTATTACGATAAAAAAAAAACTGTACAAAGTCTAAGTCAGGAAAACGTGAAAAATATGATAATAAGTAAAGCATTTATGAGATGATGTATGGATGTGGATGGTACAAAAGATGCGTGCATGTTATTTTCGTATTGCATAGTTATTTTTTTCTATATCAATAATGCTGATCTCCCACTTTATACTCCCAACTTTGTAAAACAATTGTATGGTTGGCTGGAAGAGAATACCACTTGGCAATAAATCTTTATTGTATTATACTTTAGATGTAAAGGGTCTTCGTATACATTATAAAGGGACTTCGTATACAGTCGTATACAATATAACAACGCGTTCAAATTGAGAAGTATTGTATCTATTGTAATCTCCGGAAACGGTGATGTTAATTGCCCACCAAGATCGTGTGATCTGACACCATTGAACTATTTTCTCTGGGGTTACGTGAAATCCAGGTCTATAAGAATGACCCCCAATAAATTTCTGAGCTGAAGGGCGAAATTATTCGCGTTATTGGTGAATTAGAACCGCAATTATGCCAAAATGTCATCGAAAATTTTGACAAAAGAGTGGGCATCTGTGGAGCTGCAAGAGGTGCACATTTGGCGGATATTATTTATTGTATTTAAATGGCATACATTATACTTCAATGACCAATAAAAAAAATTGAAATCAAAGCCAATTGTGTGTTTTATTCAAAATTAAAAAAACTTTAATTAAAAAAACCTCAAAATTTGAAAAACCCTATATATAGTAAAACCTGGCGAACTTATTACTATGTGGTGATCTCTTCCAACCAACCAAAAAGGTGGAAAACATGCCTTAAGTGAAAACTGTACTAGAATCATTTTTTTTAAAAATGGGTTCCAACGGGAATCGAGCCCGAAACCAACGGGTTGGAAGTGTCTTACCAACAAGGTCACGGAGGTCGTCAAGTGTTATATAATATAAGCAAATAAATAAAAGGTTTCATTTCATTTAATTACTTAACGTACAGTGTTTGTCGAATTTAAGTGCAGTTAAAAAAATAACCTGAATTTGTTTTCATTTCATTTAATAACTTGAAAAATCTTTCTTAAAAGTTCTTGAAAATATATTAAAAATATGACTTCATCGATACCAATTCAGAAAAGCAAACAAAATTCTCACTAAATGAAAATATAACATTTCATTCAACAACATGAAAACTCGTATGAAAAAGTTCTTGACATAATTTTAAAAAACATAACTTGATCGGTGGTGTCAGTTTAGTAAAACAAACAGAATCTCACTAAACAAAAAATATTTCATTTCATTTTGACAGCATAAATCGAGAGTTCCTTTATGATTTAAGCTCACAAAGAACACCTACATAAATTCACAGTGTGCCCACCTACATAAATAAGCGAATATGTAAATATAATGTTGAGCTACTTTACATTCCGCCACCGTCCGAACGTACGGGGTGGAGAACAAAAAGAAAACGGATATTTTTCCTTCGGACGACCCTTTTATTGTAAAAATCCGCCCTATTAGTCACCCCGCAGGGCGATAAGGAATATTTCATATCAAATAGCGTTTCCGATAAATTTTACGTCGTATTTTCCTTATAATCAGATAATCTTTCATGTTTGTCTTCTCTCTAATGGTCGTTTACCTATCACAATAAGACATCTGGAGTCGTCACCACTCATCGTCAGGTTTTCACTTCGTTTCGAATTTCACCGCTTCTTGTGGAATCCGATACTTAATATTCAGTTTTTTTTGTTTTCCTTACAAAATAAGCAGCATTAAGTTTTCGGCGAACTTTATGCGAGTTTTTTTTTAAATATATTATGATAAATTATTATCAAAAAATTTAAAAAATGTTTCTGTTGGTTTATCATTGAATATTATAGATTTGACTACCATGTTGTTGCGGTAAATATATTTCAAGTCTCTATTTTACGGTCTCCAGCCTAGTTTAGGCGTAGGAAATCCCTCATAAACGAATATAATTTTTACTCTATTTCGTGTACTTTGAGGACGATGTTGAAGTATGAAATATGGAAGACGGATTTGCTTGTGTTTATTGAATACAAGTTGTTACTCTTCAGCAAGCACACAAGGAAGACAGGTCAAACTTAAAGTATTAATGACAATGATATTCAAGTTTCAAAATGATTGACATGTTTAATCTGCTGCAGCGTTTCATTAGGTGAAGTATTTTCACATAGCGCTGTTTTCCGTTGCTTAATAGCGCTATAAAAATATAATAAGGAGCATATAAACCACAAAAAAAAACATATGTTCGGATATCAAACGGTCTAAGACTAAAACCGTTCCGGAAGGGAATCAGCCTGGAACCTCATTTGCTATTGCTAACATATCGCCTGTTGAGAATCATAGTGGCGAAACTACAAAATTTTTTTTTTCGAGTTAAGACTTCCAAATGGCACTAAAATGACTCCTTTTTTACGTGCGTATGTGGCGAAAGTATATTTCAACTCCTTGAAGCGTCAAGGAGTTGAAATATACTTTCGCCACTTACACACGTAAAAAATGAGTCATTTTAGTGCCATTTGGAAGACTTAACTCGAAAATTAATTTTTTGGAGTTTCGCCACTATGATTCTCAACAGGCGATATGTCCGCTCGCTAAGCGTGAATGCTAACCATTAGACTACGGTCGCCGACTCAAACAAATAATATGTTTGTATCTCTCCTATACTCTGATACACTTCCCTATCTATGACTCATATTCAACAAAAAAAATCTATTTTTATAAAAATATTCAATTTTCTTATTACTGAGTTCAATATCTATTTTTTTTTTATTTGTAATGTTAATCCATGTATTTAACCATAATACTCCATATCCCAGATTTTGATGAATAGGTCTAGAAATTTACGCGAGGTGCAACTGCGCATCAATTTGACTATGCAGCATAGACATTTATGTGCAAACTAGTTTATGACTCCGCGAATGCACGTTATAATATGAGTTTTATGACTTTCTAGCATATGAGTTAGTACCTCGGTGGATAAAAGAGTGTTTCACTCCACATATAAATCTTGGAAGTATCTTTCTTGTAGTAAAAACGCTATGAAGATGAATTGAGCAGTAAACTGAGTCTACGATGCGGTTTATTTAAATTGAAGTAGTTAAAAATACGATAGCACTAATAACTAAATCGTTAAAAAGAATACCAATTTCCTTTGTTTCTTCATTTTCATCGAAAGTTTCAGAAAATTGTTATATTCTTTTGAAAACAAAACAAATGGCTATAGCATATAAATGGGTTTTCGATCATAATTATTAAAAATCTAGATTTAATCATCATGTTTTAAGTTTTGAATTCATTATATTGCAAACATATAAGGGATAGAAAATTGTGTACAAATTAAAAATGATCGCGTTTTGACGGTAGGTGAATAACTCAAAGTATAATAAAAAGTTGTAGCGTTTTGTTCTTTCTAACTAAGAAATCACTAAATAATTTAGTGTTAAATTTTAACAATTAAAAATGCTCAACTTGAAACTATTAAATCTAACGGGCTGACGTATAACTATTTCGCTATACTTCGGTAATATTTGTACCCTAGTTGGTTTGATTTCAACCCGGGGGTTGCCGGTTCGGTTCCTGTTGGAACCAATGTTTTTTTTTATAAAGGATTCATTTTTTTTCAATTAAGGCATCTTCAATATCTTTCTGGTTTGTTGAAGAAAAGTGTCATACAATAAAATAAATTATTCAATTTTTTTATGTGTTATATCTTATGATAAATATCACTATCATCTTTACCATACACACAAATATGATGTGCATTAGGTTTAATTCAGTTAAAAATAAATTAAATTTAAATTACAATCAAAAACTCTATATCAATACGTTTAAATGTAAGTAGAGTGACAAAACGTAGCATTGATTTAGTAACGTGATATGAAAAATTGCCGAAGAGCAAAGTTCTTAGTGACCTAAATCAGGCGCAGTAAAAAGTTCAGGTGGTGACTGAAAAATCACCTCATTTTTAAAACAAGGGTTTACACACGGTAGGGGGAAGGCTGGAGCAGAGGATGCGGGGCACGAGGCAACCATAACTTCTGTCTGGGCCCGGGGAGCCAGGGTGGGGTGCTTAATCTGTCCCCTAACAATGTGATTACATTTGAAATATTTCCAGGGATTCGCTATTTAAAAGAATCATTTAAATTTCACATATTTTGTGACGGAATGCTCGCTAGATTACGGTTATTTGTGACGGAATGCTTGCTAGATCACGGTTATTTGTAACGGAATGCTTGCTAGATCACGGTTATTTGTCTTTAACGCACTGATTACATTTAACTCCGGATGTTTTTGACATACTCGTACATTGGAATATTTGGGGGGCTTGATGACCTCCGACAACACAATCTGGTCAATTTGATTTCTATAATAATAGATGAAATATTTGGGCTAAATCTGTAATAATTACAATACCTTGCTCCCATTTTATTTACATAAAAAATAGTTGTTTCTCCTCCACACACACTATCTCGGTTACCTAGCGTTACCTGGCGCGGACTATAGCTTATAACATAAACTCATGGTTGTTGATACGTGCCTGATATTAGTCAACATAAAACGTAAAAAAACAAATCAAACTGCTCACGCTATCAGATAATTTCAAAGTCCCGTTTCAATAACGAATAGCTTTAAATTTACTATCACATGAAAATTCTACTAACCAAAAAATCAATATAGTCAAATTTCAAAGAATTTCATTTGGCAAGAGTTCACAGCGTAATAAGCAAATTAAACTACACCGAAAACTTCAAAACATATGGCTCAATTCAGAAAATTTTAGTGTCATCAACGTTGGAACTCAAAATAAAAAGGTAAAACTCATATATCAACGAGATAATAATGAATGTCTTACTAACACGTTGAAAAAATCGAAAAGCAGGGAAACAGAACCTAAACGAAAATCTATTTAAGAAGGTTGAGCTTACAACCAATGACTTATACTCGTCTTTTTTAACATTGAAAAATTGACAATTTGACAACAGACTTTAACAAGATCATGGTTAGATGTCAAGATTGTTGTGAAAACTATATAGTGTGTCAGATAAAACTTTGGCGTCCGTATAAACTATATATTGACACAGAAGATTAATGGGGACTTGAACATTTGTGAGAAACAAGTTAAAATTCTTAACAGGGAAGCTGAATATCCTATAAATAATAAAATGTACAAGGTAACGTAACACGATGCTATTCCAGCGAGAAATCTTAAAGGGAGTGATGTTACTTGAATAACAAGAATTTGTCATATTTACTCCATCTAGACTACTTATGTGCGGCCTGATTAAGGTACTCGTATAAGCCGCGACTATTCAACTACGTAAAGAAGGTTCCACAAGAGAATCTAAAGATTAGACAACCATTTGAACTATCCAAAATGTAATCAAAACAATGTCTTCAAATTGAGAAAAAATATTAAAACACAATATAATTTTGGAGATGAGTGTGGAATATCCTGTTAAAAATCTGTCGAAATAGGTAAAAACTGTAGAATCAAAGGTCTCAAGGGTGTAGATTAAGTGCTTCCGGATATAACATAAATATATGAAAGGTTAGGGTGTATTTTGTAAACGCTTTTTTTATATTTATGGAGAACATATAATGCGTAGAGCTTCGGACATTTTGAAACACAAAAAATATGGCCATTCAATTTATAATTTAAGATTTAAAGATCACGCGGTATGTTTTTTTTATCTAAGAAAGTAATTAGTAAAACATTTGCCAAAGGCAATAATACCTATATACAAATTTATATCTTAAGAACTAATTTAATTTATATAGTATACTCATAACTACGAAATAACTTCATTTTTATTTCCTACATGTCATTTCAATTTTAATAATCTTAATGCGAGTATATCATTTCGTAGAAATAGTTTACACCTAAATACAACTTATAACTAAACAATTCAAACAATTAATTAATTAGCAAGTACATGTCAACTCGTTCAGGCTACTAGCAATCCATCACATTCACTCAGACCTTGGTCCTCCTTGTTAATAATGGTGGACTAGTCGGTCAACAGATGATGCTTCGGAAACCTGTGCTTATAACGGAAAGGTAGGTCAAACTTACTCTTGTGAGCCCCCAGGGCAACGATTAGAAGTTTGCTGTGGTCCTGTTGATTTTTGTAGAACTTCATGGATCAAGCGGAATGTGGTGTTGAAGGGTTTCATCGACGTGAAGTCGGGAGAGGTTTGTTCTGGGATGGGCGTTGAAGGAGATCTTGAATGCCATATTCTGCACACGTTAAAGCTTTAGGTGATCTGTATTGCTCACAATACTCCAAACGGGTGCAGCATAGGTAAAGATAGGACGAATAAGGGATTTATATGTGAGCTTATTTTTGGGGGAAAAGAAGGTGCGTCGATGAAATATCGAACTGATAGCCTCTTTGCTCTTTTGATTCTTCTAATAGTATTCAGATGGTCTTTCTACGTCAGTCGTCGGTCGAGATGCAGGCTGAGGTACTTTAAGCCAACCCTACAATTTTAAGAGTTTGAAAGAGATTTTAGAAATGTAGAAAGTACCAATAATCCTGCCAAAAAGAAGAAAAAGATATGGTTTATGAAGGGAGCTTTGGAAGCAAATATAAAAACATCGTTGTGAATGGTAGGGGATGTTGAGACATGAAGTAAAATCGTTAAGAGCCAAGCAGTCAAGATAAAGACCAAAGTGATGGTAATCTTTAGTTATGTAGGGATATATCGGGCTATGTCTAAACTTTGCTTTTAATATTTTTTCAAACAGCATCTTGATAAGATTACCATCCATAGTGAAAATTAAATCTGCTAAAATAATTAATGATAATCACCGGAAACTGCGACAGAAATTGAAATTCTCTCAATTGTTATTAAAATAAAGGAGACAAATTATTTCCTGTAGCCGTGGATGATAAGCATTTGTTATTTGTTATTTAGCAAGTGCATATTATTAGACCAAAAAAATTAAACGTTCTCGTTTACAAACAAAAATTATTTGTTTATTTATTATACATATATTTATTTCACACATGACAAGAAATATACATCATTTGCGAAAAAACAACAGGTTGTTTCATTTGGACACACAATTTTAATTGATCTGGGTTTTTGCCTTTCATTTGTCCCAGTAAACTAGGATTTGGCCTGTATCTCACTGAGGACATCACGGTTAAATTATAAATTCAATTGAACCATTCTTTTGACGAATAAAACGTTTCATCTTTGGACGAGTTGGTTGAGTCACGTGTTAAAAATGCGTTGTTTTACCACCGGCAAGAAACTCGACTAATTGGACGTCCATAATTCACCAAACACCGATGTTACGATAGGGAGATTTGCAAACTTCGTCTTGCATGTAAGGAAGTGGAGTGTAGGCGGATCATTGACCTTGTCATGGGGGAGGAGCTTGCATTTTCTGATGATTCTGTAGACAAAGCTGTCGGAAAACATGTTTTCCCAGCAGGGTGACATAAGGTGGAATCATTGCGGGTGAAGATTCAGATCAAAATGATCCACACATCTTCCATTCGCAGGATAGCCAACAATCATACTTGATCACGAGGGATTACCTATAATATCGTAAATTTGTTGAAATTTAACGTTCTGGTAAGAGATATTCTCTGATAATAAAAGTTTTGGGATGATTTCATAAATTTCACTTCTTTTGTGGGCCCATTAGCGGTTTGGCTCATCAAACAATCCACCGCACTAGACGAAATGAGAAGCAGGTCTCCAATCCTCTGGACATTGCGTGCGTTGATCGGTTGTTTGTACCTCGCCGCATATGTTAAGGGAGAACTTGTCAGTTCCCATCTGTTTCAGATGAAAGTATACATATCTTTTTTACGACCTAGGAAGGAAAATTTTATTTTGGTTTTTTATTTATTCAATATTTTTTCAAGTTTTGGTATTGATAACACAAACATTAGTGCATACAGAAGATCTACAAAAAAGTTGTTGACTGCTTAAAATAAGCAAGGAAAGATTATAAAAATACTTTTAAGAATCAATTTTTGTTATAATCAATTATACGGACATACTCGTATTACGTATTAGAAGACTGGGGATGTAGAAACCATATAGGAAAATCTTAGAATAACTTCAGAGATACGCCTTTATTAAATGGAGACTCTCTTATATCAAAGACACTTAAGTCTCTTTGAAATCTATAGAGTTTATTTTAATATTAATATTTTTTTTCCAGGAAATTAATAATTTTTATCAAAAGATCGAGAGATAAAAAAAATATAAAGCAGTAAAATTTCCTTTTATCAAACATAAAACAACCAAAATAAAGTACATACTATATACAAATATAGTTTAAAGGAAAAATAAATAAACCAATAAAATTCATATAAATAAAATAGATAAAAGGAAAAGAAAACCTTAGACAGAAGGGAAAGTTAAAACGTTAATAATATACTTTTAAGAATATCCTTGAGGGATTATCCTTTAAATATTATTGATTGAGAAATTTCAGTTATATTCAAGATTTGGAATACATATACTTATCAATCATATTACCCTCAATACATATACTTATCAATCATATTACCCTCAATACATATACTTATCAATCATATTACCCTCAATACATATACTTATCAATCATATTACCCTCAATAAAATGCTATGGTTTTCAAACAAAGGTAATCGAAGTACAAAAAAGGTTTTTCAATTAGCTACTTAAAAAAATTGACAAAAAGATTTTCAACTTTTTCAATTCTTGCTGACTGAATTAAAACTTACCATTAAGAGGTATCATTCTAGTTTTATTAAAGATGTTAAGTTTGTTTTTAATTTTATATATTTATGCATTTTTATTAACATTACGTTTTGCTCGTGATAAATGTATTTGTAAATAAATCAGATATGCAGTTAACTGTAATCGATTTGCTCTTAATATATTTTATAAATTTTATCCACATATATTTTTCATATTTCATGAAATGCGAAAGGACTTAAATTTACTGCTTGCAGTTTTCATGAAAAGTTAGTGTTTCCAGAAATAAGTTCGTAAAATTGTTCACCCTCACAAATCTTAAATGTGCTCTAGCAACCATTATTTTAAAAGAGGAAATTTTAAAGCATGTTTTCTTAATGTATTATTTCTTTAAATTTCCATTTAGTTATTGCATTCTGATTCATATTTTGGTGAAGCTTAGTTCAAGACAGTTTAAATAAATAAAACTTCACCAATTAACTGATAACATTCTATGGCATTTTTTCACGTAGTGGCTGAAAATCTTTTTTCACAGAATCTTACTTTTGTGCGATTCATCCTGTGTTTGAGTGTAGTGATATCGAAAAATAAACTGCCGATATTGTCGTATATTCGTTCGGTGAATTGACACTTTTCACGGTAAAACTGTATGTTTTAAAATGTGCGTTTCTATTTTCTGTTGTATTTGACAGATGAACAGCTGTGGAACGATATAGACAAATCATAGTAGCATCGACAATTGAAATTTAACTGCTGTTTAGGATTTTTTTGTGTTTGAATATATTTACAAACTGTCAAAGGAACTGTCATTGACGATCTGTCCAAAAAGCATTTTGGATATGTACGGTGTATTGCATGCTAAATGAGAATTTTTTTTGAGATTGCATATAATCCAGGTGTTAATCTAATAAGGCATTATGTTTTTTTTATAGAAGTAGGTGGATTTTATTTATTTTTCAATTTATTTTCATAGTGCTCACAAAAATATGTATTTATTCATTTCAACGGTCAGATGACATTTTTGATACAAAGATTAAAAAAGAACTACATATAGAATTTAACATTGATATGTAAGCAGCGTTATATAGTACAATGGGAAAAACAGAACAAGTCAAACAACACATTAAAGCAAATACAGTTCAATCAATTTATCCCGGTAAGAACAATTTCTTCATTTTACTCCTATAAGTAGCCAAAGCATATGAATATCCGTTCAACGCCCATATTGACTACCTAATCTGTGCAGTCTTGTTAGGCAAGAATTGTACAAATAATTAATTGCAATCACTTCACTATGGATCATAAAATTTTGCCGAGTGGGCCAACAAAGAATGTGTAGTATGACAAGCTTAGTTCCGAACTATTGAAATACCAGCTGACAATGTTAAACGATGTTGTGAGGTCAAACATATTTCTTCTATCCAACAAACCTGTAAGTAAGCCTTATCATTTTAATATATTGTACATTTTTTTTTATCTACTTTGCACGGATTTTTCCTGTTACACAAAGAGGGTCTGCTTCTAGCGTTAGCTTATTCGTTAGGAATAATATCAGCCAGGATTCTTCTCATACTGCTAGACGGTACCGAGAATATATCAACAGTGTAATTCAGTTGGTTCAATATCTCTATACCACGCGTGACTGATCTTGGATCGGCAGTTCAAATTCAACAAATCGTAATGAACTCCGCGGTATGCGTTTAATTTTATCAACGTGGGCATCATAGTAGGGTGACTGTATTATCTTATTGTTATCCAAAATTGTTCTTACCAGAGAAGTACACAAAATTTTAAATTATTCTAGCTTAGTTAAATTTCAAATTATTCAAATTATTCTAACTTAGTCTGAGAACAAAGCCCAGTCTAAACATTGTCGCAGATGTTTTTTTTACCTTTATACGGAACAAAGCTCGGCTTCTCATCAAATATAACTCCGAGATCATGGACCTTCGAAACAGTTACCAATACTATTTCATTTAAAGCATAGTCATATTTTACTATTACTTTTTCTGTTGAACCTTATAACTTTATTGCAATATTAAAAAAAGCAAATTTTCCCTGCACCATTTGTATAAATTATAAAGATTCCGTTTGATATATACAAAAGAGAAAATACGAAAAAGAAAATGACAAAATATATGTAAAGCTGTTTCAAGTCCATCTGTAAGTAAAAAGGAATAAACCACGGAGGGCATTTTGACGCTCTC